>CM070493.1:5942702-5945202 GCA_036324585.1 Champsocephalus esox
GGGTGCATTGCACCCTCAGTTGAGTCGTTATGCACCCTCATTTGAAAAATTAAAAGTGAAAAATATTACATATATAATAATAATAGTAATAATAAGAAGAAGAAGAATATAGTAATACATTGTATTTGTGGTTAAATAACATTGTCTGCTGCATTTATTTGGTCAATTTAAACGGTAGCCTAAGTAACGTTATTATGTCAGGTGTGCGTGACCTGTGCCAACACAGTGTCACTCCCTGAACGTCCAGGGGCGACGCTTGGTCAGGGTCCTATGGCGTGCAAATGTGACGTGCCGAGTCTCCTCTGAGCGTTCATCATCTGCAAGGTGCTTACACGGCAGTCAATGGTGGACATCAGAAAATGGTTAAAACAACCAGCCCTTATCGCCAGCAGTAACACTGCATCTATTGCAGGTAATAACAGTTCAGATCATGGGGACATTACGTTTGTCGTGGACACTAACGTCCTCCCGCCCGACTCGCCGGCTTTGCCCGCCTCGCCCACGGAGGGGGAGGAGCTGTCTTCGTTGCCCCAAACACCGCCACCCATCGGCGACCCGCAAGTGCCAGAGGACCTCGCAAAACAGAGCCTGCCCAGGTATATTTAAAAAAGTACCCAACTCGCCTGTACAGTGGGGTAAGGCGCTCATTTTGCAGCTCATGGTTTCAAAACAGAGATTGGCTGGAATATTCCTGTAAAAAATATGCCATCTTCTGCTATGCATGTAGACATTTCGGTCTTAAAAAGGGAGTGATTTGTAAAATATCCATAAAGAAAAAGTAAATCTGTTTATAGTTCTGTTTCATATGGGTGTTGAGATGTATCCAATCCATAGATCTCTTCATGTTGCTCTCAAAGTGCACCAGATTGATGCTTTTAACTTCAATATTTAAAAAAAAATCTTCCCGGGAGAGCATGCCCCCGGAGCCCCCCCATGGAGGACCCCCCCTAGAGGGTGTTAAGCCCACTCCCCACTTATAAAAATAGCACTTTACCACTGCACCCTCTCTAATCTCAGATGCACCCTGAGTCATTTTGTTCTGGAACCGGGCCTGGCCAAATGTTTACAAGGCACAGAAGAGGATTAGGAACATGTGCTATTTGTTTGAAGTTCATCCTAAAATGCTTCTTTTATTCATCTCTGATAATAAAGTCAGAATTACATTTTTTCTCAGATTTCTCACTTTTCTCTCAGATTTCTCACTTTTCTCTCAGATTTCTCACTTTTCTCTCCAATATAAAACATTCATTACAGATTGAAGACAGATACAAGTACAAAAAAAAACACATAGCCCATAATCCTTGATTGAAATTAATATATTATTATGATATGATACCAGTCACCTCTGTGGAAACATTGGTATAACTGCCTTTTTTTTATTTACATTTGAGTGTTGTCTGTCTTTTAAAAATGGACCTTGAGTCTCTTCAATAAAGCTGATGTTAAATAAACGTGTTAAATGAAAGGTTATTTATGGACACACTTGAGATATATAATCTTTCTCCTGTTGATATAGCGAGCGTTTCACTTCGGTTAAATGGATTCCTTGCGTCCCTCACTTGCGTCGTTTCCCTGCGACTAGTCCCTCCCACCAGGGAAGGAGAGACGCAAGGACACCACGAGAAGCAGGGAAATGAGTTTTAAGAGCAATGGGACGTCCTTTCCTCCGGAGCGTCACGAGAAGCGACGTCCGTTTGTGACGACGCCGCACAGCTGATCGTCTGACAGCAGCCAGATCAGTGCATGCGCTGCATCGTCCAATCAGTGAGCGATACACAGTAAGGGGGCGGGGCGAGTGTCTGAGGATTTCACCGGAGGATGGTCTGGTAGTTCCTCGATCCTCGCTCCTCGATCCTCCGGCACAAATAAGGCCACGGGGACGCTCCTCAAGATGGCGCAGACAAATCAACTTCCGGTGATACCGAGCCCGAGGAGCGAGGAAATGAAAAATAAGAGAAGAAAAACGCAGCCGTGTGTATGCTCTGTTATTGTTACACATGAAGGGCATAGGACGCTCCCCTGGTGAACACTCATAAGTTTCTCAAAGAGGGCAACACTCTGAAGAAAGCCCCCTGCGTCCTGAATCAGTCACACGGATGAATTTGTAAGATGTTTGGCGCACAGGTGGAGGTCGACGTGTGGCTGGTGTACAAGCTGTTATTTGAGGAAAGGGCCATTGGAGCTGACAGGCAAGGTCTGTGAAAGGTCCGTGAGGAAATGAAGAGCTGGAGGAGGAGGCTTCTCCTTGAGAGGTGACTGTTAGACAAACAGACCTCCTGTAAAAGCACTCATAAATCATGAGTGCTGGAGGGGGGGCGACACCGGCAGTCTCGACGGGCTCACCTGCAGCTGAAGGAAAGGTGATGTCGACAAGTGTGAGTGACAGGTGGAGGTGGAGGAAGTACTCGGAGTATTTGCTTAAGAAGAAGTATAGTTACAAATAAAGGACCTGCATTCAGGCCATTTGTAACTCAAGAAAAAAGTACAAAACTATCAGCAT
>CM070493.1:5947702-5967702 GCA_036324585.1 Champsocephalus esox
CACTGCATGTCGCTGTATGCATGGTTCCCAGAGGTTACACCTCACCTCACTTTTTCTTTAAGGCCACGACGATGTGGCCTTTTTGGTTTCGTGTGAAATATTTGGAGAAGTTTTAAACCTTTGGATAAATTGACATAACATATTGTACAGACATCCGTGACATCCTGATGACGTAGAATTTAAATGACGTTGCTATTGAATTGTTAGAATTGTTTATTACATACAGTATTTACAAAGTGCTGCTTGAATTGTTAGATGTTTAGGAGTTGACTGACGCGGATTAACAACAATACAACAGGTCTATAGCTGTGGGCGATGTTGTTATTAATTCAGAATGTCATAAAGTAAAATCGACAAAGGGTTTCATCATAACCCTGCATAACACACACACACACAGCCCATATGCAGATGTGATGTATACATGGTATGTGTGTGTGTGTGTGTGTGTGTGTGTGTGTGTGTGTGTGTGTGTGCCTTCTCATTGTGGTTAGTGTCAGAACAGCTCACATACAGCTTGTAAACCACACTCTTATTTTCATTTCCTTAATGTTCCTCACACACACACACACACACATACACACGCACACACACACACACACACACACACACATACACACACACACACACCCCCCCCACACACACTCACACACACACACACACACACACACACACACACACACACACACACACACACACACACACACACAGTCTGATCAGTCTAATGCAAGATCAAAAAGCTTTAGATATCTTTGCAAACATCGGTCCCTGTTTGATGGTAACGCGACGCAGGCAGACAGCCAGAGTATATCAATACTTATATTATAAAATCCCCTGAGATACATAAAACAAGTGGAGCTCCAGTTTGAACGTTCATCTCCAACGCTTCGCTTTCCGTGAAAACCCTCCGCTGAGATTCCTCTGATTATCTCACACAAAGTCACACTCGCTGTACAGTAGCTGCAAATGTGGAAAATCCAATTACAATGGTGACTTGCGGATGGATGTACCTATTAGACAGGGACTGTGCACACACACACACACACACACACACACACACACACACACACACACACACACACACACACACACACACACACACACACACACCACGACAAAAAAAGACAATACAATACTAATACAAACTAACTAATTTATTAGTTCGATTGGTGGAACTGCATCTACTTATAACATGTGATTTAAAAATGTAACTGTAGGCTTGAGCAGTGGCGCCAGCAGGGGGGGCCAGGGGGGGCCATGGCCACCCTGATATATTTGTTGGCCCCCCCCACTGGCCCCCCCACCATACACACCGCCTCGCCAGTCACGTATGCCTGGCGACACACACACACACGCACACACACTGTTTGCTGATGCTCCACATCAAACAGTGTCTGCAGACAGGTAGTGCGTGTGCAAGAGAACGGCATAAAGGAGAGGGAGAGCTTGAAGGAGGGAAAGCGTCGGAGGTAAACACTGCATGGGCTTTGATGTCGTTTGATGCATATTGCCTCATTCTCTTTATGAGACCGAGAGGGACGCAGGCAGAGACAGAGAGGGAGATGAAGAGACAGGAAACATGAAAGCCTCATTAGACAGCGGTGGATTTAACCTCCCACAAAAGGCATATCCAGGAACACAAATCAATGCCACACACTGCTGTACCTGTGGAAATGAAAGAGATGCATCCTCCTCACACGCGGCATATTCTTGCCTCCATGAATATCAACCATCCACCCCGGGGGAACCGGGTGAACTCATATGAGCGGTGTTTAAACTGGGATTAAAATCTAATTTGCTGTAATCGTTATGAAGCAAATCTCATTGAGCTACGTGGTGCTCTTCAAAGGCTAACAGCTGACGTGCTGTGAGGTCGATGCATGAGGGGAACTGGCCAGATTTACACACATAGGAACGCCACAGAGGTGTCTTAAAATAAACCATTTCATTGTGAGGTTGCGCAACGACTGTAGCCTCTTGGTTCGGGGACTGTATGAGGGAGTGTTGGAAGCTCAAATCAAGCGACTCGCTGGCTGTGTATTTGTTGTTAAATAAACTACAGATAAACTACTACGCATACGTGACTGGTGAGGCGGTGTGTGTGGTGGGGGGGCCAACAAATATATCAGGATGGCCATGAAAAAAAAATGTAACTGTAGGCCTGAGCAGTGGCGCCAGCAGGGGGGGGCCATGGGGGGGCCAACAAATATATCAGGGTGGCCATGGCCCCCCCTGGCCCCCCCTGCTGGCGCCACTGCTCAGGCCTACAGTTACATTTTTAAATCACATGTTATAAGTGACCGAAAGAAAGAGATCGCGGATACAAGCGGCCGAGATGGGTTTTCTCCGCAGGGTGGCTCGTGTCTCCCTCAGGGATAAGGTGAGAAGTTCGGTCATCAGGGAGGGACTCGGAGTTGAGCCGCTCCTCCTTCGCGTCGAAAGGAGCTAGTTGAGGTGGTTCGGGCACCTAGCTAGGATGCCACCTGGGCGCCTCCCTAGGGAGGTGTTCCAGGCACGTCCAGCTGGGAGGAGACCGAGGGGTAGACCTAGGACCAGGTGGAGGGCGTTTTACTTTATTACAGCTCAGCTTGGACTCGATGACTTCTGAAGCCTTGGCAGTAAGCATGTTAGCGGTGCCGTTACACCGAGGCAGCGATGTTGTTTATTCATGGGCACCGGTTTCCAACACACACAAACCACGGATGGTAATGTTCATGGGACACATCCGGAGGAAGTGGGGCTCACACCTGGTGATGTGACCGTTTGCATACAGGGTGAGTCAGGCACCTCCCCCCCCCCACACACACACACACACACTCAGGGGTCCAGATCCATCGTGAGGCTTTTTCATTTGGGTCTGACACGTGGTGGTCCGCCTCCCCTGACCGCACGGCTACCGATTCATTATCCCTCACCTTCACCCACAACTGAGTCACGAAACATTTGTCAGAAGCCGCTGGACACCTTCCTCCCCCCCCACACACACATACACACACACACACACACACACACACACACACACATTCACACAGCGACCCTTTGATCCCTGCGTCAATCCGTCTGTTCACAGACCAAGTTGACCTCCACCTGACTGTTGATGCACACACAGCAACCAGTGACTCTCACACCACTGACTGTGCTCTCTTCCTCACACACACACACACACACACGCAAACACACACACACACATACACACACACACACGCACGCACGCACACACACACACACACACAGACACCCACACACACACACAGACACGCACGCACACACACACACACACACGCACACACACACACACACGCACGCACACACACACGCACACACACACCCGCACGCACACACAGACATACACACGCACACACACACACACACACACACGCACACACACACACACACACACACACACGCACACACACACACAGATACACACATACACACACACACACACACACACACACACAGTATACTGGTACAGTGTAGGATCAGAGCGGCGGTAGTGATGTGGAGCATTCCTGGCCTCCATCTTAGAGCGAGGGACCTCGGGGCTGGACGCTGAGCCTCTGCAGGGTTTCCACTCCGGCCTCTAAGCTCACTGAGGGTTTGGCTAAACTCTGCGTGTTGTGCTGCGGAGAAGCTGCTGCTGTGCTGCGGTAATCCAAGTGCCATACTGACCGTGAAACAAAGGCCACGACCACAATTAGAGGAGAGAGAGCGTGGGTAAATAATCACTGCACACACACACACACACACACACACACACACACACACACACTCACACACACTCACACACACATACATGTATTCATCACTTCAGGGGACATTACATTGACTTACATGGACTTCCTGGAGACTTCATTTCAATCTTTATTTCAAACAGATTACAACAATAACAAATGTGAAAAAACAGAATACCGTATTGTTAAAATACAGTGTGTATCCACATTCATGATACGAAAGAAGTCTTCATATTAATATTAATAATAATAATAATAATAATAATAAATCATGTGTCCGAAAGGGAGTAGGAGGAAGCAAATGCTTATTAATTCCCACCCCTTACTTGATCAATGATTGTCCTTTAAATCATTATGCAAGTTATTCCTACTTATATTTACATGTAAACATATACAATCATTTCTCATCTTCAATCACCTCTCTTCATTCTCATAGTTTTCCAAAAAATGTGTTTCTGTACATCCTTTTAAACTGAATTATGCTTTGTTTTAACTCCTGCTCCAAAGCATTCCATAAAGTCACCCCACAGATTGTTAAACCCATACTTCTCAGAGTTGTTTAAAATGTAGATTTCCTCTCAAAGTATCCCCCCCCTCTCCGTCTACGAACAATGCTTTCAATTTCCTAGGAAGTAGATTATGTCTGGCTCTGTACATGGTTTGTGCCGTTTTAAATTTAACCAGATCAGTGAACTTCAATATGTGTGACTTCAAAAATAATACATCAGTGTGTTCAAGATATCCAACATTACTTATCCTACCCTTAACCATAACCAACACATGCCTAACCCTAACCCTAACCCTAACCCTAACCCTAACCAAGTGTTCACCCTAAAATTAATGATCCCCCTTATGGGGACCTCCAATTTGTCCCCATAAGGGAGGCGAGTCCCCACACGTGACTATGTAAACAGATGTAGGTCCCCACAAGTATAGTAATGCTAGACCACACACACACACACACACGCACGCACACACACACACGCACACACTCACACACGCGCGCGCACACACACACACACACACACACACACACACACACACACACACACACACTATACTGTATTATGTATGTAAACATTTTGCATACATACAAAACAACTTCAATTATTTGTATAATATATGTGATCATTAGTCACTGGCTAAATCAATATAAACACTGATATAAATAGACTCACAAAATATTTTAAGAAACAAGACGTACCATTTCATTTGATCTATTATTATATATGTATATTCATATTTTTTCATTTATTTTGTCTTTGTACAACACGTTATTTCTCTGAATTCTTATTTAATTTTAAGTATTTTTAATTATATATATGTTTTCTTTTACTTCTTACATTTATAGAAATATGTTTATTCTATTTTGAAGTTATCTTTGTTATTGTTATTTATTTAGAATAACATTAAAAAAAAAGTCAACACACCTGCGGTATAAACAGAAACATGAATCACAGTTGAATTAGTAATTAAATTGCAAAGATTAAATACTCATGGCCATTATTTTAAATTTTAAATTGAATTTGTATTTGTCATGGTACGCAAAGCTCACTGTACAATCTTCGCCAACAAAACGTGTCTCTATCAACACACCATCTTATATGACCTGCCCCTTTCTAAATAAACTAAATACATAAAAATAGATGGTCTGCCCTTCATAATACATTTTCTTTTTTTAACAGCGTCTTAGTATACAAAGAAAAACACAAAAAATACTCACTAAAATGTCCCACTTGACGGTTAACGGAAAGATATTTGCTTCCATATGTGTGTATAACTTGTATGCCACTGCAAACCACTTCTGAACACACACACACACACACACACACACACACACACACACACACACACACACACACACACACTTCCTCACAGCCCCCATGAGGTCTGCTACCTGCCCCCTTATCAGCGGCTGACTGTATCGAGGCGAATGGAAACACCATGCCTGCGCTAATAGGCTGCCTAAGTGATTTCGTCTTTGTCCTTTTGTGTCCTTGCCTTTCAATCAACACCGCTGATTGCAATCTGGCCAACCAGGTGAGTGGATTCGTCAGAGGAGTGACAATTGGCTGCCGAGATCCCTTATCTCAGCACTCTCGGCACTTCCTGGATTAATTGCGAGCGGTTAAGTGGAACAGGTGAGCGACGCAGAGCTGCAGATTCCAGAGTGAGACGTGGAGCCGACATCGGAGCGTCGAGGGAAGAGGCGGTCAGCACTTCTCCGACGGACGTCCTCAAAGCGCTGTCAGGACGACGAGTCGTTCACTTACTTCTCATTTCAATGTGATTGATTCTGTATACAATGACCTCTCTACGTTCACCTGTTGCATCCTCACACTTCTGGCAGCATTTGTTGGTTTTAAACTATCTCTCTCATGCATGTTGTTGTTTATGAATCTGTTATTCCGTTGTGTTGCTTTCTTTTGTCTTCTCTTATTGTGCGTTGACGCTTGCCGGCGGGCGTGTCTGACACTCGACCAACAACCAATCACGTGAACCTCCCGCCCCGGACACACAAGCAGCGGTTTGATTGGCTAGAGCTTGTACAGGCATACGATTCGATTGGCTGACGCTTCCGCCGAGGCGTCAAAAGTTGAACATTGCTCAACTTTTGCAGCGAGCCACGCCGGCTACGCTCCGCGTCGCTTCCCGCGATGCAGTTCGGCGAAAAGCGACGTCACCCCATTCAAAGTGAACGGGCAGAAGCGTTGGAAGCTTCAACGCACGCCGCCGTGTGGACGGGCCGTTAACGTTGATGTAAAGCTCTTTGAAAATGTTCTATATAAATAAACGTAGCTTACCTCTCGGGAAACTGCAGGTCCGCTGCCTCTCTCTCTTCGATGCTTCCTTTCATTCAACCAGATATCTGTTCATATCTTGCACTTTCCTTTTTACGCTCATACAACTATCTTTTTCGATTTTAGCCTGTTTTTAATTTGGATTCTCTTTTAAATGACTTATTTTATATATTTTAAGATATTTTCTACGATGTATTTGTATATACTTTTGCTTTCTGCCAGCATGAGCGTTACCAGCAAACAGCGATAGTGGTTCGTAAAGATATCCAAAGCTTTGATCTTGCATTAGACTGATCAGACGGTGTGTGTGTGTGTGTGTGTGTGTGTCTGTATGTGTGTGTCTGTGCGTGTGTGTGTGTGTGTGTGTGTGTGTGTGTGTGTGTGTGTGTGCTATAGCGAGTGAGCAGCAGTGCAGAGGAGTGTGTTCTGAAATAGCGTGCGGAAAAGTGACTTCCAGACTCTCCCCGATGTGGCCTGCCCTCAGGCTCAGCATGGCCTGGCATTTACATCCTGCTCTGCACAGAAATACGCATGAAAAAACACACACACACACACACACACACACACACACACACACTCACTCTCTATCTTCTTAGTCTACATATTTATTTAGATGTTATTACAATATAGTATTTCAATGTTGTTACTGTGTACTTCTCCTCCACTGTTCAGAGGTAAATTGTGTACTTCTACTCCACTACATGTATTTAATACCTTTAGTTACTTCACAGATGTGGATGAATGATGTAAAATATAATCAAGTGTTAAATCAGACTTTAGTTCCACCTGGAGTAAATCCACCAGCTACCCTGCAGTCTACAAAGTATTTCAGACTAGCTGCACCTCCACCAGCTACCCTGCAGTCTACAAAGTACTTCAGACTAGCTGCACCTTCACCAGCTACCCTGCAGTCTACAAAGTACTTCAGACTAGCTGCACCTCCACCAGCTACCCTGCAGTCTACAAAGTACTTCAGACTAGCTGCTCCTCCACCAGCTACCCTGCAGTCTACAAAGTACTTCAGACTAGCTGCACCTTCACCAGCTACCCTGCAGTCTACAAAGTACTTCAGACTAGCTGCACCTCCACCAGCTACCCTGCAGTCTACAAAGTACTTCAGACTAGCTGCTCCTCCACCAGCTACCCTGCAGTCTACAAAGTACTTCAGACTAGCTGCTCCTCCACCAGCTACCCTGCAGTCTACAAAGTACTTCAGACTAGCTGCTCCTCCACCAGCTACCCTGCAGTCTACAAAGTACTTCAGACTAGCTGCTCCTCCACCAGCTACCCTGCAGTCTACAAAGTACTTCAGACTAGCTGCTCCTTCACCAGCTTTGAGAACACTTTCATGATCAATCATTATAAAACATATCATATATATTATTCTGAAATGGACCAATCTGCACAACGACTACTTTCACTGTCTTTCACTATATTTAGATGAGAGTACTTTTCTACTTTCACTTGAGGAACATTTTGAATACTTTTACTGTAACAGAGTATTCCTACACTCTGGTACTTCTACTTTTACTCAAGTACAAGATCTGAGTACTTCTACTTTTACTCAAGAACAAGACCTGAGTACTTCTACTTTTACTCAAGTACTAGACCTGAGTACTTATACTTTTACTCAAGTACAAGATCTGAGTACTTCTACTTTTACTCAAGTACAAGATCTGAGTACTTCTACTTTTACTCAAGTACAAGATCTGAGTACTTCTACTTTTTACTCAAGTACAATATCTGAGTACTTCTACTTTTACTCAAGTACAAGACCTGAGTACTTCTACTTTTACTCAAGTACAAGATCTGAGTACTTCTATTGTTACTCAAGTACAATATCTGAGTACTTCTACTTTTACTCAAGTACAATACCTGAGTACTTCTACTTTTACTCAAGTACAAGATATGAGTACTTCTACTTTTACTCAAGTACAATACCTGAGTACTTCTATTGTTACTCAAGTACAAGATCTGAGTACTTCTACTTTTACTCAAGAACAAGACCTGAGTACTTCTACTTTTACTCAAGTACTAGACCTGAGTACTTCTACTTTTACTCAAGTACAAGATATGAGTACTTCTACTTTTACTCAAGTACAAGATATGAGTACTTCTACTTTTACTCAAGTACAATACCTGAGTACTTCTATTGTTACTCAAGTACAAGATCTGAGTACTTCTACTTTTACTCAAGTACTAGACCTGAGTACTTCTACTTTTACTCAAGTACAAGACCGGAGTACTTCTCCCACCTCTGCTTGGTTCATTCTCTTGCACTGTTTTCATTTCGTTGTATCTATAGTACATTGGATTATGGAGGAGCCTGGGACTTCAGATTGTCTCCGCCAAAAGTCTGCTGTATCTGTCGTTCATACAATAAAGCCTTTGAATCTTTGAATCTTGAACGTCGCCGTAGATACATCCGCAGAACGAAACCCACCCATGCACGTCTGCTCTGTATAAGCAGACGGACTGAAAGCAGAGTGCCGAGCAGCGGGATGACGGCCCGGACTGAATGAGTGAGGGAAGAGGTCGCATCGTGGTTTCCCCCTTTCTCCCCGTCTGTCATTCTATACTCATGACAAGTGTTCTGTCACAGGCCACAAGTCGGCACACGCAGACTTCCCTTCAGTCCAACAAAGGATGTGCTTGTTATCTTCATTAACGTTTTCTTATTATTTTCCTAAAATGATGCACGTTTAGAGGTACACAGTTTGAATATTGGATTATAAGAAGGACAGTTGTCAAAGTGGATGGACATGCTATTATTAAGTTCTGAATATATGTTAAAGGTCCCATGTCATGCGTTTCCGGTTATCACCCGTCCCCTCGTGCTATGAAGGTTGTTCTGCGTGTGAACGGTCTGCAGTCACAACCCCTCAAAGTGCAGCCTGTAGCGAGTACAACTCTAACGGCCCCTACACACGGCGGCGTGCGTTGCCGCTTCAACGCTTCTGCCCATTCACTTTGAATGGGGTGACGTCACGATTCGCCGAACTGCATTGCGGGAGCAAAGCGTAGCTTCTCTCGAGGTGCTCGCTGCAAAAGTAGAGCAATGTTCTACTTTTGCCGCCTCGACGGAGGCGTCAGCCAATCAAATCCCTCGTATGTAAATCTGACAGTACAAGCAGCAGCCAATCAAACCGGGTGTATGTTGGGAGAGCCAGACCGCAGCTATTTCCCATATGTCAACAAAAGGAGGAGAAAATGATCGTGGCGGTAGGGAATCACCCGGTACTCTATGACCAGTCCCTCTTTACCTACAGGGATACAAACCGGAGGAGCCAGGCATGGGGGAGGGGGCAGAGGCAGTGGGGGAAACTGGTAGGTTTTCGCCTGTTTGGGGAGTTTATATCCAGTGTACTTCGTTTGAATGGACAGCTAGCAAGCAGAGACAGTATATTTAGCCAGCATGGATGTAGCACGAATGCTTTGATTTGTATGTCCAGGGCGGGACATTCATGTGGTTGGTTGTTGGTCAGGCTGCTCGCGTTGACTCCCCAAGCTCAAGACACGCCCACCGCCAAGCGGCAACGCACGCCGCCGTGTGTAGGGGCCGTGACGGTACGTCCACACAGCAGCTTTAGACGAATCTTCCAACGCTTCTCTGCCCGTTGACTTTGAATGGGGATGACGTCACTTTGCCTCGCTTTTCGCCGAGCTGCATTGTGGGGGAGCGAAGCGAAGATTTCCAGGATGTCCAGGATTCAAAAGTTGGGCAATGTTCAACTTTTGAAGCTGAGCTGGAAGCGCCAGCCAATCAAACACGTTTATGCAAATCTGACAGTAGAAGCGCTAGCCAATCAAACCGCGTGTAAGCAGGGAGAACCAGACCGCAGTTCATTTCCTCATATTCCAAACGAGAAGTTACGGTAGCAAATCACCCGGTTCTTTACGACCAGAACTATTAACGGGATACAACCCGGAGGAACCAGGATGGAGGGAGGTGGCAGAGACATTGGGTGAAACTGGTAGCTTTTCACCTGTTTGGGGAGTTTATATTATATATATATTTTGCTCGCATAAAATCCCCGGGGTTCTTTGCTTCGTATGTCGGGGGCGGGACATTCATGTGATTGGTTGTTGGTCGCATTGCTCGCAAAAAATCTCCAAGCTGTCAGACACGCCCAGCTCCAAGATGTTCAAGATGTTTGAAAAGCTGCTGTGTGGACGGGCCGTAACACAGAGAAGTATTATGCTGCCCCAGAACGCCTCGTTGGACATTTCTCTTTTTCCATTTGTTTCTTCCGGGAACCAAGTGACGTCATGCGGTTCCCGGAAGAAACAAATGGTCCAATCCGCGGAGCTCCTCACACACCAGGAGGGGGGGGGGACCGTTAGCGTACATTTTTGTATTCTTTATTTATTTGGGTTCACATTATAATACAAGTAAAGTTTTTTAAATCATATGTTTTTAGAGACCCAAAAATTACAAATTAAATGGCAAACAAAACATTCGTCAAAATAAAATAAAAACAAAAAAGTACACCGGGGTTCAGGTTCAGGTTATTTATCTGTACCCGTAGGTAGATTCTGTTCGCAGAGAAAAATAGTTCCATCCTGACACTAAAAACAAACACAAACAACAGACACATCTCTAATAAAGGACGAGTGAAAGTACAAGTATAACCCGCTCAACCACATCTCAAAATATTTAAAAAACACGGAAAACACGAGTACAAACATGGACATTCAAAATGCACAATTAAATAAATAGATACAAATAGGCATCTGTGTGATGGGGTTGTTTGAAATGGCACATGTCTACACATGTACATATGCATACATATCAACACACATATAGACATTCAATACGCAGACAGACATACATGTGACCATACATCTATACATATGCATTCAATCGGTATAGAAACAGTCAAACAAGGGGTGGTCGTCTTTGGGATACGTAAACTCTCCACTTTTTCCATATTTCTTCAAATGGGTTTTCCCGAAGCCTCATTGAGAAGGTGATTCTTTCCACAACATAGATTTCATGGATTTTGTCGTACCAGTTGTCGAGAGAAGGGATGTCCGCTTTGAGCCATTTTCTAGTTATTGCTTTTTTTGCTGCAACAGTAAGAATTCAAAATACTTGTTTTGTTTTGGAGTTTGTGGGGATTGGATGGACGAGCCCAAATAGAAATTCGTCCCAGTTTAAAGGGATTTTTTCCTGTAGTACTATTTCAATTTCCATTTGGATCTGTTGCCAACAAGTTACTATTAAAGGGCAAGCCCAAAACAAATGGTAGTGATGTGGGCCCCCGCCCCTCGATGATGTGATGACTGAGCAGGGCTGAAAAAGGACCTGCTCAGATTCGTCCAACGAAACATCGTGCAGGTGCCTGAGCTCGAGATCTTCCATTGAAAAGTGCAGTCGTTTGTCCAGACTTCGTTTTTTTTTGTTTCGTTTTCCCATTTGTGTTTTATATAGAAAATATTTTCCTTTTTAATATCTTGCAGAGCTTGGTAAAGTTTTGAGTTTACTTTCATCCCACATGTGTCTGATCGTGTATGCGCTGGTGAACACTATTAATAAAGGGTTTTTAAGGGCCTTCTGAATGTCTGACAGGGAACTATTTAAGTAATGGCGTACCTGTAGACATCTAAAAACATTATTCAATCCATATCGTTTTTTTAGTGTTTGAAAATCAAACGTTCAAAACGTGTGTAATTTCTCGACCGGGTGGCGGCCATCTTGGATTTTTGGGTCCGAACGATGTCATAGCGCCAAACTGATGTCAGAAATGGAATCCTTGTGGTCGACTTACCCGCGACCATTTACACATGACTCTAGGCGCTCTGGTTCAAAAGTTAATTTTTTAAGATGGCGCGAGCAGCCATCTTGGATTTGGCCCTCTAGCAAAGATTGCCGGGATTTTTGGGAGGGACCTTGGGTCTATATTTTTTATAAATGGTCCAATGATGTCAAATCAAGTGTCAAAACATCTTAGCAGAAGAATGGTCACGGAATTGAGGTTCTAGACCCAACTAATTGTTCCTTTGCTGAAAAATGTGCAATATGAAGTAAGGCCATGTTCGGCCCAACCTTGACATTTTGTGTCGAGCTTGCTCAGGGTGAAATCAAGACCATGTGATATCTTCATTTCCTCCAGCAAGTCACTCCTGGGAAGGACCCTTAACCATCATTTCAAGGAGAGGTTTGCAGAGGTTATCTTTTTTATTTTTTTATTTCTACAGCACATTTAAAAACAACAGAGTTGAACAAAGTGCTGGACATCAACCCTGTATAAAACATAAATACATAAACACAGACAGGACAAGAAAAAAATGTAAGACACGAGACGATGAAACCAGATCAGAGGACTCTCCTACATGATGTAAAAACAAAACAAAACACTAGTAAGATGAAAACCCACATTTAAAAGCACAAGTGTCACACTGTACATAGTAGTACGTTTTTAAAATGTCTTTTATCAAATCAAATCAAGTTTTATGTATATAGCAAGGCAAGGCAAGGCAAGGCAAGTTTATTGATATAGCACTTTTCAACGCAAGGCAATTCAAAGTCCTTTACAAAAAATGAAAGACATTAAGCATTAAATAAGAAAAGCTAATAAAATAAACATTACAAGGAAAAATACATGGATAAAAGTACATTTATAAACGATTGTTGGTGGAGCCAAAGTGCTGTACATATAATACAAATAGCCTACAGTAGAGACACTTTACAGCAGATACAACAGCACAGGTTGTTCAGAATATCAGTATGAGAAAAACGCCACCCTCTGTCCCCTAAGCTTGCCTCGATACATTATTCTCGATGTCTTTGCATCCAGCTCTGCGGTCTGGCTCGCAGCAGCCGAACAGCTTCTTAATTGGGCTGATATATAGCAGTCCGTCAAGCAGGGGCGCGCTACTCCTCCCTGGTTTTCTGCTAGTTGAGGAGCACAGAATCTAATCCTTGGCTTCGTGCCTTGCCAGATGCACCTCGATATGGTTTTATCCCATTCGTTAAACTGCTTGTCTGTGATTTAAATTGGTAGATTCTGGAAAAGGCATACGAGTCTAGGTAGGATGTTCATTTCCACTGATTCTATTCGAGATTCGAAGCTCAGCACTGGGATCAAGTTCCATCTATTTATGTCTTCTTTTATTTTCTGACTTCGAGGGTTGAAATGTAGTGTATACAATTCCTCTGAATCTGTAGAGATGCTTACTCCCACATATTTTTAAGTGGTTCAGATCCCAATTAAGATCAATGAGTGAGTGTATATGTTGGCTTGGCTTTTAATTAAAGCTGAGTATTTGGGTTTTTCTTATTACATTACATTACATTGCATTTAGCTGAGGCTTTTATCCAAAGCGACGTACAATAAGTGCGTTCGACCAACAAAATACAACCTTGAAGAAAACAGAATCAGATAAGGTTTCATAGAGCCAAAACATTTCAAGTGCTACTCAACTGGCTTTAGGTAAGCCAGCCCTTTATTAGTATATAAGTGCTTTGTTAGTAGTTCTGTCGCTCGAAGTGAAGTCAAAAGAGATGAGTGTTCAGTCTCCAGACAGACAGAACTAGAAGTATCCAAAAAAGCCAGTAACTCAAGAATGATTCATCTGGGTTCGATATTAATATGTCATCAGCAAACAATGATAATTTATGTTCCTGACCATATATACTTTTATACCAGTAATATTGTTATTTTGAGTAACCCCTAAATTGCGAATAACAGTGGGCTAATTGGACATCCCTGTGGTGTCCCGCTCTCAAGGTAGAACAAATTTGATATGGCTCCGTTCATTGTGTTCCTTGCATGTCGTACAGTGCTTGAAGAGTATTAATAAAGATCTCGTGAAAGCCAAACTTTTCAAGAACTTGGGATAGGAATTTCCAATGAACTTGATCGAAGGCTTTTTCTAGCGTACATGTTCAACTACCAGGGAGTCCCATTGACTTGCATGGACTCCCTGGTTGATAACAGACGAATTGGGATGATGGAGAAATGCTCTCCGCAGATTCTCACAGCGAAACCTTTTTCTTTCTCAATATCAAGCCACACTTATTGTTCTTACTTCGGCTGTGAGTGTTTGTGTGTGCTCAGGATGAGTTTCTCGCTGTATCGCCGAACCAGAAACCAGCTCACTGAGCAGCGAGCCTTGCATCGTCCCGACCAATCAGAGCACACTGGGCTCACGGGGTGAATACACATACTATACAGAGATGCTGTTTGAGAAACCGATGTGAGTTTGGAACATTGAACAATGTAAATCTATTCTAGTGGACCTCAACGATGGAAATATGATCAGTAGAAATGGCCGTGGGACCTTTAATGTTATATGTCAGACTTGGCTCACTTTATGTGTAGACTAGCTTTGGTCTGTCCTGTCATTTAAAGTTGTATATGATCCAGAAACTGAAGATGTACCTGCTTGGTTTGTGGAATAAAAGTTGCTTTGTCAACTTATCTCTTCTTCCTGTCATCCATCTTTGTTTTGGTCTCCTCTTTCCCCGGCTGACCCTCCTCCACTTCGTCCCTGACCCTCCCTAAATCCGGTAAAATCTTTCATACAACATCAACCGTATTCCATGCTAGCTAACATGAGCTAATGTGCAATGGTTGCTCACGATCCGAAAGCTATTTCTGCTAAACTAATTTGTATCAAGGATTTGAGAACAAACTCAAAGAAGTTGTACAGCCACAGCCCATTGAACGCGAGAGGAGAAGCTTCTCTGTCATGCCTGTCTGGTTTGTGATGGTTTGAAGCATACCAACTTAGCGCAATGCTAACAAAATGGCTACTTGGTCACTATCTTAATGTCTTTCATTTTTTGTTTTTCTTTTAATGTTTCTTTTATTATCTTTTACTGTTTTGAAATGCCTTTGTCTGAATGTCTTTCATTTTTGTAAAGCATCTTGAATTGCCTGGTGCTGAAAGGTGCTATATAAATAAAATAAACTTGCCTTGCCTTGCCTTGCCTTGCCTTGCCTTGCCTCGCCTTGTGGTTTAACTTGAACGCAGAGCTACAATAAAATGTGTAATTCATCCATACCTTTAATCATGTCACAAGCCACAAGTTAGAACATGCAGACTTCCCTTCCCTTCTGTCTCAAATGTCTGGTCATCTCTCTTCATTTCTCCATGTGATCTGTCTCTGTCTCTGTCTCTTCCTCCTCCTCCTCCTCCTCCTCCTCCTCCTCCTCCTCCTCCTCCTCCTCCTCCTCCTCCTCTTTCCCCCGCTGATCTTCCTCGACCCTTCCTAAACCCTGTTAAACCTTTTCATACGACATCAACACGTCCCCAGCTCACAGGCAGCGTTAAATCAACTCTCCTCTGACACTGATCCAACGTTTCCCCAGCGCTCCCATAGCCCTTGTTAAATCCCTGGTTGGCTTTACAGGGCCCTTCTGCCTGGCCTCTCATTACATCCCGCGCCCTATTGTTATCCACCTCAGTGGTTTAAAGACAAACCAGTGACCCTAAATGTCCGGTTTCATGGCCAGATCACGGGTGGTTTATGCTGTGCGTGTCGAACGCTAGAGTGAAGGAATGAGGCCGAAGGTTTTTTTGTTTGTTGGATGCCTGAAATAAAATCAACGGTAGATACAAATCAAATCAAGTTTTATTTATACAGCACATTTATAAACGATGTTTGGTGGAGCCAAAGTGCTGTACATATAATAAAAATAGCCTACAGTCGAGACACTTTACAGCAAATACAACAACACAGATTGTTCAGAATATCAGTATGAGAAACACGACACCCTCTGTCCTCAGACCCTCTGTCCTTAGACCCTCTGTCCTCAGACCCTCTGTCCTCAGACCCTCTGTCCTCAGAACCTCTATCCTTAGACCCTCTGTCCTCAGACCCTCTGTCCTCAGACCCTCTGTCCTCAGACCCTCTGTCCTCAGACCCTCTATCCTTAGACCCTATGTCCTTAGACCCTCTGTCCTCAGACCCTCTGTCCTCAGACCCTCTGTCCTTAGACCCTCTGTCCTTAGACCCTCTGTCCTCAGACCCTCTGTCCTCAGACCCTCTGTCCTTAGACCCTCTGTCCTTAGACCCTCACATCGTACAAGGAAACACTTCCAGAGAAACCCCACAGTTTAAAGAGAACATGGAGAAACCTCAGGGAGAGCAGCAGAGGAGGGATCCCTCTCCAGGACGGACAGACGTGCAATAGATGCCGTGTGTGAATCCAAGAGATAATACATTTCACAGCATATAGACCGAATGTTAGGAAATGCATGTGTCTGTAATAAGAAAATGAATCCACGAGGATGTCAGCTACAATCCTGAGGAAGCCATCAGGGAAGCAGCATGACGAGACCCAAGGCAGGACCGCAGAGACAGGTTCAGCCACGACCCGAAGTCCACGACTTAATCCAGGACTCAGGATAGAGGATCCAGGACACAGGACTACAGCAAGAGGATCAGCCTCGACTCCGGATCCCGGCGTAGATATAGATACAAGACAAGAAGAAAGATTTGGTTAATCGGAACAAGAGAAAACACAGACACAGACAGAGAGGGCAAAGGTCAATGGATAAAAGTTATTCTTGATAACCCTCTAGAAAGATCTCATGAACTTCCCCACTCAATCTATCAAGACCCGAGCAGTTCTATAGATATAGATAAGAAACAGATAAACGGAGCACAGCAACAATACAAGCTGATGAGATGTGTAAATGTTGTTCCGCGACATAAAATATGCCTGTACCGGTGAATGTATGAAGCATATGTGTCATGAAACAGGGCTAAACACTGTCTAAATCAGACGACTAAACGTCTTCACACCAAGCGTTAGCCGCATTTAGCTTAGCGGTGGTGACGTGAAGTCGTGTTTTTTTTTATAGCCGAATGTTAGCTTTTTACTTCTTGAGATTGCATTAACGCTTTACAGAAACCTAAAAGTTACGTTAATATGTGATTGATTGCGATATTATGATGCTAATAGGTTTTGTTAAGCCAATGAAATTGTATTTATATTTCCGATTATGAAACATTATGCATTTGTGTCAGGGGGCTTTACAGTGCGTACAGCATACGACACCCTCTGTCTTAAGACTATAGCGGCGAACAAGGAAAATCTCATAGGGAAACCCCACATCTCAGGGAGGGCAATAGAGGAGGGATCCCTCTACTACAGGGGTGTCAAACAAAATTTCATCGTGGGCCACATTAGCATTATAGTTGCACTCAAAGGGCCGGTTGTAACTATATAAATATACATATATAAATGCATAATATACATGAAATAATGTATTATATAGTATTGCCTCTGCATTGGATTATTATTGGATAGGGTAATAACTACATCTGAAAGCAGAAGTCTAGGGCAAATAATTGCAAGTCTCTTCAGTGCGCATGACACAAAATGAGATGCATTGTGGGACATGTAGTTTAAGGGCAACATGCTTCTGTAAAATAAGATAAGATAAGATGGAACTTTATTAATCCCCGTGGGGAAATTCAGTGCTTTAATAGCAACAGGGTAAAATTGAAAAACAGGAGAGCACAGATTCACACAGATTAACACAATTAAGGATAAAGGTAAAAAATGATAACCAACTATAAATTAAGAAATTAATTCAAATGAACATATAGAGATATACTGTAAAGGAGCAGGTAACCGTATAATAAACGTATTATATTCTTTGCAAGCTCTTGCGGGCCACATGAAATGAAGTTGCGGGCCGGATTTGGCCCCCGGGCCTTGAGTTTGACACCCCTGCTCTACTAGGACGGACAGACGTGCAATAGATGTTGTGTAGAGATCCAAAAAGATGTTAAGATAAGTTAAGTTATTGCTGAACACAGAAAAAGCACTTGTTGATTTAATGTAGGCCTGGTATCTAATTCACCAGCACGAACTATGATCTTGCTTAAAGTCAATATCAGAATCAGAGTTTGATTCTTCATGATTGTTGCACTTACTGTAAGTCGCTTTGGATAAAGGCATCAGCTAAATGATATGTCATGTGTAAGTTTGCCCTTTGCTTGTATGTTGAAGGAGTCCTGGCGATGCCATTTCATCCATGCAGCACTACATTGCCCCTGAAACAAGACTCCAAGTGAGGGATGTGTGTGTTTCTGAATGTGTGTGTCCTGCATACTGATGAGCTAACCGTGTGGCCCGTGCTTTTGAAAGTAAACGTCACCCTTGACTCGCGATCAATGGTGTGTGACAGTCACGATTCCTCCTCTTCCATTTATAGGAGACGTCTCGGCTGTCTCCGCCGCCGGGCTCGTCCCAAAGTAGAGAGGCCTCAGATCTGACCTTACAGCAAAGGAAAACACCGAGGACATCTGTTCCCTTCGAGCCCGCGGCTCTGTTACGGACGTTTTATGTGGCAAGGTTCAGGTACAAAGGACTGCAGTGAAGAAGATGGGAGATACGGGAACAAAGGACGGGATATTATGTCTCACAGAGGCGTCTTAAAACCATTCCTGGTCTTTTATTGAGCGAATTATCTCAGTGTATAATCCTCTATCCTTTATTCAAGCGGACACTTTCAGAAGATGAGTACCACAGGTCAGACAGAAGCTCTAGCTGCCCTGAAACGGGGGAATTGCATCGAACATGATTTTTTTAAACGTGTTATACACTTGTTTGATGCTGAAATGGCTGTTACTGACAATTGGCAAGGCAGGCTTTTTAGTTTAGGGTTTTTTGTCTCTTAAAGGTGGGGTAGGCAAGTTTCAGAAACCGGCTCGAGATACACTTTGTGTTATATTCCATGGAATGCTCTTAACATCCCGATAGCAATGAATATCTGAAGTGCTTTGACAAAAAATCCATAAAAAAAACGTCATCTGTAGAAGCCGTGATACTGTAAAAAGTACATGTAAAAAGATGGCCTACCTGCCTGTCAGCCTTCCATCGGGGCACACACTTCTCTCGTGCCCTCATTGGTCATGTGCGCGTTCGTGTGTGTTGGGGGAGGGGCTCTGTGAGGAAGTGGCAGATTTTCTCCGGTTGTGTATTTTCAAATTCTAGCGATCTCGAGCCGGTTTCTCAAACGTACCTACCCCACTTTTAAATACAACTTTTTTTGTGACATTAAAGAATCTCAACGTGTTAAAATGCGTTTAAAGTGTAAAAACACAACGATGCAAATACATTAATATAAAATGTCTAATAACTTCCAACCAAAAAATGAAAGTCAGCAAGTTCCCAACCCGTGTGAAGTAAAATCTATGGAACACAGTTCATTGAAAATCGGTGTTAAAATATAAAATGGACCGAATCCAAATTAAAGTTAAGGAATATGTTAAAGATAATGTGTATACCAAATATATATTAATCACAGATCTTAATATTGAATGTCAGTATTCAAGTCAACCAGTGATGTGTTTCTAGAATCAAAACAATTTGGTTACTCATTAAAACATTTTATGAGGGTTATCGAGAACCTCCCGGTCGGTGTACTTGTTTGACATGTATTTTCCTTTCTATGTATTTTCTGCTGTCATATTATTAAAACATTACCCGTACCAGACGTT
>CM070493.1:5972702-5985202 GCA_036324585.1 Champsocephalus esox
AGCCCCAATACTCGATCATCATGTTGAACAAAATAGATGGAGATTGCATTTCAGATACCAATTTGTGTACATTTAAATCAGCTGTATGTCATTGTAACTCCTATAGAGCCGAGCAGGAAGTGTTCTTCCCTCCCCTTTTTACTCCTGAGGACATTTTTCAAAATACAAGAATTAACCCACAGGCACACACTTAATTTACCCCCCTGTCAGATACAGTATCCCAGATAAGCCATAAGGTGCATGACGGGGGGGACGGCGGTGTCCATTTAGATAAAGTCTTCCATCGATGACATGAGGAAGTCCCGCTGACAGCCCGCTGACAGGAGGGTCAATAAGGGAAGTAGGGGGAGGAAGAAGGGAGGAGGCAGTGGGAGGACATTGTCAATCATTAGGACTAATGATCGGGGCAAACACCCACACACACACACACACACATTAACATGCTTACACACCACGACATCAACACACACACACACACACACACACACACACACACACACACAGACACACACAGAGGTGGAGCTGTGTTGTCTCACTCGATGGACACATTATTGATTTCCAGCAGGAGGGGAAGATGTGGTTAAACACGAGGTCACATGCAAGCATGGCGGTGTTGGAACGCACCCCCAACAATACTGTTTGTTTCCCTTCAACTGTCAAGTGTTGTTAATTTATACAAAACCTATATTGTATATTGTACTTTAACTTAATCGTATTCTTGTTATTTTTATTTAGAATCCCTTTATTGCTTTATTGTCATCGAACTAGGTACACTTATTAATTAAAATAGCAATCCAAAAATGCATGTACACTTATCTTAATGTATTACATTTCAATGTTGTGGGGCAAGTGCAAACACAAATTGCCACAACCAAAGTGTGTTCCCTTCACTTGTTTGTTTGCATTGCGTATATTTGCCATGAAATAACATGACGGAAAACGTCCATTGAAGAGATAGAAAATGTCACACATGTGTGGAGAAATGAAGACACTGTAATGTTACTCAAATACCGGAATGAAATGTAATATTGTACAAAACTCACATTTCTGACACGATAGCTGTATCTGACTAGCACTCTTCTTTTGACTTTGTCTCTTCTGCACCCGACTGGAAAACATCCACAAAAGCAAACTCTTGAAGACGGAGTTTCTCTCCCGCACACACATAGAGACATCACTATGTAACACTTCCATTGGATCCAATACATTGTTGGTGATAGGCTATTGGGTTGATCAATCACAACAGAGCGAGCCAGCTAACCAATCAGAGCAGACTGGGCTCTGGTTTCATACAGAGGGTGAAAAGAGGTGCTGCAGCACAGGCAGTATGAGAACAATGAAGAGCTTTTTGAACATTAAAGCATGGAGACACTACATACTGATATACACCTGAACATCAGCGGGAGAGGACTCTTTAAAGTAGAGACACTACATACCGATATACAGCTGAACATCAGCGGGAGAGGACTCTTTAAAGTAGAGACACTACATACTGATATACACCTGAACATCAGCGGGAGAGGACTCTTTAAAGTAGAGACACTACATACTGATATACACCTGAACATCAGCGGGAGAGGACTCTTTAAAGTAGAGACACTACATACTGATATACACCTGAACATCAGCAGGAGAAGACTCTTTAAAGTAGAGACACTACATACTGATATACACCTGAACATCAGCGGGAGAGGACTCTTTAAAGTAGAGACACTACATACTGATATACACCTGGACATCAGCAGGAGAGGACTCTTTAAAGTAGAGACACTACATACTGATATACACCTGGACATCAGCAGGAGAGGACTCTTTAAAGTAGAGACACTACATACTGATATACACCTGAACATCAGCAGGAGAGGACTCTTTAAAGTAGAGACACTACATACTGATATACACCTGAACATCAGCAGGAGAGGACTCTTTAAAGTAGATACACTACATACTGATATACACCTGAACATCAGCAGGAGAGGACTCTTTAAAGTAGAGACACTACATACTGATATACACCTGAACATCAACAGGAGAGGACTCTTTAAAGTAGAGACACTACATACTGATATACACCTGAACATCAGCAGGAGAGGACTCTTTAAAGTAGAGACGCTACATACTGATATACACCTGAACATCAGCAGGAGAGGACTCTTTAAAGTAGAGACGCTACATACTGATATACACCTGGACATCAGCAGGAGAGGACTCTTTAAAGTAGAGACACTACATACTGATATACACCTGGACATCAGCAGGAGAGGACTCTTTAAAGTAGAGACACTACATACTGATATACACCTGAACATCAGCAGGAGAGGACTCTTTAAAGTAGAGACACTACATACCGATATACACCTGAACATCAGCAGGAGAGGACTCTTTAAAGTAGAGACACTACATACCGATATACACCTGAACATCAGCAGGAGAGGACTCTTTAAAGTAGATACACTACATACTGATATACACCTGAACATCAACAGGAGAGTACTCTTTAAAGTAGAGACACTACAGACTGATATACACCTGAACATCAGCGGGAGAGGACTCTTTAAAGTAGAGACACTACATACTGATATTCACCTGAATATCAACAGGGAGAGGACTCTTTAAAGTAGAGACACTACATACTGATATACACTTGAACATAGCAGGAGAGGACTCTTTAAAGTAGAGACACTACATACTGATATACACCTGAACATCAGCAGGAGAGTACTCTTTAAAGTAGAGACACTACAGACTGATGTACACCTGAACATCAGCGGGAGAGGACTCTTTAAAGTAGAGACACTACATACTGATATACACCTGAACATCAGCAGGAGACGACTCTTTAAAGTAGAGACACTACATACTGATATACACCTGAACATCAGCAGGAGAGGACTCTTTAAAGTAGAGACACTACATACTGATATACACCTGAACATCAGCAGGAGAGGACTCTTTAAAGTAGAGACACTACATACTGATATACACCTGAACATCAGCAGGAGAGGACTCTTTAAAGTGGAGACACTACATACTGATATACACCTGAACATCAGCAGGAGAGGACTCTTTAAAGTGGAGACACGACATACTGGGGGAAACTTCTGGAGCAATGGAGAGTCAGGACTGAGAGAGACACGAGGAGAGCTGGAGCTTTGACGGCAAACACTGACGGTTTATTTGGATTTACGCCCGGAGAATTGACAAGACAGGTGGTGTTTCACGAGCTGAGAGTGTAATAATCAGCATTCTTCATCAGTGAGACATGGCGGCTTGTGCTCAGTCATAGACTGACAACAACAATGCGCCCAAGCTGCCCCCCTTAAGAGAGATAGCAGCAATACCCAAGCTCCTCCCCCTTAAGAGAGATAGCAGCAATACCCAAGCTCCTCCCCCTTAAGAGAGATAGCAGCAATACCCAAGCTCTTCCCCCTTAAGAGAGATAGCAGCAATATCCAAGCTCCTCCCCATTAAGAGAGATAGCAGCAATACCCAAGCTCCTCCCCCTTAAGAGAGATAGCAGCAATACCCAAGCTCCTCCCCCTTAAGAGAGATAGCAGCAATACCCAAGCTCCTCCCCCTTAAGAGAGATAGCAGCAATACCCAAGCTCTTCCCCCTTAAGAGAGATAGCAGCAATATCCAAGCTCCTCCCCATTAAGAGAGATAGCAGCAATACCCAAGCTCCCCCCCTTAAGGGATAGCAGCAATACCCAACTCCCCCTTAAGAGAGATAGCAGCAATACCCAAGCTCCTCCCCCTTAAGAGACATAGCAGCAATACCCAAGCTCCTCCCCCTTAAGAGATAGCAGCAATACCCAAGGCCGTAGACCTATGCCGTGGGAAAGGAGACTGGGTCGAAGGTTGAATCCCGAAGCAAATGATTCCCTAACAAATACAAATATGAACCTGGAAATGAGCAGAATAGGTCCTCTTTAAATTAGGTTGATGTGTAAAATCTGTGTACTGTCCCTTTAAGTCTTAGATCTGTTATAGATCTGCTGTATCCTTTTTGGATGTTTTGGAAATGAAGGTAAAGAGAAGTGCTGCTGACGGGAAGAGAAATGGAGGACGGAGATGGAGAGCATTATTTCCAGCAGGATATTGGGGAAGACGTGTGAGGGGATAAAAAGAACCAAAGGGAGAAAGGTGGGGTGGGGGGGGACGCTGACAAGGACAGATAAGGAGGGAGGGAAGGAGGTATAGAGAGGGAAAGAAAGAGGTGGAGAATTGGTAGTGACAGTGAGGTGAAAAAGGACAGAGGTGGAGAAGGAGAAAGATGGTGATGTGCCGGAGGAGAGGAAGCTGCGGATAGAGTGACACGGAGAGAAAAGTCAGAAGCAAAGGTATGACATTCACTTTGACAGGTGAGGTGAGGAAGTGTGTGTGAGGGAGGGAGTGTATATAGGTGCAAAGTTGCGTATAGGTCTGAGTATGTGTGTGTGTGTGTGTGTGTGTGTGTGTGTGTGTGTGTGTGTGTGTGTGTATAGTAAATTGGTGCTGACAAGGCTAGCAGGTTATGACATTAATTAGCTCGCCTCAGTGATGGCTGAAACGTAATCTCCCAGAGAAAGGAGACACCAGGGGGGACACATCAAAAACACACACACACACACACACACACACCTACACACTGTCTTTCTGACCTCACCTCGCTTCCTGTGACTGGGGATGAAGGGTAGACATGGCTAGGGTTACTGTCCTAATGTGGACAAGATGTGTGTGATTGTGAATCTGCATCTGTGTGTGAGAAAGAAGTCTGTCTTCTGCGACTTTCAAAACTTTGTCTTCCTTCGTTTCACCAGCAGAATTAAAAACAGCACTGTCGAATAATGTGGAACACTTCGTCGGCATTTTATGGATCTGTTTTCCACTTTTAATTTGATTGATGATTAATAAAGATTTTTATCGTCCCGATGAGGGAGTGACGGAAACATTAATCATAACAAGAATGAATACGCAAAATTAGAGGGCTGCAAATCAAAGAATATAAATATTGGAGCCCGGCTGAGTTGGCAATAAGGCAGTGTTTAAACTTCACACATTTTCTCGTCTCTTAAATTACCACTTTCAAATCCTATCTATCTGTAAAGATGTCATCTCAAGTTGCCGGTCTCTCATTATGTTGGTTGTTTTGTACATAACACGACAATTACAATTCACTGTTCTGGGAAAGGGATCCTTCTTCTGTTGCTCTCAGTTACTTTTAACCCTTTTTTATGCAATTTGAAGACATATTTCAAACCAACAAAATAATGCAGAAAACGTATAGCAGGTTTAACAACCACCACGATGACCAGAACGTGCATCCACCGTGCAACCGGCAACATATTGATACTAGAAAGTGGGATAATCTGAGAGACGATATATATGTTTCCTATAGTATAGGCACAGAGCACTGAACAAAAATATAAACGCAACCATTTTTCACGAGATGAACTCAAAGATCTAAAACATTTTCTATAAACACAAAATAACCATTTCTCTCAAATATTGTTCACAAATCTTAAAAAGTCTGTGATAGTGAGCACTTCTCCTTTGCCGAGATAATCCATCCCACCTCACAGGTGTGGCATATCAAGATGCTGATTAGACAGCATGATTATTGCACAGGTGTGCCTTAGGCTGGCCACCATAAAAGGCCACTCTGAAACGTGCAGTTTTGCTTTATTGGGGGGGTCTGGGGGGGTCCGAAAACCAGGCAGTATCTGGTGTGAGGGGTAGGGTTAGGGCAGGGGTGTCAAACTCAATTTCATCACGGGCCACATCAGTATTATGGTTGCACTCAAAGGGCCGGTTGTAACTTTAAGACCAAAAATACATATATAAATATTGAATATATATAAAATAATGTATTATATTACATTATTAGGCATATTTTGACAAAAAAAGTCAAATTCTGAGAAAAAATCTAATTTGAGATGCATTGTGGGACATGTCGTTTATGGGCAACGTGCTTCTGTAAAGTAGCATGTAACCGTATAATAAACATATTATATTCTTTGCAAGCTCTTGTGGGGCCACAGAAAATGAAGTCGCGGGCCGGATTTGGCCCCCGGGCCTTGAGTTTGACACCCCTGGGTTAGGGTAATGTTGTGAATCGAGTGGCCCGTGGTGGTGGTGGGGTTATGGTATGGGCAGGTGTATGTTATGGGCGACGAACACAGGCCACTCGATCCATCTCATGAAAAACGGGAGCAAAAACCAAAGTGTTGCGTTTATATTTGTGTTCAGTGTAGGTATATGGCAAATAACTCGCTAGGTTTGAGATTAGGTAGCTGCTTTAAAAGTCTTGTTTAAGTTTAGACCAAGAAGGTTTTTCGCAGGGTGCAGAATTGTCTAGAAGAACATAATTAGTTAGGTGAGTATGGGCCGGCAATTGCAATGCAAACATTTCAAGGGAACCACTTCCTTTGCTTCATTTTGGGAAAACGTAGGCAGCATGTATGCACATATATGAAAGTGAAAGGCAGTCTCCTCTCATGAAGCTGTCGTCACTTTCTTCTTGTCATACTTGAAACGGTTTTAATACTTCATCGGTGGCTTGAAAAGCAAATGAGGTGAATCTTTAGCAGGCTGTTTTGATAATGTAATCAGCTGTGCTTGAACCCAAGTCTCTGATCTGTTGTACGGGGGTGTTGCTGTGTCGATGGCCCGGTTATGCTGATGGTTTGCAGCGTATTTCGGGTGGTCCTAATCAAGAGAAAAAATGCTGCTCCATAAACAAGTTAAACATTAATGAAAACAAGGTGTTTTCACTTGGAATAAGCACAAAAACCTGCCAATAGAACACGTGAACATTCGCTTGGTGAGATTCTTTGAAGCAGGGATCATTAGACCAATCAGATCTGAGCTGGGAGAACGAATGTGAGCTATATTTGACCAGAAGCAGGACATGTTGTGTTACAAGACAAGCCGCAAATGCTCAAAAGTTCCAATAAATGTGAAAAAAAGCTGAGATACATTTCAATATTAGATTATTTGACTTAAAGGTAGGGTAGGTAAGAATGGAGAAACCAGCTCGAGTGCGCTAGAGTTTGAAAATACGCAGCCGAAAACAATCTGCCCCTTCCTTCAGACTTCCTCACAGAGCCCCTCCTCCAACACACGAACGCACACATGACCAATGAGGGCACGAGAGAAGTTTGTGCCCAGATGGAAGGCTGACAGGCAGGCAGGCCATCCCATAGATATATATAAACACTAGATGGCTCATGGGAGATTTTCCAGCGTTGCTGACCGGCCGCCATCTTGCTACAGTTACTCTGATTCGCGTTATGGTAGCTGTTGTAAGGTGAGTGATCTGCACAAAAATACTCTTAACTCACTGAAATCTTGACTGATTTACAAACGGTTTGGTTTATTATGAACATGATTAGCATGGCTATGATACAGGATGCTTGCACATGTTGAAATTGCAGCTTTTCTTTGTGTATGTGGTTGTATTTATTAGCTGGCTAATAACAAGATAGGGAACCATTTAAACAGTGGATGTTGTGATATATCAGCCGGGGAGAGACAAGACAAACCACAAATGGACTACAGAAGGACACAAAAGGACACATGGTACAGTTTATATTATTCTTGGTCTTTTTTCAATAACATATTTCAAAGGTTCTGGATTTGTTTACAAATCTAGAACCTAAATACAAAACTAGGATGATATGAAGATCTCATGTCAAAAATAATTGTGATAAATTAGACAGAACTGGCCTGTATGTGAGCACATTTTATGTTGGTTTGGTTCTTCTGATAAAGGTGTGAATATCTAAATAATATACCAACATATGCTATTGTCATTAGTTGTGTCCCTGTTCTTAAAGCTAAGGCATTGATAAATTAACAACTCTTGGCTTACAGAGTGGTAACATGAGACCGATTTTTATATTTCAAATATAAATGTATTTTAATTTTATAATTTATTTTAAATATTAACAATATAATAAAATAAATGGAAATATATACACCGGCAAATATTTAATATAAATACCTTGTGTGTGTGTATAGCTATTGCTTTATCTGATTAATGTTATTTTCATATGAAAGTCCATGATTATAAGTATGCAGTATCATAACTACATCTTTGATGTTTATAAAAAACCAAACCGTTTGAAAATTGGTTGAAAATTGAGCAAGCTATGGTTATTTAAATAGTAAACCATAATGTTATGAATGAGAGAACTGCCTGTAGCAAGATGGCGGCCAAGTGGCAACGTCGGTCTCAATTGGCCAGCAGCGCGGGTGAGTCATCAAGTGTTTATATATATCTATGGGCCATCCAGTTACTTTAGCCGGCTCAGATGATTGGTCGTGCTTTTCACAGCGCCACGGCTTCCACAGATGAACTATTTGTATCGTCAAAGCACTTCAGATATTCATTCCATGGAATATAACAAGTGTTTCTGAAGTGACTTACCTCCCCCACCTTTAGCAAGATGATCACGGATATCTCACTGCAGTGTTACTTCTGAAGTTATTATATCGGGTGTAAAGACATATTCTGACAAATATACTTGGCACGATGTTTTTGTAGTGCGGTGAGTCAATTGCTGTTGTTCTTTCCACTTAAGGTTTAAGAGCACATTCCCCGTTGGTTGGTTTGAGCGCGTTGGAGTGTGACTAACTCTTTATTTGCAGGTTACGGTTGCATTTCTTCCCTGAGCTGCTGTCTCTTCTCAGTGGATGCTCTCAGGCGAGCCGCATTGCTCAACGAGGTGCACCTGTCTGTAATGAACAAAGTGCTCAGAGCTACTGTGCCGCAGCAGAAGGGATAAGACGAGTCCAGAAGCGCCACACACTCCATTTACCTTTCTCTGGGTGTGCTGAATGAAGAAGGCCACTTGTTCAAAAGCAACAGCCTGTACGCGCTACCAGGGGAGGTGCTGTGCCACGTGCGGTTACTCTGGCACGTGGCACATCATTGAGATGCCACCGAGCAAGGCCGGCCTTCGGCATAGGCAGTATAGGCGAATGCTAAGGGCGCAACAACCCATAGGGGGCGCCGAAAAAAGAAAAACAGTTAGAAATGAAAAAATATTTTTTTAACACAATTTCCCGATTTTGGATCAACAAAGTACATCTTATTATCTTATACTAACAGAACTACGTATATATTGCATACAGCGCCCATAAACTCTGGCACACCCCCCCCCCAAATGAAGTTGAACCGCCCCAGTCCCAGTAAAAACTAGAGGTTAATGTGAAATTGTTCTCTTTTTGAAATAATGGTTTTAGTGTGCAATTATAGGTTTTAATTTTGTATTTGTGTTCATTTATAATAAATCAAACTCCCAAAAAATGTACATAGAGGCTCTGATAACCTCAGCTCAGTGAGGTAAAGGCACACCTTTATATGATCATTGTAAAGGTATATATTTTTGCCTTTATATATAATTGTTTCTTTTCTTTGGGCAGAGGGCTCACATGCTTGCTATTGGATCCACATTTTTTTGCAGTGCTCATTTTAACAATAATACATGTGTATGTATGATTACACATGATAACAGTTAAAGTCAAAAGGAAGTCTCTTTCGACAGTGAAACAAACCATACACTTAAGACGCAGTCAAATAAATGTAAATAGTGCAAGAATAATGGTTAAAGTAAAATGTGGACATTTGTATTGTGTCAAAATTCCTCAAAGTGATGCATTCAAGGTATGGACTCCATGCAGGAAGTGAGCAAGGCCAAACTAAATACACACCACACCACACACACACACACACCACACACACACACACTCTGTCCTCAAGTGACTTACAGTCAACAGTGGTGGATGACATTGAATGTGTGTAACCCTTGGTCTGCTGGGGATCACATGTCCCACTCTCACCTAAACACGCGTGACAACACACACGCCTGTGAGTGACAGCGTGTGTATGGTGAAGAAGGTCAGAGGGTAACGAAGAGACAGAGAGCAACATGGAGACAGAGGGAGAGAGAGAGGGAGAGAGAGAGAGAGATGGGGACAGAGGGAGAGAGAGAGGGAGACAGAGGGAGAGAGAGAGGGAGACAGAGGGAGAGAGAGAGGGAGACAGAGGGAGACAGAGGGACCAGAGATGGCAAAAGTTCACACATCCTTCACTCGAGTAGAAGTACAGATACTCTGGTAGATGTAGAAGTACTGACTAAACTTCTTTACTCAAGTGAAAGTAAAGAGGCTTTGAAGTGTCCTTCAGTAGAAAGTACCCATAGCTAGCAGCTGCTTTAAAGAGTACCTGACCTCCCTTTATATTAATAGAACAATAACGTCATTGTTAGCTAATGAATGTTTCCATGGTGACCAACGGCAACATGACAACGTTTCCATTGGTCCCTCTTCTTTAGAGAAGACCAGGAAGTGATGGATACACGAATCGTGTTCCAATCAATAGGCACGCAGTGACTCTAAAGAATAATGATCACGCACCAGACACACATTCAGACTAAAGGAACCAGCTGTTTGGAAATGAGAGAAGTAGAAAGTACAGGTATTTGAGTTCAACATGTAAGAAGTAGAAAGTACAGGTATTTGGGTTCAACATGTAAGAAGTAGAAAGTACAGGTATTTGAGTTCAACATGTAAGAAGTAGAAAGTACAGGTATTTGAGTTCAAGATGTGAGAAGTAGAAAGTACAGGTATTTGAGTTCAAGATGTGAGAAGTAGAAAGTACAGGTATTTGTGTTCAACATGTAAGAAGTAGAAAGTACAGGTATTTGAGTTCAACATGTAAGAAGTAGAAAGTACAGGTATTTGAGTTCAACATGTAAGAAGTAGAAAGTACAGGTATTTGAGTTCAACATGTAAGAAGTAGAAAGTACAGGTATTTGAGTTCAACATGTAAGAAGTAGAAAGTACAGGTATTTGAGTTCAACATGTAAGAAGTAGAAAGTACATGTATTTGAGTTCAACATGTAAGAAGTAGAAAGTACAGGTGTTTGAGTTCAACATGTACGAAGTAGAAAGTACAGGTATTTGAGTTCAACATGTAAGAAGTAGAAAGTACAGGTGTTTGAGTTTAACATGTAAGAAGTAGAAAGTACAGGTGTTTGGGTTCAACATGTAAGAAGTAGAAAGTACATTTATTTGAGTTCAACATGTAAGAAGTAGAAAGTACAGGTATTTGGGTTCAACATGTAAGAAGTAAAAAGTACAGGTATTTGTGTTCAACATGTAAGAAGTAGAAAGTACAGGTATTTGAGTTCAACATGTAAGAAGTAGAAAGTACAGGTATTAGAGAGAGGGAGAGAGAGGAGATAGAGAGGGAGAGAGAGAGGGAGGGAGAGAGAGAGGGAGATAGAGAGAGAGGGAGGGAGAGAGAGAGGGAGATAGAGAGAGAGAGAGAGAGAGAGGGAGATAGAGAGGTAGCCTTTCATTCAGGAGTCTGAGGACTCAGACATACACAAGCAGTTAGCTGTGTTTACAAAAGCCAGCAGCAGAACCAATGCAAACCATACGCACTGCACACACCAGGCAGAGTGAGAGTGTGTGTGTGCATCAGGTCTTAATGCAGCAAAGGCGAAGCAGAGCTGATGTTTTAAAGTGTGCCTCAGAGAGCACACTCCCTCCCCGGTCTCCCTCGTAGTGGCGTCTGGTTTTGCTTCTCATCCGTCCAGCTTCCTGTGGGTCCGAAACCACTGCCACATTTCACAGACTGCGTCCCCGCCGCGCCACAGATAACTCTGTTTTGAGTTGCCTTTCATCGCGTCCAAACATTAGCACATGAGAATCTGCGCGGGTGAGAGGACGGTGACGCAGAACCGGGTGTGAAGAGGTGAATATCACATCCAGGGTGAGTGAGACGTTGAGGGATGCAAGACGGCACAGACGCAGGCAGAGACAGAGCACAGGCTACAGCGATTATCAGTGACGTTTTGTGCACTGTTTATTTATCTCCGACTTTAACAACGTACAGCTTGAAGGTTCGTCGTTGAGTTAAATGTAATGGTTTGATCAAGTTGGTCAAACATGTTGTGATGTTGTAACTCCTGTCTTAGCCGTGTCTACATTCACATACTTGTTTACTTTCATTTGATATTTTGAGTGCAGCAATGCAAAGTATGCTGGGTAATATAAACACCCAGCTGGCGCACTCTTTCTGTCGAACATGTCAGTGAGGAACACGAGCGGTTGCCATCTTGGGTGGATTACAGAAGTTGCCGTAGCTCCTGTAAGCACACTTGCCTACGAGTGTCTTCTCTCCATTATTTCATGAACGCAACACTTTAAAAGTCACCAGTACAGTCAACATTTTATTGGCAGTCTGTAATGATTTTCGAACCACGAACAATCAGTGCGAGCTAGCACGGGGACAATTGTCACATTCGCCATTAGAACAACGACCTGGTTGAAGCAGACACATCGCAGAAACGTTAGCAGTGAACTAAGGGAAGCGTCTGAATCCAATATGGCACTGGATTTTTTTTGGATTCATGTATTTAACAGCGACAGTCATGGGCGCGGGAAGGGGGGTGCTGAGGGCGCTGCAGCACCCCCTAGTGGCAGGCAGGGGGTGCGGAGCTCCCCT
>CM070493.1:5990202-5995202 GCA_036324585.1 Champsocephalus esox
AAATAATCTAAGTTGTTTTAGGTGACGTGCTTTTAGTTTAATGTAATGAGTGAGAACCCGCTGCTGCAGATACACTCTTTCCAAAATCAGGAGGATGCGTCCCCAGCTGACCCAGAAAGCCACGCAGGTTCTGGTCCAGGCTCTCGTCACCTCACGCCTAGACTACTGCAACTCCCTCCTGGCTGGTCTGCCTGCATGTGCCCTCCGACCTCTGCAGCTCATCTTCAACCTTCCTAAATGTTCCCACACCACTCCGCTCCTCCGCTCCCTCCACTGGCTTCCGGTAACTGCTAGAATCCACTTCAAGACACTGGTACTTGCATACCATGCTGCGAATGGATCTGGCCCTTCCTACATCCAGGACATGGTTAAACCGTACACCCCAGCACGTGCTCTCCGCTCTGCATCAGCCAAACGGCTCGCTGCACCCTCGCTGCGAGGGGGACCCAAGTTCCCATCTGCAGAAACACGTGGGTTTTCTATCCCGGCTCCAAAATGGTGGAATGAGCTCCCATTGACCTCAGGACGGCAGAAAACTCACACACTCCAACTGAACACTCATCTCTTTCGACTCCACTTCGAGCGATAGAACTATTATCAAAGCACTTACATACAAACAAAGGACTGGCTTACCTAAAGCCAGTTGAGTAGCACTTGAAATGTTTGGCTCTATGAAACCTGATGTACTTTATGATTCTGTTTTCTTCAAGGTTGTGTCTTCCTGGTCGAACGCACTTATTGTAAGTCGCTTTGGATAAAAGCGTCAGCTAAATGTAATGTGATGAGAAACCTTTTTCGTTTGAATCCCGTTTTCTCCTGTTTTTGTCAGGAGTTATTTGTTTGGTTTTGTTAGGTACGTTTAGGGCAATTCTGTAGAGTGTTTGTGATGTTGGGGTTGTCTCAACTCCTTGGCATCCATTAAATCTACTAAAAGTGATTTCTTCCTTTTGGATTATGATAGTATAAAAGGTCACATGACGTATTTAATGAATATCAGGAAACAGGCATTCTGCATACTGAGTGCTTATAGTTTTGGTACATTCAGTATATTTTGATGCCAATACTTTTTTATTTAAGTAAAATGAATGCAAAACATTCCCTTGTAACAGAGTATTTCTTAACCGTGGTATTACTACTTCTACTTAAGTACAAGATCTGAGTACTTTGTGCACGTCTTTGTTTGGCACATTTTGGACAACTAGCACACCAGGCTTGCTTAATAAACACATGTCTTCCTAAACCCGGATAAAGTAAGCGACACGTCTTCTTCCTCTGCTTCTCCACCTACTGTGCAATCTCAGGTCTAGTTATCAAAGCTTCTTTTGCTCTTCCCTCAATGCAAGACAAGGGCAGAGATTGATTCAAGTGATTGCAACAAAAATGCTGATAACGTAACGACACTTTCTCCCTCTGCCTCTGCGTATTAACAATCTGCTCGGTCGCCGTTTCTTCCTATAGGCGGACCATGCAGATGCACAGGGCCCCGCAGCCACTAGGGGGCCCCCAAGCTGAAAGTTCAGGTTCAGCCTCAATATATTTGGGGAGAATTCAAATTAGCCGTCTTTATTTGTAGACAGCCGAGCCCACTCCTGTGTTCGGTGAAGCATTATATGCTTAAAAATCAAATATAGGATATAAATACAACTAAACGATGATAGCAAAGCTGCGGCTTGTGTTTGTGGGGTAATAAAGTTCAAATGTTCATTGGGCTGTCACATTGTTGAGAAAATGCTGCATCTCTTGTATTTATTGACATAGAGAAGCCTTATTGTTTACCTTTTTAATATAATTTGTTGTAAGTTTCAATTGCTTTGTTTTCGTGAAATTAGCCTGTGTTCCTCTCAAAGTGTGACAGACCGATGCATCTCCACAGATCATCTTAAAAAGGCTTCGGAATCCCCCCCATTGTAGTTAAAAAAAACTGTAAAAACTAGGGCCCCCAAACAGCATCTTGCATAGGGCCCCCAAAAAGCTAGAAACGGCCCTGCGGTCCGTCGCCAACACCCTCACTCCTCCTGCTGCCGTGTGGGAAGATCATTGTTTGTGATTTATTTACTTTCAATCATTCGGGAAGGAGACAGTGGGAGAAACACGGAGCTCTGTGGGATCAATGTGTCTGGGTTTACTCCGCTCTGACACTGCCATCAGCTTCACATAAAGGAAAATAGAGAAACGGAGGGCTTGGTTTGGAACGGGCATTTCCTCAAGTTGTTCCAACAACAGGATTGTGGCTTTGTGGATGTTTACTGTTTTCAAAAGAGTCAACTCAAGCAAAGACATGAAATAATCTCCAACTCTTTGATGAAAAACCTGCTCTTTTCCCAATTATCTTTCCTCACTATTGAATTTCACGTTCTGTTTATCCTTCCATTTCAGACTCGGAATAATAACGTGAAGGCTTGTGTGCATCCGGATAATCAATCCTGATCGCTCGCCAGAAGGAGAAAGATTGATTTGTTATGTCTTGGAGACGCCGTTTGATTTTCCTTTTTGTTGTTGTTTAGAGGCGGAGAGAAAGGCTTGTTTTGTCTCGCCTGTCTCTTCAGCTCAAAGAAACACTGACCCCTAACGAGTCCAGTCAGCGACCTTTTGACCCCGACGACCAGGGCGGCCATTGATCACTCTAACGCACGGATTAGCAATGCACCATGGGATTTGGAGTCCCTGATCAAAGATATTTCCGTGAAGGTTTGCAGGGGTTGCTTTATGGATCTTCCGGGGGGAAAAGGACAGATAATCTAGAACAAATTAGCGTCATGAAGCGATAGCCACTGCTTTTGAAGCCCGTGCTAATTTTCTTTGGTGAAATAAACGATAAAGGGAATACATGTTATCTTAATTCCCGGGGACGATCCTCTTTGATGTGGATCACTGAAGTCCACCGGTTCTCGTGGATGTATAACGAGATCGAAGCAGTTAGCTTTGTTTTCGTGAAGGCGGTAATGTGATCGGAGTGGTTAAGGCAGGCGAGGCGTATGGGTCTTTTCAATCTAAAGTTAGTGTGTGCTGTCGTGAGGAAAAGAGAAAAGGGGGGGGGGCATTGAAATGGATGTGACGTGAATCCACTCCAAGTCCCTGGGGGGCTGAAAGAGGGAAGAATTAGATTAGTGGAAGAATGCAATCAGTGTGACTACATTACCGAGTATGATGAGAGAGGAAGCGAGGGGAGATGTGAGTGACAAGATGTTGGACGGCACAACGTTTTCGAGGCGGCGCCGTGAATGCCAAAAGAGGGAGAGAGAGGACGGGGATCCATAACTGCAGATGTGATATATCTCAAAATCCAAAGCCAGGGAATTGATGAAGAGGTTCTTTAAATTATATATACCATGCATTTCTCCATGACCCATTCCAGCGGCCTTATTTTCAAGTGAAATCGAATTACCTAACGCAGGAAAAACTTATGGAAACGCCATGTGACTTTGAGGAGACAGAAATCCTCTTTGTAGGATCGGATCAGAGGAATATATAGGAGGGGGGAAATACCTGGCACAAGTTTCGACATTTTGTCTTTCTGGTTAAATAAAAGAATGAGTGAACAGAGGAGCTGTTGGAAAGATCTGCCGAATGAGCGAGAGGTTTCCTTTTACTCTATTTACCCTGACTACAAACCCAATTAGCTCAATCAGATGCAGTGTTTACACTAGCATCAGGAGATGATTAAGTGAAACCTCGCATTGGAGTCTCACGTTCCACCTCGTCGTCTCTTTTGGATTGTGGGTCTCAAACACACACACACACACACACACACACACACACACACACACACACCCACACATGCAATAACATGCCAGCCAACCAGTGACCAATAAAACACTTTTTATAAAATGGGCCCTATATAGTTCCATACCATTGGGAGATATGTGTGAAGCATCCCATCCCCACTTTATTGAAGTGCTGGTACTGTTTCAATGAAAGTGACACGTGAAGCCTCCTGAGAAAAATACAATGGGCCTCTGGAACAGCAGCGGACTCTTTTTGTTCAGAGAGAAAATATGTTTTCAGTGTGCAATTTTCAGTTAAGAGTTATCTTACGAGGTTAGTTTCATTTTCTTCTGGTCACCAACCTATGGGTACTTTATGTAACCGTATTAAAGTCCAATTGTAACCGAGGGTAGCAACTGCCGTGTATGTAAAACATTCGACGGGTGCCTTTTCGTATTTTTGTTCAATACTTTGGTTGGAGCATCATATTTCAGTTAAAATAAGTAAGCTTGTGACGTAATAACTCTAAACTATTTTCATAAATCAGTTACTAAAATAAGTCCTAATGTTTACTTGTTGGCGCTTTATACCGTGTCATAATCCAGTGGCGAACCGTCAGGGCCTTCAAGGTATTCAGAGAATACCCATGAACACAAAAATCGATTTAATTATATCAATAAAATGAATAAATGAGAATGGTATCTCTGTTGTTGATCTGTAATATCACAGTGTTACGTTGACTTGTTTGTCCTTCTCAGACCATGCACTACGCATTTCAGTGGGTTTGTGTTAGAAAAGGAAAGCAACCAATCAGATCGTGTTCTGGGTCTCTGGGTAGAATATCCTTCACCAAGGTATTCTACATCCTTGATCGAATGCCCTGGCCGTCGCACTGAATGAGAGCGTACGTTTGGGCTGACAGTTTGATCAACCAATCAGATATTGAGTTGTAGCCAATGGGCAGAGTTCCCCTCGGTTCCAGGGTCTCTAGAAGGCCCGCCAGTTAACTGGAGAGAGACAGAGGATCTAGAATGAATGCGACGAAGCAGTTCATGCCGTTTTATTGTTGTTAACGTTGAAATGACAACAGGTGGAGATGAAGTTGTTGCGGAATTGTTGTGAGGTCCCTTTTCAAGACGACAGTTCAGTGAAAAGACGGACATTATAACGGGGGGGGGGTGTGTGTGTACAGAAGGTCCAGCTGTGATAGACACGGTTCACCACTGTCACAATCACACTAAAGGCTGCTGTTTTCTTGTTTGTGTCTCAATGATCCGCCATGTGCTGCACATAGA
>CM070493.1:6010202-6022702 GCA_036324585.1 Champsocephalus esox
CTGTTGGCTCTGTTTTCAGACGGGGGGGGAATGCGGACATGCAAGCTGTGTGTGTGAGAAAAGCACACTCATACTGCGAGTGAGACGCAGAGAGATACACTCCTGCTCCACATCATATCTCAATCTCAAAAAGGTGTCCACGTCTTTTTCTCTCCTCCCTTTTACCTGACCTCTGCCTTTGTTGATCCGCCTCCCTGAGATTCTCCCTCTCCACCTCCTCTGCCCTCCTCCATCCATCCTCCTCTCATCTCCCCTTTGATGTGGGGTTATCTAGGGCTCTCGTCCAAGGGGAGACGGTAGGGGGTGAGCGAGATTGAAGGGGAAAAGAGAAGGAGACAGAGAGAGAAGCTACACGATGTGGAGTTGTGGAGATGATGAGGACTCTCTCTCTCTCTCTCTCTCCCCGCGACACTTACATATTTCCCGCCTCACCCTCCACCTTCACTTATATGAAAACACACGAGGGATTGAGAAGACAGCTGGATTCTGGAAAGCAAAAGAAAACATCCCCTCTGTCGCCTCCGGGTGAAATTCCGGTCCGAAAATCCAATTGCCACGGTTTAAGGAGAAGTGTGTCAGAAAGGCAGCCTGACCTCGCAGCCAGCATGCTCAGAAGACGTCTCTTTTACTGTGTATTTATAGGTGTTTCTTTCCTAGATGAAGCGCTGTGCTATTTCTGTTTTAGCGAACTCAGGAGGTGTACTTTCTGTCTATTCCCATGTGCTCTCTCCCCTCGCGAGGCTCACACATCCCACTCTGTAGGACAGACACAAGAGACGTCTTTTTACATTTAAAATACATTGAAATGAAGTCTCCTAGTTGAATAGCAGATGCGTGGGGAGAGGTGTCTTTTCTTTGTTTGTATATTGAGCCGTTCTTAAGGCGGCAGAGAGTCTTTTCTGCCAGTTGTCTCCCCTCCGAGGCCACCGGGTCACCATGTAGCCTGCCAACCCTGTTTAAACACACACACATATACACACAGTCACCTACACACACACACACACACATGGCTGCTGCCACTACACATAGACATGCAAGCACCTAACACTGAGTCCTGTGTTCGCCTGGAGACTGTTTGCTCATTAAGAATCACTTAGTGCTGTGCGTCAGGGTGACTAAGGACTGGCTGGGTAGTCAAATGCTCTTACAGGCATACAATCAATACTGATCATTATTCTCACATGATGTCCGAAATGTAATGAACAAACATGCAGTGTACTGATAAGTAGGAAGCCTCAAACAAGTAGATGTTAAACGACTATGTGGGCTCAGAGGTGAAAATACTTTGTTTATTCACTTCCCTCGTGTATTTGGCGTGTTTTGATGGCAGTCAGCTTCTTTAGTCTTCGCTCAAATGCCACGAGGTTCACACGGATTGTGGACACACATATTTCACCTGCTAAACCCTAGCATGTAAGAATTGTGGGATTGTTGAATAAAAACATATTGATGTGATGCGGCCAAGGTTCAACATAACCTGAGACATTTTATATTTGTCATAACATTATGATATTATTATATCTAGCATATAGCTTCCAGATAATACATTAGAAGGCACTTCAATATTCATATGAAACGAAAAAGAGACAAAGTAATAATTACAATTATCTCAGACATACTGTACAAACAGGGCCAGCCATTGATAGAGAGTAAAAGCAGCTCAACCAATTGTCCTAATTAACGCTACATTAATTGTCCATTGTTTCTTGAAATATGTTTCTTACAAGCCAACACTTTCTTTAACTAACTATCTTGTGGATAATGTGTACTGTTTACGCCTGGAGAAGTTCACTATGTGCCTGCCAGTCAGACCCTGTAAACATAAAATCACACATTCATCATGTCGCATGTGAACTGCGACCCAGTCTGGTGGTACTGTTCGATAACTACGCTGCGTGCGTCAGGGTCACGTGGCAATACTTCTGTCCTTCGCTCGATCTTTTTCCACATAAAGTGTTTTTAGTGTTATGATGTGTTTTCAGACGTGTAATGAAAAAAAAAGGTTTCTATCAATATTGCCTGGAGAGACATAAATGTGGGTGACAATGTCGTATAACCTCTCTCTCTCACCACACACACACACACACACACACACACACACAGGCCAATGCCATGGTAACGGGTCCAGTGAGAGGCTGATGTCACACGGAGAAGGTCACTGCATGACACAGCTAGCTGTTTGCAGTTAGCACACACACGTAACTGTTTAGCTGCACATGTGGGTACCGTTCATTGGCAACTCCCACTCACTGTGAACGGGAATTCAGGATGTCTCCATCAAGGAGATCTTATCCGTAACATGCACCTGCTCTAATGTGCACCAGTAGATTGAATGCAGATTAAATCCTTAATTTATTTACATATTCAAAAATTAAAATAAAAAGTAAAAAATAAATAGCAGATAAGTACACTATGGTAAAAAAAAATTGTTTTGAATTCTGAATTGCAGAAGGGGTATATTGCACATTGCACAGCCGTGTATCTGTTTGAGTGCACTTGAGTGTGTCCATGTGGTGTGTGTGAGTGTGTGTGCCAAGTTGGCTGAGCTCAGGTGTGCATGGTTCCTGTGGAAGGACAGGGGGGTGGGGGGGGGGTACCTCTGTCCCCCTGTCCCCCGCTAGATGCGTTGATTAGGTTGGCCCAGGCTGAGCCAGGAGGCATGCTGGGAACTCAGCGAACTGTACCAAAGAGACGTGGAGCTGAACCTGTGTTAACAGAACATGGAGACCTGCTGAGAAGCAGCACGAGGACACGGAGGGGCTACGCTCTGAGGGAGAGCGAGTCTTTGGTTCTTTGTATTTCGCTTGGCCTATACTTATACACACTACAATACAGGTTTATTTATAAAGCACTTTAAAACCTCCAGACCAAAGTGCTGTACAGTCAAATAAACAAACAAAAACATACAACAACATCACACCGCACAGCTCACACACCATAACAAGTAAAAAAAATGACCATTTAAAACCAATAAAAGCAACAATTTAAAATATAGGAGAATAGGTGGTTTAAAAGCAGACAGTGTGGAGGCCTGTCTGATGGGCAGGGGCAGATCATTCCACGGTGTGGGAGCCGCTACAGAGGAAGAATATAATATAAATCTACTGGACATGTGCTCATCAACGTCATGCTTTGCCAAGGTTGCGAATCAAGTGAAGCGATAGGAAGCATACATCATAGCTTCCTTCCTATTTTCGTGCCGGAAAATGTCGTTTTTATGGGAAGTAAAAAAGGTTGACTTTGTCTCTTACAAATGAGCACTGATCTTATGTAACCAGCACGTGCATATTATGCTAATTGTTCAGATTCATATTTTGATTTAGTGTCTCTACTTTAAAGAGTCCTCTCCTGCTGATGTCCAGGTGTATATCAGTATGTGTCTCTACTTTAAAGAGTCCTCTCCTGCTGATGTTCAGGTGTATATCAGTATGTAGTGTCTCTACTTTAAAGAGTCCTCTCCTGCTGATGTTCAGGTGTATATCAGTATGTAGTGTATCTACTTTAAAGAGTCCTCTCCTGCTGATGTTCAGGTGTATATCAGTATGTAGTGTCTCTACTTTAAAGAGTCCTCTCCTGCTGATGTTCAGGTGTATATCAGTATGTAGTGTCTCTACTTTAAAGAGTCCTCTCCTGCTGATGTTCAGGTGTATATCAGTGTGTAGTGTCTCTACTTTAAAGAGTCCTCTCCTGCTGATGTTCAGGTGTATATCAGTATGTAGTGTCTCTACTTTAAAGAGTCCTCTCCTGCTGATGTTCAGGTGTATATCAGTATGTAGTGTCTCTACTTTAAAGAGTCCTCTCCTGCTGATGTTCAGGTGTATATCAGTGTGTAGTTTCTCTTCATATCTCCATGCTTTAATGTTCAAAAAGCTCTTTATTGTTCTCATACTGTGCTGCAGTACTATGTTCACCCTCTGTCTGAAACCAGAGCCCAGTCTGCTCTGATTGGTGAGCTGGCCGGCTCTGTTGTGGTTGGTTAACTGCTCAGAGCAGGGTTGCCAACTTTGGGTACCTGGCTGGACTGAGATGTTGGTATCATGGGTTTAATTACACATATGCACACAAAATGACTGCTATCGTGTCAGTAGCGGGACCTTAGCATATATATAGGATATATACAAATACACAATATTGGACGTAGACTATAAAGGGCACACGGTTTCATTCACTAATGAAAGTCAAACACATGTTTGTTCCCACTGTTTTATTGTGTGCATAGGCCTGTCGCGATAAACAATTGGTTATCGTACGATAAATAAAAATGAACTCGATAAATTGCCTTTTACATGAGGATGTGACTAGCAGTTTGAAAGGATGTACTTGCATTATTATTATATATTATCTTGATGTCAGTGGTCTAAAATGGTCATACAGCGGTGCCGACAACATTATCGTTTATTGCAATAATTTCCGGGAAAATGTATCAACAAAATTAATTATCGTGACGCCTATACATGAAACACACACACACACACACACACACACACACACACACACACACACAAATCTACAGACTTACTCCAAACTACCAAATATATTAATTAACACACTCTCACTCTCATACTCTTTGACTCTATGTTGGCCTAGGCCCTATTAGAACAATAAGCTGCAAACTTTTACTTTTTATCATTTCTACTGGATGTTAGATCTGCGCATGCGCAATACGGGTCGGCAGTGGCCGCCACGGAGTTTTTCATTAGTTTTACAAAAATAACTTGATTTAATTGGATTTCAAATAATATTTCAAATAAATAAATCCTTCGAATCTGCCTGTTCAGATTCTGTTGGAATGTGAAGGGTTAAATGCCGTCTCTGTGAGTCACGGCCCGTCTACACTACAGCGTCGAAAAGCTCCAATCTGCCCATTCACTTTCAATGGGGTGACGTCACATTGCCTCGCTTTTTCGCCGAACTGAATTGTGGGTAGCAGAGCGGTCCGTCTCCGCCGTCTCCGCCGTCAGAAGTTGAACATGTTCAACTTCTGACGCCGGAGACGCCGGAGTAGCCAGCGCCAGCCAATCAAATCCCGTTTCTGAAAATCTGACAGCTGAAGCCGTAGCCAATCAAACCGTGTCTAAGCTGGGAGAGATATCCCGCCGTTCATTTCTATATTTCAAAAAAAGTTGGAGGAGAAACTAACTATCGCCGTAGCAATCACCCAGTTTTGTATGACCAGACCCTCTTCACCTACCGGGACACAAACCGGAGGAACCAGGCATGGAGGGAGGTGGCAGAGACAGTGGGGGGGAACTGGTAGGGTTTCGCCTGTTTGGGAGTTTATATATATATTGCTCGCATAAAATCCCCGGGGTTTTTGCTTTGTATGTCGGGGGCGGGAGATTCATGTGATTGGTTGTTGGTCGTGTTGCTTGAATAAAATCCCCAAGCTCCAGACACGCCCAGCTCCAAGCTATTTTTGAAGCTGTAGTGTGGACGCTCCGTTACTGTGAAGACGGGAGAGCTTGTTGGTCCCTCTCTACATTCACAGAGGGCCGCTATAGTAACTCAACGAGAGAGTAATGTCAAATGACAGTACAATTGACCAATCATATCTTCCCTCTAAATGGACGGGCATTATTTTCGCGGACTTTATGACAAGTTCCGCCCGCTGTGAGGTCTATGCAAGTGGGGCAGTGACGCGTCCTAAAACCCGGAAGTAAGCTTTGCTCGGATTCCCTCGACAGAAAGCAGTGGGATTTCTCCAGAGGATTTTGAAAATAGCTCGAAATAAGGTCTGTGGAAAACGAACCTGTTTGATAAATGCACGTTTTGTTCAGCCGGATAATATCCACATGTCTACCCTACTTTTATTATTTTCGAATCATAAATCTAAACGATAGATTTATGATGGATAGATTTATGATTAGCATAAGTTCGTTCATGATGGCTCACTTCAGTGATAGTGATGACATCGTTGCGAAATTATTAACCGAGTAATTTTCAAGATTGCGTTCCCTTTAAACTGGGTTTTCTTTGGAAGTTTTTCCTTGTACGATGTGAGGGTCTAAGGACAAAGGGTGTCGTATTGTCATACTGATATTCTGTACACACTGTGAAGACCACTGAGACAAATGTAACATTTGTGATATTGGGCTATATAAATAAACATTGATTGATTGATTGACAATGATAAACTGGAGTGGCAAAGGATCAGCTGCATGACCCGCAAGCGCTTCATCCAGAAGGACAGGAGGATGGACTTTGTGTTTCAGTGACTTATCATCAAAGGTAGGCCTAAGTCATTTTCAATGTGGGTCGCCGTGCCGACTTAATTCTTTTGTAATTGTTACTTGGCTGTGGGTGCCCTGTCATGATAGGTGTTTATATAAATGGTGTTGTAGAGGGTCGCTGTCATTGATGCGTTTTGCACCCCGGGTCGCTGTTTTGATATTCCTCTGAAGTATACGCTGTGACGTAATAACTCTTCTTTGTTTTCGAGGGAAGGGGGGTCAGAGGGCCTAGGTATAAAAGTCACGGCTCGCCACTGATCGATGTTTATAGAGATGTACTACAGCAAAAGTATGCTCCGTCGGGACTTCCTGCAACAACACAACGCCGTTATCTTGATTCTGATTGGCCAGAAGACATTATCGAAGATGTTCTATTGAGAAGACGATCACTACGTGACAAAAGTTTTCAAAACAGTTTCTAGTCTTCGGTATTCTTGTTTTGGCGTGAGAATAGTTTGGGCAGCGTGAGAGCGTGAGATTGAGAGTGAAAGCGTGTGTCACACGCCAGATGCGTGAGAGTTGGCAACCCTGGCTCAGAGATGTCCCGTCCCTTAGCCTATCACGTACAATCTGTTGAAGCGCTAGCCGATAGAAGAGCAAGTGTTACATAGTAGGGATAGGAACGATTAATCGAATATATTCGAAATTTTTCATGTATTCGAATATGAGTTATGAATATTTTTATTAAAAAAAATAATTATTAATTTGATGCCTAAGTTGATTAGCCTACATATTATCAAATTGAATAATTCAATGTATATATATACGACTGTGCCATAGCTAAATGTGTTGTCTGACGTCTTAAGGTGTGTTTTGCTCCGCTTACCGGTCCCTCACAGCGGGCAGAGCTGCAGGTGCTGATCTCTCTCTCTCGTGTCCGGTTATACTTCACTCGCGTTTATGTCCAAATCCATCAGATCTAGCTAGTTCTAGCCAATGATACGGCTGCTGCCCCCTCCCTACACGCAGACCACGCAGACTCAAACCTCATTTTAGGCCCAAATGTGGCGCAAATGAGCTCCGCAGCCATTGCGAGGTTCCGGCGCTAACAGTTCATGAGCGTGCTCCCCGCCCCCCGTCAACACTCGCGACACATGGCCAGCCTAAACAACAATAAGCGCTGCTTGGCAACCGTGTGTGGCGGCAAAGTACATAGACATTTTGACTGGAGAGATTTAGTTTTGCCGGTATTCAACATATCTTACCAGTCATAGTCCGGTAATTATTTACACTCTAAGAAGAGTCCTACACAACAGACATGGCGTCAAAAAGGAGTAATGTGTGGAAATATTTCGACCAGTTAGTGAGTGCGGTGTAGAGGTCAACCTATGCCAAATTAAACCTATATATACACATGCTATACCTTGCTCTACCCGCAACCTCCGTTCCAGCTGAGAGGGTCTTCTCTACAGCTGGCCTGATTGTGAATCGCCTCCACACATGAAAGCTGTAGGCTATACTGTAGCTGTCAAACTGTGATCACCAGTTCAATACATTTGACAAATTCGACTTGGTTTCTACACTTATTTGAACATGTATGTATTTATTTCCAAAAATTATTGAAAAAAAATTGGGCAAAAAAAAAGTAAAAAGAAAAATTGTTAAAAAAAATTTTTTACCCAGTTTTTTTTGTATAGGATATGTACATTTCGGTTAACCGGTTAACCGTTTTTTGGGGGGTCGAATATTCAAATATACATTTGCTTTCAAATTCCCATCCCTATTACATATAGTGACGTCATTATGTTACAGAAGTGAACAAAGGAGTCAAATGGAGTAGTTTCAGGCAGGGTGGGGGGGGGGAGAAACTGCCTCTGGAGGAAAGACAGGGATGTTAATAATAATAATAATGGATTACATTTTTTAATTAGAGCGCTTTTACAGGTGCTCAAAGCACTTTACAATTACATATTACACATATTAGACATGTCAATGTCAATACTGTGGACATTACCCACAGGAGCAAATGCGGGTAGAGTGTCTTGCCCAAGGACATAACGCCCTGACACAGTGGCGGCTGAGGGGGGTTTCGAACTGGAGTGATCAACGCTCTTAACCAGTGTGCCAAAACCGCCCTAGTTAGCCTTCGCAGACCATTTGCACAAAAACACAACACAACAGGGTGCCCAACCAGTCGATCGCGAGATGTGTCTAAAAATAGCACAACAATATTCTGTTTTATCGTTAATGTCCTGTAACATAATCTTCCTGTGCCAGAATAATGCACTTGAACGCATCAAAGCTTTGTGATTGGCCGGCGTGACCCCATGTGTCGGGGCGTGGCTGGTGGGCAGTGGGCAGTGCACTAGTTCGTTGACGTTGTCCGCAATTATGGCAGAAGCAAAAAAGCCCAAAATATATAATTTTCACTCGGAGTGGGAGGATGATTATTTTTGTATCTATTCCAATTCAAAGTCCATCTGTTTCATCTGCAATGTGAGCGTGGCTTTATCGAAGAAGGGTCATTTAGGAGCGGCATTTCAAAACAGTGCACAAACGCTACGAGACGGAATTCCCTCCTAATTCTGCCCTACGCTCCAAAAGGGGAGGGGCCTGAGAGGACAGCTAAAGGGGAGGGGCCTGAGAGGACGGCTGAATGCACAGCAGTCCATTTCCACCAGGCCCAACAACAAGAGCAAGGCTGCAACCACAGCATCTCATCGTGTCAGTCACGTTCTTGAGAAACACATGAAGTCTTTCAAAGACGGCAAAGTTGTGAAAGAAGCTTTCCTGGAGGCTGCCGACGCGCTTTTGGGGACAGTAAAAATAACAGTAGCATTTCAACAGGTTTTTGATATAATAAAAACTCAAGTTAGATACCGTTATTAATCAGCTGTACGTTTTAGTTTGTTTGAACTTATTCATTATAATTATTGTACAAAATGGTATAAGAATGCAAACTTTAAGATCTGTTCTGTTTAAATTGATTATAGTCTATTATCAATTCAGGTTAAGAAACTAGTGTTGCTTGCATCCTATTTTCAAAGGCATTTCTTTTTATCCATCCATCTTCTCCCGCTTATCCGTGGTCGGGTTGCGGGGGTATCAGTTCCAGCAGAGAGCCCCAAACTTGATTTTCCCTGGCCACATCAACCAGCTCTGACTGGGGGGTCCCAAGGCGCTCCCAGGCCAGCCAAGAGATATAATCCCTCCACCTGGTCCTAGGTCTACCCCTTGGTCTCCTCCCAGCTGGACGTGCCTGGAACACCTCCCTAGGGAGGCGCCCAGGTGGCATCCTAACTAGGTGCCCGAACCACCTCAACTGGCTCCTTTCGACGCGAAGGAGGAGCGGCTCAACTCCGAGTCCCTCCCGGATGACCGAACTTCTCACCTTATCTCTAAGGGAGACGCCAGCCACCCGGCGGAGAAAACCCATCTCGGCCGCTTGTATCCGCGATCTCGTTCTTTTTATACTCTACTAAAATGCAACAAAAAAAAGTTCGATTCTATTAATTGTGTCTTTTTTATTGCACGTTGGCAGCAGATTCCTGAGTAGCTTCAGATCTGAGTTGTCTTATTAGTAAGCCTAAGTTATACTTTTGTAGCAACACTATTTTTATATAATGGCAAAGAAAGGGTTCAGAGTATTTTCTTTTTCCCTGTGTCATATGTGGCAGCACTGTTCAATGCTTCTTGAAAACATTACCCACTGTAGTATGTAGAAGTGTGTATTTACCTGGCAGTAGGCTGTCAGTAATGGCTACACCTCTCTATTTGGACTGGTAGATCTCGGCAGACTGGCAACTTTAAAAGTAGCTCTCGGTTCAAAAAAGGTTGGGCACCCCTGCTCTAGACGGAAGGGGAAACCCCAAAAAGCAGAACAGGGCCTCTTTAACTGCACCAGCAGCAGAACGTGATGGAGAGAAAGGGGCCGAACAGAATCAGAAAGAGAGAGATAAGCAGATTTAAGACAGAGTGGGACAGTGAGAGCCTTGAAGGAGGGGAACGGTAGAGAATTACGGATAAATATAGGAATGTCAGGATGGATGGAGGGAAGAAGAAAAGGAGCGATGGAGGCATCCTGCAGCACCTGTGATGGATGAGCTTTAGCTCAGGTGTGACGGCGCGACCAAATTAAATCACTGTGCAGACAGCAATGAACGAGAGACAAGGTTATCACTTTCCCTACCCCCATCCTCTCTCTGCCTCCCTCAGCCTCTGTCCTCACTCCACTATCATCAGCCTTCAGTCTGGAGAGAGTCATGTCCGACACATTTCAATCATGTACTCTGGGAGCCTGATTTATGAAATCACTTAAAGGCGCTCAATGCTTTGATAGGTACATGAGACACAATATTCCTAAAGCGGTACTAAAAAGCAGTCTTGAGTTCATTGTCAAACTCCAGTCAGAAATACAGGATCCTCACATAATGCTGTGGTACATCTTACAGTATGTGGCCGTGCCTTTTTGGGGGTCAGTTCAAAGCTAGATTAGGAACGTGTTTGGGATAAATATACAACCCTAAATCCGTATTATTTGGTTCTGGGACTTTGATCATTTGGGTCCAAAGACTTGTCCTTCCCCTAGAGGTGTTGGGCCCCGAGGCCATTGGCTGTGTTGCCCACGTGCTAATCAAGCCATGGTTAAACTCAACTGTTGAGCCGACTTGAACCTTGAAAAGGTTTATAAACATAAGGAAACTTCCCTGAAAACAGAAGAAAATATTGTTTATGGTCTAACCCTAACCCTTATGGTCAATAACGTATAGAAAAGGGTGGGTAAGTGGACCTTGAATGGAGATTATATTGTCAAATACTGCTAACCCTAACCTTTAACGAGAAATCCCGAAATGAATGGAAAATTCTAACATTTAGATTTCTACAAAAGCTGTTCCTATATTGTGAAAAGCTTCCGAGCAAATGACTATTTACACCTTGATTGGAGTTATTTTTGTAAAAACTTGGAGCTAAAAGTGTTCAGAATAATCGAAACTTGCCTGAAAACCGAATACAAATCCTGTATATGGGCAATAATATATTTACTTGCACTATATTTTTCTGTATTATTGCGTTGCACTGTTGGAGAAGCCTGTGACCTAAGGTTTTCATCGACATAACTACTCTGTAGCTATGTTCGACAAATAAAGATCCTTGAACCTTGAATAACTTCTGGAACAGGCGATTTACTGGACCTAAAATGGAGATTATTTTGTGAAGTGCTGCTAACTAAAAACAACCAGATTCAGAGACAGCTTCATCACGCAGGCAATACGACTGTTAAACAAATGAACTGCTGAAAATATTTCATAACATTCATCTGCTACTTAGTACTTATTATCTAATATATCATTCCAATAACTTATATTTAGACAGACGCGTATTTCACTTTTTTACTCTCACTTTTTTAAAACTATTTTTCTTTTTGTATTACTTTTAATATAATAATAATAATAATAATAATAATACATTTTATTTTTCGGCGCCTTTCATGGCACCCAAGGACACCGTACAATTAAAAAAAATATATATAAAAAAATAATAATAATAAAATTGTTGTTCTCTGATCAACAGTTGTCTTCAATGGCATTAAAATGATAAAAACTCATCCAGAGGTTAATCCAATTTGTCTGTGTCACTTTGAAATGATTTCTGATAATCCATCAGCAATAAACCTAGTTTTCAGTTTTCAGATTTCAGAGCGTAAGATGTCACGTGTTCTGCATCAATCTTGATACAGGGTACTTATTATATGTTATAGTTTGGATTCCTAAAGCTTTTAGTCTACCATCCCATCATTCAAGGGTGGTTTTCTACATCCAACTCGCAGGTTTATCATTGCTTTGAGCAGAACGATTATTAATTTAACCCTTTTAGAAGTGAAGATATAGTCATTTGTTCTGGGCATGTCTTTTTCGAGCCTGAGACCTGAAAAACAGGCTTAACAGGTTAAATGAATTGAAAAATACAACATTTAGATTTCTTTGAAGACAGTTGTAATACGGTCAAATGTTACAGAATAAATAGCTAATAGCTCAACCTCGACCAGTGTTGAGACTAACTAGCGCATTACTTTTTAAATTCAGTAACTCAGTTACCGTTACTACATGGTGCGTTACTCCGTTAGTTTTTGTATATAGTCAACAGCCAGGCGAACAGAGATGAGAACGGTACTTAAGTACTTGAGTAAATGTACTTAAATACTTCCTGTGTCACATGCGGAGACGGGCTGTGGGCGTGTTTGTGTTGTTTACTAACAAGACTGTCATGGCGGCGGCGGAGCTCAAGTCGAGTTTCTCCACCTGGAGATATTCTAACTATTTCACTTTTGTC
>CM070493.1:6027702-6067702 GCA_036324585.1 Champsocephalus esox
GTTGTGACCTTCCACTCCACAAACTGCAGCGACTAAAACCAGGCCTTGTCCTTTCTGATGTTGTCCTTGTGTAAGCATTGGTTACATCATATCAAATAGCGTGTTTTTCCACTTCCATGATGAAAACCTCGTCGTGCATCGTGCGTATCGTAGTGGAGGTGTTGTGATGAAGGAGGGGGGTCTGCTAAATTAGTATATGTGGGGGAAGGCCCTGGCCCGGATGCTCACCTTTCCACTTCCTGCGAGGGGGGGCTGCCTCGCAGGGGAAACTTAGGATTCATCCTAATTTTAGAGAAGTGCTGCACCGAGCCGCTTCTGAGCCGTAACGCGGCGCGTCTGGTGGAATAGCACCCATTGACTAGAGTGGCCGCGATCCTTACGACCGCCGCGGTGCAGCCGTAACACGGTGCAGCCGTAACACGGTGCAGCCGTAACACGGACAGATCCGGTGGAAACTGGGGGTTAGGCCTAGGGGCCGTCACAAATGTATTATCTTTTTTATTTTGAAATACATTTTTTCCCTTGTATTTGCTTCCTGTCTGAGTGTTCCCTCCTCTAGTTGTGTTCCTGTTCCTGGATTGTGCATTTTAGTTTTCCTTAGTTTGTTCCTTACCATCAGCTTTTTGTGGATTAAAGCTAACTTTGTGTTAAAAGACACGAGGGCTGCACGATGTTGGGAAAAAATCTCATTGTGATTTTTCTGACAGATATTGCGATTCGAATTGCGATATTTGTTTTTAAGTGACCCAACGGAAGTTTATTGTAAAGTGCGGCCATATCCCCGGCTAGGAAGGTCGCATCAACGTGCTCCCGTCTCTAGCACCCCGCAGCCAGAGCTACGAGTGAAAGAACTAAACTTACATGAAACTTCCGTTGCTTTAAAGTCGAGCTTCAGTTTCAGATTCACCCTGTGATAGAAACACGTGATGGAGCATTGCTAACCTGACTCAGACGGTTTGTTTCACCAAAGCATCTGAAGCTCCATTGGAAGCCATTTGGAAAGGGCAGGCACTTTCAGAAGCACTTGGCAGGTGATTGGATCAATCTGTCTATCACCTTCTATCATGGGCCACTTCTGATTGGTTAACAATGGCTGGTACATGTGGATGACAGCACTTCTGATTGGTTGACAATGGCTGGTACATGTGGAGCACAGCACTTCTGATTGGTTGACAATGGCTGGTACATGTGGCGAAGTCGATAGGGACTTGGCTTGGCAACTGGAAGGTCACCAGTTCAAGTCCTGGCAACACCAAGTGCTACCGAGGTGTCCCTGAGCAAGGCACCGTTCCCCACACAGCTCCCCGGGCGCCGTTCAAAATGGCAGCACACTGCTCCTCACACTAGGATGCAGAGAAACCATTTCCCCACGAGGGACATTTTAATAAAAGTCCATCTTATCTTATTAGAAAAGACAAATTCACCTTTGAAAGATTATGTTAATAAAGCCCCTGCTTCCAAAATAGGATGTTTTCTGAACTTGTATGCAATCTAAACAAACAGTAACGTGTAAAACACCGTCTGTAGTCCATCCATGTACATTAAAATATATCCATGTACATTAAACCAAATGTATTTATTTGATAATAAAGTAATTGTTATTGGAGTCTAATCAAAATGTTTATTCCGCCGGAATGAAACTCACTCTGGAGGGAACACAGGGATTGTAGCCTTTGCAGACCCTTCACATGCACTAAAACATGCACTAAAACCTACAGTACATTACACACTGCAGGAAAGGGAAACCCCAGAAGCATAACAGGGTCTCTAAGATAATGTAGTCGTTTGTGTTTTGTGTTGCTTTGAGACTCTTTGTTAGGGCCATTGGATCAAAAGGTGCTTGTATTGTTCCACCTATTTGACATACGAACTAGAATACTCACATATATCACACCTTACACATATATCCAATACATAACTAATACAATACACGACTTGGAGCTTCACGAGCTGAACTGGGCCTCGCAAAAGTCATGAAGAAAACGTTTCATAAAGGACTTTTTGCATTTTAGACTCAGTTATTTTAATTCATGTTGCTTTAAAACCTTTATTCACCGCCTATAAGAGTCCAGATGGAGCCCAGAAACTAAATAAGATCAACTCGTATCAGCGTGGAAAGGCTTATAACTAAGACCAGTGGCGGCCGGCCCATAGGGGCGCTAGGGGCGCCGCCCCACCTCTTGCCAGATACAAAATAAAAAATAAAAATATATATTAAATTAAAAAAATATATATTTAAAAAATATATATTTTATATTTTAATTTTTAATAAACAAGGTAAATATCATACAATTAGTATCACAAAAATGTATAATCTACAATACAATCTCGTTTAAAATTGTGTTACGATGTCTAAAGTTACTGATAAGTCACCTGTTTCCTGCCTGGCCTTGCCCATGGCATTAGTTTATCATTACGGGGCAGAGCCCCCGAGCCAAACAGCAGCAACCAGCAGGTTGCAAAAGTCTCAATTGTAAACTGTGCCGCCGACACATAATTTCAGCCAATCAGCGCCGTCAAATATTTTGGTCACGTGGGCGCTCACGTTGGCGCCCATGTTGCTTACGTGCGTTGAAGTGAGTTGTTTTTTAGACTCGTGAGTAACCAAGGTGACGCAGTATTTGGATGAGAATGGTGTGCAGGTGGAGTCGCCGGAACCTCGGTCCGCCCAAGAGCTACTCTCCAATCCTTTTGAAAGGAGAAGTTTGGGAGATAAATTGATACTTAAAGACCTTGGACCGGACCAACCCGATTTGTATATATCACAGCAAGCTCGTGAAAAAGACAAAACGTATCAACAAGGCTTCTCACATGGCTAGCTGGATGCAAACAGGTAAATGCTATCTTTTGTTTCACATGCTTGCTCTTCAAACAGCCGGGGACAGATACGATCTGTTCAGAAACTAGACAAAAGTGAAACAAGTACAAACCACAGACTGTCTGTGTCATGGAGAATACAGTCGCTGGTTTATTTATGTCTGTAGGCCGTTATGAGTGTGGACGTTAGCGTTAGCTTAGCCAAGCTCCATTCAGGGAACAAGCATTCTAAAAGGTTTTTCGCCTGCAGTCTGTCTGCAGACTTGTCAAAGCATTAATTCATAGTTTTTACTAACCGGTATCAGTATGTTGTTACGTCGGCATCATTTAGAAACGTGTATTACAATTTAATTACGGTAAAATATGTTCATGTTGTTGTTGTTGTTGTTGTTGTAGCTCCCGAGCCAGCGCGTCTTGTTTGAATGATGCGAGTAAACACAGCTGACAGCTGCGGTGAAACTCGAGCGACTAGAGCGATGCGATAGGAGCGTTTAGAGCGAAGCGAATATTCGCATCACGTCCGGTCTGAACGCAGCATTAAAGCGAGCTCCGCGCTGCACTGGAAACGCGCCATTACATCACCAGAAGTCCTAATTTAAGGGGTCATTTCTCCCCAAAAAAATGTTTTTACTCACTCTATCAACAGCCCCACCAAAAATATTTTCCACCAGCCGCCACTGACTAAGATCATTAATGAACTCTGCAATCCAGCCAGAAATAAATGCACAGTAGCTAAAACAGTTTCACGGCAACAACGTAAAAGGTGACATTTGAAAGGTAGCACATTAGCAAAACACACTGGAAACATTCACTCAGAGTGGCTCAGAGCCGTGTTAGCATTCACTGTTTGAGTCTGAATGTACAATTGCGAGTAAGAGAGGACAGATCGGAGAAGAGGAGCGGTAGACACGGAACAAAAGGAAGCAGGGAGAGAGGAGGGGAGGGGAAGAGGGAGGCTTTCATGTCGAGTTTGAAAGGCCTACCTTTCATGTGAGCATTGTCATATGTTCTCTTTCCGTGAGCTCCACCTATCCCCCCCCCCGTGACAAAGACATCACTCTTTCAGTTCAGGCAGGGCAATACCCGATGCACCCGCGGGACAAAAGTGCAGCAATCTCATTAATAAAACATGACATGCATACTACATAGTTGCAGGGAAACTCTGCCTGCAAAGAGTTATGTTCATAAACAACCACTTTAGTGAAGAAGGATCCATTGTGTAAGAAAGAACATAGCAAACATATCTGGAACGTATCATCTCACTGGGAGAACAATATCTGCTGCTGCCAACTCCAGCATCAGTGTGTGGACGACTAAAAGCACTTGGTTACGGTTCGGAGAAGTCTGCCATATTGCTTTGATCTGGAGAAGGGGAACCACACATGTTGGGATGGGTTGCCATGCTCAATGCTGAAGTAAAAACCAATCCCTACCCCTCTTGGGATGAAGCTGGAAATATCCTTTACTTTCAATGGTCAACGAATCCTATTGAAAGACAGAAACCAACAATCAATCCGACTAACATCTATCACCTGGGTAGTCAAAGGCTTATGTATTTTATTCCTCTGACGTAGGACTCCATCGTTGTCCGAAAAGTGCAATACTGTTGTAATTTCCCTTTTTTTGTATTACCATGCACACTTTAGCACACTTCGCATCTTTAAAGTACCGTCTTATCTTAATCCCTCGTGAAAAGATTCCCAAACAAACAAACAAACAAACAAACATGACCTCCTGATTGAGTAAAGCTGGCTCAATACTGGCGTTTTCAGCTGTAAAACAACGGGCACAAATCAAGTATTTTTATAGTTGTTTGCCGGGCTATTTTTGATTTTATTTGACAGTAAAGTAAAGAGAAACAGAAATGGAAAAAGACAGACATGCAACACATGGGCTTGAGGTTGAGTGGCACTGACAGGGTAGATAACTCAGAGCGTAAAGAGAGACACACTACTGCAACGCTGGCTCAGGGTCTCTGCATGGGATTTGTTGACAACGAGAAAAGAAAATGTGAAATAGCATCTCGTGTAACCGAGCGTGGTCGCAATCACGTGGAGGCAGAGTGGTTTATCTGGCACACGTTCACCCGCTTCCAAAGGGAACGGAGAAGCAACACTTAAAGGATAGAGAACGACTTTATTATAAGACCAATGGGCTTTGGCTTGCGGCCTTCATCGGGGTCATCCAGGGGGCATAATCATTTCGCTATAAATGTTCCTCCAACTAATATTTAGCTAAATGAATGTACATATTTTGTTGATGCAGGTGCGTCCATATTTAAGTGTACCGGTTATTGCCGTGCCAAGACGCAAGCCAGACTTTTTCTGCGTGCCTAAACGAACACAAGACAGAGGAGAATGTACGGAGAAACATCGAAAGATAGATTACTGTACCAATATTTTGTTTTTATAAGAAAGGCCGCGTAATCGTGACGTCTGTAGTCAACACACTTTAAAAGACTACAATTCCCACGGCACCTCCACGAGAGTGACAGAGATGGGCAAGCTGATAGAAAGACACCGTCGAGGAACCGTTTTTAACCGTCCAATTACCCTTTAAGTTATCAAATCCCCGTTGGAAACTACAGAGGTCAAAGACGACCATTGCAGTAGCGGAAAGAAAGTAGGACAGGGGGCAGTTTTTTTGATTAATGTTCCTTTTTTTTATTACTGTTCCAACTCCATTTCCCGTGGGTCTTGTCGGCGGGGAATTGGCTTGATTGGTCTGGGTTTACAGCCTTGTATACTTCGAGGTCAAGCGTTGTTGAATCTTCCAACTGGGGAACATTGACAGCACAAACATAGATAGTGATTCCCCCCCCCTCTACCTTTTCCCACCAATCACGTTTTATGACTCAGGGCGTCCAAACACACCGGACCAGGGTTTCTTGTTTTCCCTATTTGACGAGGTTCACCCTCCATTAGCATGCAGGGCCAAGAGCTCCACAAAGACCCTCTTTCTGTTGTCTGTGGTACCGGGGGTGTGAGTGTGTGTCGCAGGTTACAATAAGTTCCACCTCCTGATCTTAATTGGACCTGATGTGTTGTTCTGCTCCCAGGACGCCCGGAGAGCTCGGTTCTGTTCACTTTCATTGTAAAGCGGGCCAAGAACTGTTGGCAGCCGCCGAGCTATAAAACACTTTGGGCGAAAAAGCTCTGCTAAAAAGGAGCTGGCGAGAAAAGAAGGACCCCAAAATAACTGCTATTGTTTCGTGTTTTGAACAATTCCTTTCAGTTTCTTCTCTTCAGCTCGCCCACGCACTCATCTGCTCGTCGCAAGATACGTTCAAGAGCTACATAGTTGTCTTTGGGTGATTTGTATGTCGTTTTTTTATGGACGCTTTTCAAGGATTATGGTCGGGAGCGATGGAAACGGTTTCTGCTGAAGCTTGATTTGATATTTCATTACACACACACGCACACACACACACACACACACACACACACACACACACACATCTTCCTGCTGCAAAAGGCCCAACGCCCCTTCCCTGCTGTGATGGCTGTCGTTGGAATTTCCCACTCTGGTGTGGAACGGCTTTTGGAACGGATCTGGAAGTGGTGATGGAGCGGCCGTAATTCAGGGGGAGGGACGGCTAACTTCCCTTTGAAGCCAAGGACACGAGCGTGAGGTTTTTTTATTCTATTTTTGGGTGTTTCTCTCAGAGCAATTAGAGTCTGTCACTGGGAGAAAAACATAATGAAGGATATGTTGTGGAGAAGCAGCTTTCTTGTGACTATAGATCAAAAACAAAGTGTTCTTAATCGTCTCTTTATCTTTCAACACAAACATATACGAAAGGCAGTGCAGTTCCTTCTGTAAGCTGTACACACACTGCATGGTGTGGATATCATGTGACATGTATTACTCGTGACCTTTGGGCGCATCGATCTCTACCGTATGTCCACTGAACAAATGGTTGATTCACACATGCAGGACTTTAGCACAGAGAAAGGGAAACCATCCAAAAAGGGTTTTCCTCTTGAAAGCCTGTTTGTTAATTTGGACTGAAAGGCATTTGTGTACTTTTCATTCATGCTCTCATTAGACCCTTTGACCAAAACAAAGTTGGTTTCTATTTCGTGAACAACACATATTAATGAGCCTGACAATATGTTGTTATGGAGTGGTTAAATTATCCTGTAATTTGCTGCTAACTTGGGCAGAAAAGGGTGAAACAAACCCAACACACTCTCACTCCCTAAGCGTCCAATAGCGACGTTTGGTCAGTGTCCGTGGCGTCCAATTGTGACGCTCCTAGGCTCCTTCAGCTTCATAAAGGGACGCAAATAGCTTTCAACTGATTGCAATGTATTCCCATCTGTGTCGGGATTTGACGCTCATGGAAGCACGGCATTCGTTTATGTCGGCTGCCCTTAAAGGTAATGTGAGCGTCCATTCCCAGGAGTAAAGGATGGCAGAAGACACTACACTACCCAGAATCCCCAGCTATCGTTTGCTATTAATTTGGACTGAAAGGCATTTGTGTACTTTTCATTCATGCTCTCATTACACCCTTTGACCAAAACAAAGTTGGTTTCTATTTCGTGAACAACACATATTAATGAGCCTGACAATATGTTGTTTTTTAGTGGTTAAATTATCCTGTAATTTGCTGCTAACTTGGGCAGAAAAGTGTGAAACAAAGCAGCTAATTTGCGAGCCATGAAACCAAAACAATTAGTTGATACATGCTACAAATCTGAAGGCAATTTGCGTTAATTCTGTATTTTCTTTTTACCATGTTACACTCAAAGAATAGTACTTATTACAACAAGTCGATAGATTTAGGGCAGCGCCCCCCTAGTGGCCCCCTAGTGGCCCGTGAGTATATTGGTAAAATTTCACATTTGAAATAAATAAATACATTTCAGTTTTCCGCACTCTCGCGGGAATATCTCCGCAATGGAGCGAGCTTAAGTTTCACTTTCGATTGCATGATATAGCCCAGCGCAACACCTTCGTCACACATGTTGCCACTTGTTTGTATCATTTTCAGGCGATTTGTAATCTGTTCTAGAAAAACGATGTGTTTTTTTATATTTGTGGAGTTAGGTGGTCCGCGAGTGTTTTTTTATTGGTTAAGTCCTTGGTATGAACAAGTTTGAGAAACACTGATTTAGGCAATATATGTTACACTCAGAGAATAATACTTCTTACAACAAGTCGATAGATTTAGGGTTATAAGTCAATCTGACAACGCGTGAGTAGAATGGAGGTATTTGAGGATCTTATCGTACACTGCTGTCTTCTCAATGTACGGCATTATGAGCATCCTTAGTTAGCCTATTATTAAAGCACGATAGAGTTCACATTACAGCCTTTGCTCAATTAATATTATCCTCGTATGTTATGTCAGGAAACTAAGTGGCTTTGCGTCGTTTGGTTTCTAAAAAGAAAAAAGCCACCAAGCAAACGGTTCCAGGATCTATTTGTAACTGTTTCGGAAAGCACTTAGTGCGGGACGATAAAGCTACATTAACAGCCTCCAAATGTAGACGGAGGAGAGCACGACGAGCACTTGGAGGCAGCACATTGTGTGTGTGTGTCCGAGTGCATCTAAGTGTGTGTACGTGATATATTTTCTGTGTGTGCATTCCAGCATAATGTCAGCACTGAGGATGCGGACCACCTCGTATAATGGCCGCCGAAGAGACGGTCCATCACACCTCTCCTCCCTGCCTCGGTCCACGGTCCCCCTGAGGGACGCATGGGGAGAGGAGAGGAGAGAGGAGAGCAGTCTGTCTCTCATTAACATCGTATCTAAGGGAGACCAGAACGGGCTCTGTCAGCAGAACACCGGCCTGCTGCTGTCAAGAGAAGAACGAGAGGACGGGGGGGGGGTTATGGACCACCCTATACATCACGTAATACTAGATGTAGTCAAGACACATGATCGGGTCAAATATTCTTCCAGTTGAATTTAAAGGTCCCCTGTTACACTGTTTCTCATCAATACGTCACAGCTCTCAGATATATACAGAGCCTGTCTCTGATTGGCTGACACACCAAACAGATCATTGCAGCATTACCCACAATCCCTTCTGTTTCAGCCCTGTTTCCAAAGTGCTGATTCTCTGTCTGTTACTTCAGATGAAAATAAGGAGCCCCTCCCCACGCCCCTCTGAGAGACATTTGGTTACAAAGAACTCAATGGAGCTCTAGAGGAGATTCAGGTGATAAGATACCTTGGTTGCTGATTGACTAATGGTTACCAAGACAACACATCGTTATGCCATCATAAAGTGGCCAAAATCTGATCAGCTCATTTTCAGACAGGTTTTTATAGAAATGGATCAAAAAGAGAGAGAATCTTTGTTCCTGAAACTTTCAGAGTCTCTTTCCACAGAGGGGACACATGTTGATGTAGAAGAGACATGAAGAAGAGGGGACACATGTTGATGTAGAAGAGACATGAAGAAGAGGGGACACAAGTTGATGTAGAAGAGACATGAAGAAGAGGGGACACAAGTTGATGTAGAAGAGACATGAAGAAGAGGGGACACATGTTGATGTAGAAGAGACATGGAGAAGAGGGGACACATGTTGATGTAGAAGAGACATGAAGAAGAGGGGACACATGTTGATGTAGAAGAGACATGAAGAAGAGGGGACACATGTTGATGTAGAAGAGACATGGAGAAGAGGGGACACATGTTGATGTAGAAGAGACATGGAGAAGAGGGGACACATGTTGATGTAGAAGAGACATGAAGAAGAGGGGACACAGTTGATGTAGAAGAGACATGAAGAAGAGGGGACACAAGTTGATGTAGAAGAGACATGAAGAAGAGGGGACACAAGTTGATGTAGAAGAGACATGAAGAAGAGGGGACACATGTTGATGTAGAAGAGACATGGAGAAGAGGGGACACATGTTGATGTAGAAGAGACATGAAGAAGAGGGGACACATGTTGATGTAGAAGAGACATGAAGAAGAGGGGACACATGTTGATGTAGAAGAGACATGGAGAAGAGGGGACACATGTTGATGTAGAAGAGACATGGAGAAGAGGGGACACATGTTGATGTAGAAGAGACATGAAGAAGAGGGGACACATGTTGATGAAGAAGAGACATGAAGAAGAGGGGACACATGTTGATGTAGAAGAGACATGAAGAAGAGGGGACACATGTTGATGTAGAAGAGACACGAAGAAGAGGGGACACATGTTGATGTAGAAGAGACGTGAAGAAGAGGGGACACATGTAGACGTAGAAGAGACACGGAGAAGAGGGGACACATGTTGATGTAGAAGAGACACGAAGAAGAGGGGACACATGTTGATGTAGAAGAGACGTTGAGAAGAGGGGACACATGTTGATGTAGAAGAGACACGAAGAAGAGGGGACACATGTTGATGTAGAAGAGACATGAAGAAGAGGGGACACATGTTGATGTAGAAGAGACATGGAGAAGAGGGGACACATGTTGATGTAGAAGAGACATGAAGAAGAGGGGACACATGTTGATGTAGAAGAGACATGAAGAAGAGGGGACACATGTTGATGTAGAAGAGACATGGAGAAGGGGATTTTGGATAATAGGGGACATTTCAAACCTGTACTTCTCTTATGGTGTAAAACAATTGATATCAAACAACCAGTCATACGAACATTAATTAGACTGTAATCTGAGTTTTTCAATTTTAACTGTATTGTAATATTATATTGTAACTGTATTATTTTATCGACCTGCACATAAACGTGGGGTAGGTAAGTTTCAGAAACCGGCTCGAGTGCACTAAAATTTGAAAGTACACAGCCCCTTCCTTCAGACTTCCTCACAGAGCACCTCCTCCAACACACACGAACATGACGTCAGCAGACGGGTGGAAGTGGCCGCCTATTGCCGGCGAGTCATTGAAGTGCTGCTGCAATGCACGCCCAATGAGGGCACGCCCAATGACGGCACGACCAATGACGGCACGCCCAATGAGGGCACGAGATGGAAGGCGGCAATCCAATCCGATTGGTCGTGCTTTTCACAGCGCCACGGCTTCCACAGATGACATTTTTGTATGTGTTTTTGTCAAAGCACTTCAGATATTCATAGCTATCGGATGTCAAGAGCATTCCATGGAATATAACAAAACGTGTATCTCGAGGCGGCTTCTCAAACGTACCTCCCCCACCTTTATAATTGTTCGTGTGATCTGTTAGCGCGTGTTGATTGTTATCGACCTCTAAGGACTGCAGATCTGGGATAATGCATGTCTTCCCTTTTCTGAGATGAACGTATTTGTATGCATGGTCCTTGTTGAAATAAATACATCATCAAATATGCATGTGTTGGCGAGCTCGAGCTTTGTAACCCGTGCAATATCGTTCACTTCAAAAATGTCTCCCCAGCAGAGAGCCGTTCTATAAATGGATTCGTCTCCCTCTGTCCCACTGTAAACAATAAGTGCTTCATGTCGTTCACCTTTTGGGCCGTAGCGTTTAGATTGAGTGAGAGCCCGTAAAGCGGCTTGTTACGGGGAGAGGGTTGGCTCAGGTGGAGCAGGAGAGTCCAACGTCAGGCACTGATCAATACCACATTTACGGGATGTGGTCCCATAACTCTGTCAGTTCAACTTGTTCACTTCAAGATGTGATTACACTTTGGAGAAACTTGTGTAAGTTGTTAAAGCTGCATGACTCAATGTTTTTAGCAAAGCTGTCACACACACACACACACACACACACACACACACACATCCCGTTCAAGGGTATCACTATTTACTTACTATCAGGTCGTAATGTTAACTTGTTCAATATTTGTATTTGTGATTAACACATGCTAAATTAATTCCCACGAGCTTTAGCTACACTCAAACAGCTATACGTTTTAGTCTGAGCATGCTAACGAGCTACTTTTAAATCGGGAACACGGTAGCCTAATCTTTACAACCGCTTAACATTGAACTGTTTTACTTTGTGAGCATAGCTTCGTCGGTCTGCGACCTTCAGCACTCACTGGATCGGTTCGCAACCGAGTGTGAAGCGGCTGGGATGAGGATCAGCACCTCCAGATCTGAGGCCATGGTTCTCAGCAGGAAACCGATGGACTGTCCGCTCCAAGTAGGGAATGAGTCATTACCCCAAATGAAGGAGTTCAAGTATCTCGGGGTCTTGTTCTCGAGTGAGGGAACAATGGAGCGTGAGATGGGCCGGAGAATCGGAGCAGCGGGAGCGGTACTGCAGTCGCTTTACCGTAGTGACGAAAAGGGAGCTGAGCCAGAAGGCAAAGCTCTCTGTCCACCGGGCCAGTTTTCGTTCCTACCCTCACCTATGGTCATGAAGGATGGGTCATGACCCAAAGAACGAGATTGCGGATACAAGCGGTCGAGATGGGTTTTCTCCGCAGGATGGCCGGCGTCTCCCTTAGCGATAAGGTGAGAAGTTCGGTCATCAGGGAGGGACTCGGAGTTGAGCCGCTCCTCCTTCGCGTCGAAAGGAGCCAGTTGAGGTGGTTCGGGCACCTAGTTAGGATGCCACCTGGGCGCCTCCCTAGGGAGGTGTTCCAGGCACGTCCAGCTGGGAGGAGACCGAGGGGTAGACCTAGGACCAGGTGGAGGGACTATATCTCTTCGCTGGCCTGGGAGCGCCTTGGGACCCCCCAGTCAGAGCTGGTTGATGAGGGGAAAGGGACGATTTGGGGCTCTCTGCTGGAACTGCTACCCCGAGACCCGACCACGGATAAGAGGGAGAAGATGGATGGATGGATTGTTATTATTTACATTTCTTTTCAAATCTTTCTGTCATGACAAAAATGGGGAAATGGTGTTGGTGAACACGAACCAATAGATTAATTTCGTGACTATAACACGAAATGCCGTGAGACTAGGTTGGTTATTAACGGTTATTGCACATAATTGGTTATTTAAAAGCACGAATGTGGTTATATGGGACAAAGAATATTCATGTTATTGTGGATATCAAGCGAGCATAACATGGTGGAAACAATCGGAAATGTTCGGATTTCCAAAGGGAGGTTCTGTGAATAAATTAAAGATCAAGAACCGAAAGAATTGAACTATTCATATCTTAGACTGCATTGTAACTTTTATCTTTTAATGTTTATTTTATTAGCTTTATTTATTTAGTGCTATATAAATAAACTTGCCTTGCCTCGCCTCGCCTCGCTGTGTGTACCTGCTCATGTGGATAGTTATTGTAAATTGTAATCCCTGTAATGATGCTGTAAGACGTTGTATGTTTCATGTGGAACTACTTGAGCAGGTCTCCCTAGAAAAAGAGATCAATGATCTCAATGGGATACACCTGGGTAAATAAAGGTCTGAAATGAAATGAATTCCATATGCCTTGAAACTTGACAATCATTAAATGAACTAATGTCATATTGTATGCGTGTGTTAATCAGCTCGTTTGCCAAATGCTCCATGGTTGTTTTTATTTCCTGTTTTGTATTTCTCTGCTTGGAGTTGTTTGTGTTTCCACACTCCACTGACCAGAGTCCTTGGAGCCAAATCAACACAAACACCGACTTCTTTTCTCATATCAGATGTTCCCCATGCAGCACTTGTTATTTACATTTGAGGTTATCCACGCGTATGATGCAGCTTGACCCCTCTGTGTGTTCTGGCCCAGCTCCGAGGCGCTATGAGCGGGGAGGGAGACAGATGGAGGCTGCACAGAGTAAGTTCAGCAGATAAATGTCTCTGAGTAAACAAAAGGAAAGAGACAGTGAGTCAAAACCCCGGGAAACAGAGAAAGATGCACTTCATTTAATCTAAAGCAGATCCGCTGTCCCGTCTCGTCCGTCTCACATGCAGTGTCTGTTTGGACTCGTGTACCATTAAGAGCAATGATATGTGATTTACACTGCATCGGGGCAGGGGGCGACACACGAAGCGAGATGATGACAAATGGATGTACTGTAGTTATGACATGTTTAAAAGCCGGGGAACTCTGTTTACGGTCCGCGCTTTCGTTCCTGTGAAGTTTCAGGCCTCACACGTGGGACCAACGAATGGTTTTGGAAATCTTCTTTTAAACACAAAGACACGGATACATCGGAAAGAAGACATACTTGACACGTTCACGTATACAAGAGCAGACACGCATGAAGTACATTGCATTGGAGGCTACTAATATAGATCCACATGTGCTCAAGGGGGGATTGAACTGAAGGGAAGTAATACATTGTAACGCATTGTCGTACATGTTTGCATCACAACATAATGGTAATCAAACCAATAAGTAGCGAGAACAGAGACGTTACTAAAAGGCTTATTTGAATACAAAATAGCCTCGTACACATAGTTGGCTCGTACTGAGGAGTGTTTACACCTTGATGGTTTGATTATTTACGAGCATCCTTGGACATTTTAGCGCTGAAAGGGATTGGTTTTACGATATAGAGAGACGGATACAAATGAGTTTTACGATGCTTCAAAAATGGTGTAAGCCCGAAACCCCTTTGTCTGTCTGGCTGTCGACGAGAGATGAGCATCGTGCATTTAGATTCCTGGGTTCGGACGTGTGTGTGTCTGCACGTTTGAGGATTCATTATTACAGCAGACAATGCATCAGCGTCTGTCCTTCGAGTCAAGTTCCACATGCTACCTCTCCCCCTTTTCTCTCCCATGGCTCCCATGATGAGGGCTTTTTGATTATATTTACAAAAGTAAAGTATAATGTGTAAAACAAAACTTAAGGCAAGGCAAGTTTATTTATATGTCACCTTTCAACACAAGGCAATTCAAGGTGCTTTACAAAAAGGAAAGACATTCAGACAGTCTTAAAACAGTCATTCAAAAGAAAAGATAATAAAAGAAACATTAAAAGAAAAAGATACATGAATAAAAAGTTACGTTTTAAGATGTGAATAGTTCACACAGAAGCTCCACTGTACCGATGCCTTTCTTTAAGGTTTCTCCGAACATGAGCTGTGTACGGCACGTACGTCGTCCCGAGCAACGCACACAGAGACAAGCAGCCAGGACAAAGTCCCCAGACACTGATTCCCTGGGGTTACCAGCCCCAAATGTTCATTAACCAGAAACGAAACACAACCGCTCAGTTTCAATTGAAAGCAGCGGCAAAAAGAAAAGTCTTCGGCCTGGATTTGAAAGTAAAAAGGAGATTTGATTCCCTGCAAAGACAAAGTGCTTAAAGCCTCGTGACGGCAGCAGAACGGTGAAGGCGGGTCGACGGCGCTCGTGGGTGCCGACAGAAAGAACATGTTAGGCCTGGAGCCAAGAGGAAAATCTCAAGCCAAACATTTTATTTATGCGCCATATCAAACATAAAACACATGTCTAACATATCATGTTGACAGAGTCAGTGAGGTGATGTAGAACAATCTGGAACAATAGAACGGACACCCAAAACAAAGGCAGTAAGACATTGTTTGAAACATCTGGAAATACGGTTAATCAAAGGAGCTATTTGCCAAACTGGTACTTTTCATGTTGGCAAAACGTAGGTAACAAGCATGCTGGGTATTTTCCCTTTGATTTGAAATAACATCCCAGACTTTTGAGGTCATACAGTACACAGGCCTTTTTCTAAGGGGTTTCACAGAGATATGTTATTGCACTCTCACGATGTCAGCATGCAGGTGGGTGGAGCACATGCGGGGCCTTTCTAGCCGGTGCACCTCCATTAGTGACCTTACATTTGCAGCGGGGTCATCAGCTGGGAAGAACCAGGTGTCCATTGGCCGGCACATCAGTCGGCCATTTCTCTTGTCGAGACATTAAAAGACAAGCCGAATCAATTTTATATATATCCTGCTTACGTGAAGTCAACGGTTATTTTGTGGGTTTTTTGTGTGTTCTTGCATTTTGATGTGTGTTTTTTGTACTGTGGGAAACAGCATTTCGATCTTTCTGTGTGTACAAACATATTTTGAGATTGACAATAAAGTTGACTTTGATCAGAATCAGTATCAGAATATTGTTTTGCTCCATTTTAGCCACGCCTCATATCCCTCTATTTCACTTCCTGTTTCAAAAGTGCTGATTTGCGGCATAAACCTTAAACAAAAAAATTAAAATTGATACAATAAAAGGGGAGGGGTCTGAGCTCATGCGGGACCCGGCAGCTACCGTCTAAACTAAATGCTGCCGTGATGAAACGCCATATCATGGATTATCAAGGATCTGAAACAGTCTGGAGCTCAAAGGCTTTCTCTCTTGCCGGTTACACCACGAGGTGAGTTCCTTTCTACTTCCTGCTTCTTCACACACATGCTCTCCAGCCAGGTTAGCTCTGAGTGTTAGCGATGCTAATGTAAACACCGACCATATTACGTCCAAAGCAGTCGGGCATTGTTTCTGATAGCAACGTTTCTGATTGGGCCGCGGGTCCACATTTCAGATGTGACGTCATATCGGACGCAAATCTGGATCAGCTCCGTTGTTCCCCGTTTTTAGAGATTTGGGTACGGAGGAAAAGAGAGGGTTTATTTCCTGACGCTGCGTGAGTTCCCCGACGCACCGGGGCACACTGGGGACACCGGGGACACGTGTTGATGGAGAGAAGACATCACAAAGTGCATTTTGCACGATAGGTCCCCTTTAAGACATATAAAATAATTTGCTTCGTATAACACTTGTTGTATGATATGAATTTGCAACAAGACATTTAACTGTTTGGTTAAATAATCTTAACATCTGCAATACAGAATCAATGAATCGTATCATTTCAGAGTATTAATATCACACAGTCATTTTGAATGCACCATTTAGAAGTATTTTTTAATGGAGTTTGTTATTGGCACGGTTCAACAAGGCACACACAATCGTGTCGTGTATTTGATCTTAAGCCAGTTGAATTAAAGCAACATAATGGCTCCGTGTCGGACAGCGTAAAGTGTTTCACGGCTGGAACTTTATCGTCTGACAAATTTTAAAAAAACAGTGTGGCACCCGATTGATTTATCTGCCAAAAAACACAAATTGATTGCAGGAATTCCCCACGTACTTTGTAGACCGTGCATGTACATGTCCGTTCCAAATGTGTCAAGTGCAGCGATCAAAGATGTTGCACATGAGATACGAGACATCTGCGATACACATGTTGAGCCTCTTCTGCTTCATGTCCACTTCTTCGCCCTCCAAAGAGTCAAGTGTGTGCCAGACTGCATGTAGAACTGCCAATTTTAACAACGCCGCTGTGTGCGGAAGAGTAGCAGGTGCCGCCCCGAGAAGTGCTGACCTCCACTTAGCCCGGTGATAAACACATGTTCCTGACCATCATCTCCAAAGCCGTGAACCGTCACCCCACAGCTTCCCGGCACTGAGAGGCTGATGATATCCAACACCTGAACTTCACCACAATGATATTGACAATGGTAATGGAGGTCAGCGGATCCTCTGCGCTAACAGATTCGAGTTGGCTTAACTTATTTTCAATAAGCCGCCAAAGCTGTCATTATAAATACACTGAGCGCTGAGGCGGGAATCTTCACTGTGTGTGTGCTCTGAAAACATTGACGCTCCCCTCCCTCTATTTGGATAGTTTCACTGCGGGATCCTTGCTTGTTTTCACCCATAAGTGCCCTGGAGTAATCAAATCCCAAATGAAATATTTTCTTTGCCGCCAGTCGCTTTCTGCCTGCCGTTTTCGCTCCCAGGGAACCATCCTGTCGGGCCCTGACTCTCTTTCCCGAACCGGGGATTTACGGAAGATTAGGGAAAACTATGTAAATGGCACTGCTCGTGCGGAGTCAAGCGAAACGTTAGACCCCAATGGAGCACGGCTGGGAGTCGGGACGAGAAAGAGAGGGGGGAAAAGAGCACATCCTCGGGAATTCCTCTCGGAAATCTGTGGATTATCCCACCCGTTTGAATGCAAGTTGTCAGGATTAAGACCGCAGACGTCCGCTGAGGGTCGGGATAGGGAAAGGCATTGAAGAAAAGAAGCAGCATGACAACAGGAAACTATTATATTCACTTAATTGAAGGTACAATGTCCACAAAGGGGCTGAGTGATGAGACGCAGCGGCGAAAGCACGACATGACGGAGGAGAAAGTCAAAATAGACACAATCACACGCACACATCGGAAAACACACACATCCATCAAAGTTGTGTCCCACACTTTAGTGGGACACAAGTTTGATGGTGCGGCGGTCCTCTTAGACATACTGATTAGCAGAAATATCAATCATGCCTCTATCCCTCTTTCCCTGTCTTGTCTTTCTCCCTCCGTCTCCCTCTTTCTCCCCACTTCTCTGCCTCTCTGGCCATGATGAGACGGTCACCTCAGTGTCAGCCGTGATGGCTAAGTGGGAGCTTGAGCACTTCCTTAATCAATCTTGGTAATAGAGAGGAGACTGCTAGCCACACACACACACACACACACACACACACACACACTTAAAGACCTGTCAGCTCTCATTCTCAGTCATCCGTCGAAACATTGAGCCATTAAGCTCTCTCTCAGGCACAATGGCAAAAGGAAGTAAACAGATTTGACACATTGCCGTCGATGCACCTGCACGGCCAAAGAAGCACATCAAGGATAGATTAGCACGGTGGCGCATGATTTTGCAAACACACACAGGAAATTATAACACGGCCTGGGACACACACTCAGACGCACTCCACAGTCGGAGGGATATGGAGAGACAGCTGGGAATGTCACGCATGCACACTCGACAGGCGATCCAATAAAGGAGAGGACACAGCGAGGGCGAATACTTTTGATAAGCTGCGGTATGCTTTGCGTAAACACTCGCTTCTTTTAAAACAGAGCTTTTCGACATGTTGGTCAAAGATTAGCGTTAATGCAGTAGTGAAAACGTTGTAGAAGCAACCAGCTGCTGTCAGTGTATTCTAGAAATAATAAATCATTACAATAATTAAGAATAAATAAAGGGAGCTTCACCAAAACGACGCAACGATAAAAATACGCAAACATGTAATTGAGTCAGTCATTTAAAACAGAAGAAGTCTGTGTTAAACTTTACATTAAAGTGTAGTTCAGTGTAGAACTATTATTACAAAAAGTTATATATATATTGATATGACAGAATTCTGACTTTAATCTCAGAATAAAAAAAAATCTTTTAAACTAATTTCGTTTTTTTTCCGCAGAAAATAATTTATTCAGAATTCTGACTTTTTTCCCAGGATTCTGAATAAATTATCATTATTATTATTATGTATAATATTCTAGAAGCCCGAAGGCAGGAGAGACTGACAAGAGTCAAGGGAAGCTTATAATAGTTAACAGCATTTAATTACACAACATGAAATTGCGAACGGACACCGTCTCCCCATCTCCCGTCAGCCCAGGTCAGCAGGTAGAAGAGGTCAATCCTTGGCTTGCTCTTCCTGTTGTCATCTGAGGTCTTCTCCTATTGGCCGGCGTCGTCGGGGGGCGGGTCCAATGCAATTCATGCCTTTTTCTGTTGTTAAATGACATCATTCTGGTGTCTGTGGTTATTTAAACATTCCCTAATAAACGTTATTCAGCGGCAATACATGAGTGCTAAACCCAGTGTGCTCAGTGAACAACATCGCATGTCCTTTCACCTTCGATTCACGGTTTCAACATGTAGCATTTCGCCGCATGCTAATGCTGACCGGAAGTGAATACTTTTCAGAATAAAAGTGTTAAATTAATGTTAGTGTGAACTTCCGGTTTTTCAGAATATTTTTTTTTAATTAAATAGTGTATTTAATTCAAATTACGCCATATCAACATTGATTTTAATTTCTAACACTGCGCAACAATATTGTGGCAGAACACACAGCTGTGCGTGAAAGTGTGTGTGTGTGTGTGTGTGTTGTGTGTGTGTGTGTGTGTGTGTGTGTGTGTGTGTTGTGGTGTGTGTGTGTGTGTGTGTGTGTGTGTGTGTACTGTACGTTAAATAAAGATGTTTCCCCAGGAATGGTCCGTCAGCGCATTCCAGCCCTTCTGTCAGTATCCGGCCACATCTGCCCACTTTCCTCAATATATGTCCTAAATCCCATTCTCCTTCCTCTGTCTGTCTTTCTGTCTCAAACTCAGTATTCGTGGCTGCTTACTGTGCCAACTCATATGTCTCCCAGTTTTGTTTCTCCTTCAGTGTCTCTTTCAACATCTTTCACTCTGGCTCCATCCGTTCATCTCTGTTGACCCAGTCCAAATGGCCTCAAGATGTTGCCGCTATCCATTTGCATTTACTTACATCTCGAGTACATACATGGCCAAGAAACCCTTGGAGGAAATGTTGACCGCATATTGCGAGAAGTAGCCTGTGGATGGATGTCTTTCTATAACATAGCCGACAGAAACGCGGCGGCAAGTTGCAAAGGTTGAACCGTCATAAAATCCAAATACAGCGCCAAGAAGCAATGTGCCGCCGCTCTTCCTCTCTTCGCCAACTGCTCGCTGTCTGAAAGTACGGGCTAAGTGGGCCAACTGACGCTGTAATACTTATTGAGAGCAAGAATACAATACAGTGTGTTTTAAGGTTGCTGATTGAGTTTTGTGTACCCACTTGGTACGTTGGTCATCTTCATCCGTCTTAATTTTGTCAAATCTAAAGAGTCTTGTGCCAGACAAAGTTAGCATTAGCTGCTAATGCTAATCATTTGTTTCCCGCTCATGTCAGTAACCTTTCAAAGTGCATGTTGCCTTTGTAATTAAGTTGATATGTTGTATACAATTGCAGGTTTTGTGATAACAACATAAACAATGTCAAGGTCAGTCAGCATTGTGCATGGACATATTTTCTTTTGTTAAAAGTAGTTGTGGGTGGCTTTTGCAGCTAGCTAGCAGAAGAGTGACGTATAGCATGTATTTCCAAATGACTTTCTTAAACTGGTATGTAAGGTTTAATACTTACAATCCCAGCCAGAACACTTTCCTAGACCATTGCGTTTTAGTTCTCATTTGGTTTACAGTGCGGGGACAAAGGGCAAGGACACGGAGGTTTAATTTATCAGACGGCTGCAGTATTTTGTGTTCCTGCTATTTAGTTTAATTTATGATAACAAATATTAGATTCTTCTATTTGAAATCAAAATCTCATTACGTTTAGCCTCCTTCCTGGAAAACAGAGAATCTTGAGTGGTGACCTCATCGAGCACTAAAGGTTGCACATAAAAGATCTAATAAAAGTGTCACAGATTTTGAACACTCCCTCCCCTACATTTCACCCATCAAATAAAACTGCCTCTTTTGGGCCGATTCCCATTGCTTTACTCAGCCAACAATCCCCACTCGTGTTATATGCTTTATATATATCACTTTCCAACAGGAAATACCACCCAACTCAGGTGTCAAGATGTTCTCTTGTTGCGGTTTTACTAAAGTAGTGAGGCGTGCTTGTATTTTGCATCGTGACAAGAAGGACATCCTTGTCCAGCTGCTTTGAGCAAGTCAGGATTTCCATTTCTCATGTTTGAACTTAATACATTTAAAGGTCCCCTATTACACTGTGTTACATCAATATATCTCAGATACATACAGAGCCTGTCTCTGATTGGCTGAAACACCAAACAGATCATTGCAGCATTACCCATAATCCCCTCTGTTTCAGCCCTGTTTCCAAAGTGCTGATTCTCTGTCTGTTACTTTAGATGAAAATAAGGAGCCCCTCCCCACGCCCCCTCTGAGAGACATTTGGTTACAAAGAACTCAATGGAGCTCTAGAGGAGATTCAGGTGATAAGGGGTTACCTTGTTGCTGATTGGCTAATGGTTACACAAGACAACACATCGTTATGACATCATAAAGTGGCCAAAATCTGATCAGCTCATTTTCAGACAGGTTTTTATAGAAATGGATCAAAAAGAGAGAGAATCTTTGTTCTTGAAGCTTTCAGAGTCTCTTTCCACAGAGGGGACACACGTTGATGTAGAAGAGACATGAAGAAGAGGGGACACATGTTGATGTAGAAGAGACATGAGAAGAGGGGACACATGTTGATGTAGAAGAGACATGAAGAAGAGGGGACACATGTTGATGTAGAAGAGACATGAAGAAGAGGGGACACATGTTGATGTAGAAGAGACATGAAGAAGAGGGGACACATGTTGATGTAGAAGAGACATGGAGAAGAGGGGACACATGTTGATGTAGAAGAGACATGAAGAAGAGGGGACACATGTTGATGTAGAAGAGACATGAAGAAGAGGGGACACATGTTGATGTAGAAGAGACATGAAGAAGAGGGGACACATGTTGATGTAGAGGAGACATGAAGACGAGGGGACACATGTTGATGTAGAAGAGACATGGAGAAGAGGGGACACATGCTGATGTAGAAGAGACATGAAGAAGATGGGGACACATGTTGATGTAGAAGAGACATGAAGAAGAGGGGACACATGTTGATGTAGAAGAGACATGAAGAAGAGGGGACACATGTTGATGTAGAAGAGACATGGAGAAGAGGGGACACATGTTGATGTAGAAGAGACATGAAGAAGAGGGGACACATGTTGATGTAGAAGAGACATGGAGAAGAGGGGACACATGCTGATGTAGAAGAGACATGAAGAAGAGGGGACACATGTTGATGTAGAAGAGACATGAAGAAGAGGGGACACATGTTGATGTAGAAGAGACATGAAGAAGAGGGGACACATGTTGATGTAGAAGAGACATGAAGAAGAGGGGACACATGTTGATGTAGAAGAGACATGGAGAAGAGGGGACACATGTTGATGTAGAAGAGACATGAAGAAGAGGGGAGACATGTTGATGTAGAAGAGACATGGAGAAGAGGGGACACATGCTGATGTAGAAGAGACATGAAGAAGAGGGGACACATGTTGATGTAGAAGAGACATGAAGAAGAGGGGACACATGTTGATGTAGAAGAGACATGAAGAAGAGGGGGCACATGCTGATGTAGAAGAGACATGAAGAAGAGGGGACACATGTTGATGTAGAAGAGACATGGAGAAGAGGGGACACATGTTGATGTCGAAGAGACATGAAGAAGAGGGGACACATGTTGATGTAGAAGAGACATGAAGAAGAGGGGACACATGTTGATGTAGAAGAGACATGAAGAAGAGGGGACACTTGTTGATGTAGAAGAGACATGGAGAAGAGGGGACACATGTTGATGTAGAAGAGACATGAAGAAGAGGGGAGACATGTTGATGTAGAAGAGACATGGAGAAGAGGGGACACATGCTGATGTAGAAGAGACATGAAGAATAGGGGACACATGTTGATGTAGAAGAGACATGAAGAAGAGGGGACACATGTTGATGTAGAAGAGACATGAAGAAGAGGGGACACATGTTGATGTAGAAGAGACATGAAGAAGAGGGGACACATGTGTATGTATAAAATAGGTGACCTTTAAATTGTAGCAACGTCTTGACGCTGATCCGGTTGTCTCCGGCGGTCTTCCTCCTCATGCCAGCCTTGCCACTCCGTTTCAAAGAAAGAACCCTTCCCTGTAACCCGTCCCACGGCCAATTAAAGAGAAAACAGCTCGGCCCAAACGAGGCGGCCACATGTTGCAGCGAGACCTCCCCTCTTCATCCCCCCCGGGACCCCACCTCGAGGGTTCAGGGGTCACAGCGGGAGGAAAACATCGAGACTGCAGACAAACAGGACAATTAGCCCCCGACTCCGACTGAGCGTCTGCTCCCTCGAGGTCGCCGAGGCTACGTCCTCCTCACCTACAGTAGAGGGCAGCTGACAATGAGGTGATTCACCCCCCCTTGTGCTCCCTCGCCTTTCCGTGTTTATCATTCTGTGTAATGTTTTGTTTTCGGGGCGCGGCTGAAGGTTGAAACCACAGAGCCGATGGCATGGATTGCTTTGGACGTTGAGTCGAAGACACTTCTGACGCTTTAATGGGATTATGGTGTTATTGTATCAGAGCACGCGGGCATGTCTATTTTGCAATTGGAGAGATTATCGCATGTGTTACGAGGTGCACTCGATGAGTTAGAGGGACGGGGGAGATTTCTTGTAATTGTACAAAATAATTTATTTCTGATTGTTTTGTAGATTAACAAGACAAACATGTCGCTATGACGATGACCTAATGTTTTATAAGAAAGATATATGTTAGAGGGGGGAGGAGCAGAAACGTTTTTTAAGCCTCTTCTTGCCCCTGTTGAACACGAACAGAGACTATCTGAAAAAAAAATGTATTTATTTTTTGGTACTTTGTTATAATTATTAATCCGAGTGAAAAAAAGAGAATATATATATATATATATATATATATATATATTATTGTTATATTTCTTTGTTTCTGACATGTTCAATACATTGACTAAACTATACAGGTGCCCGATCGCAATATACAATTCAACACAGAGATAAAAACATATTTATTTATGTATTAACAGATTCAACTCAGACATCGGATATCGTACTTCCTGTCTTTGTTATACATTGTAAATTGTATTTCCTGTCAATTGTATTGCATGTATGGATGTTTATTTGTATATATATATACTTTCCTCTCGTTTGATATGTGAACATGCTAGGGTTAGGGTTAGGGTTAGGGTTAGGGCTAACCCTAACCCTAACCCTAACCCTAACCCTAGGATTGCTCTTTTAATTTGGTTGCACCTGATGCAATGAGAATAAATAACTTATATTCTCGAATAAAGAACAGTTAACTGTTATGAATACGAGGGTAATATATAGATTCTCACATTTGGAAAACGCAAAAGGTTGACTACTAATTTTCTCAACTTTTGACTATTGAGAATAAAATTCTGAACATTCAAAATAAACAAAGTGTGGGGATGTGAGGATGGTTCGGAACGTGCATAGCTTGCGAAAGAGTAGAGCAACGGAGGTCAGACATTAGCAAGCAAGGGCGTTCAGTGAGGCTGGGAAATGAGGTTATAAATGTATAATGCCGTGCAGCAGGACGACGGGGGCACCACCGAACAGAAACAAGATGGAAAGCGAGTGCAGGTCAACAGATGGGGCCACCTCTTGTCCTTCCTGCGACTGTGATATGTTTGTCCCCATGTGTGTGACCGCGGTGTTTGTTTCCCCTCCTAAGCCTGGTTGGCGTCCCTTCCTCACGTCGGGACCATGAAACCCAAGCGGTGCACTTTCTTCCCATAACGCGCAGCATATACAGGAAATCTAATCACAGCACCGCAGCAATGCTAACCCCGATGTTGTAAACACACGTAAGCTAACAGTATGTGCACAGCAATGGTATATATATATAGGGATAAGGGAAAGTGCCCAGGATAGATGTGCCTCCCTAAGACAAGCATTCCTGCCTTCTGAGGTCTGCACAGCATCTCACCGGCTAGTAGAAACAGATGCGCTCAATGTTAGTATTCTATGCAAGACGTGCATGGCTCTTAGTACAACGATGACCACTTTTGACCTTGCAAATCCAGTCCAAGTATACAACGTGTACAACGAAAACAAATGTGGTAGAGGTAGTCGTTTTGGTTCAACAACGTAACTAACACACAGTATAAAAATACACAAGCTGAGTGCAACCGTTATTACTCATTCCCAGCACACTTTGCTGATTTTGGAATCGTTCCACCGAATATCTGTCTAATGGCATGAGGTAAGACTTTGCATATAAATATTTAACAATGGACACTTTATAAAGCATTGAATCAGACGTAATAAGCAATGCTAGCACACGCTTGGAAGCCAATGGCATGAAGAATAGCGGCACACTAATGTTATATATGGCATGTCACTTGCTATAAACATATACTCTAAGCACTTAGATGTCTATAACAACAACACCGACTTTTCATATGGGTAAAAGATGTCTGAAATCAGGGGGGAAAGAGGACCGGTAGCAGAGTCACGGGCGGACAGAGCCACCCAAAAGAAAACAGACAGTGTTGCTTTCCCCATTACCGTTGCAGACGTTGATACGAACCAGAGATGGCGAGTGGTGGCTAGTATATTAAACCCAGATCTCTCTCTTCCCCGCCTCATCTTTGCAGTCATCTGTGTAATGGCAAGATCAATGTGAATGGAATCAACCGGCTGTCTCTATTATGACTGTCGTTCTGTTAAATCTCGAACGAGGACGCGAGCGGTTCACGGGACTCTTCCTGGCCGCGGGCCAACATGACGAGCCTGATTCATTCAACATGCTTTTAAATTGGAAAATGTCCTCCTTTCTCTATCCCTGCACACATGTCAGCACCCTCGCTGTCCCTCCTGTTGCTGCCTTCCCTCCCACTGTCCCTTTTTCCTTTCTTGCATTGAACTGGCTTTCAATCCCCCGTGCGTGCTGACGGACGCTCTCATCTGGGCGACCTTGCTTTCTTCCTGTGTTTCCAGGTTTTCGGGGAGGTATGTAAGGGGTGAAAGGTGAAAGGTCGGCCTTGTGCTCAGCGCTGTGTCTGCCTCTGTCAACACAACCTCTGCTCTGTAATACCATTTCCCCTGGATCGCACTCGAAGGGGAGGTGGGGCTGTGGGTAGTAGTCGAGACAGTCAATTAGCTGCAATGTTATGGGCTGACATACCACAGTGAGCACTTCACGCAAAACATGCAGCAACTAGAGTGCAGGGTATCTGAGGATACATTATGAACAACTGTTTTACGGCCACTCGTGTACACATAGTGCTTACCGAAGCATTTAATTGGAACTCGTAAAATATTCACGAGGTACAAATGTTATCAGCCTTTTAATTGGGCTTTATCAGATTACAGGTGTAAGTCACAAGGGGCCTGCTTCACAAGCTAGTTTTTATCATTTATCAGCACGGTTGTTTATTGAAAGAAAGAATAGTTATTATGACTGGATCCAAGTCGTAGTATAAAGATAGATACACTCTTTAAGGGGTTATGGTTAGGAACGGGCAACCACTATCTCCCCCTAAACCTAACCAATCCTTTTTGTTGACAAAACCTAATGATGTTGGTTTGTCCAAGACGTTGTGTTTCATTACATGTGTATTGTACCCCTCCTATTGTGTGTGTGTGTGTGTGTGTGTGTGTGTGTGGGTGTGGGTGTGTGTGTGTGTGTGTTTTATCTGATCCGAATGGTTACTAATTCCTTTTCTTTATGGCGGTCATTGAGAGCAAGAATACAATACAGTGTGTTTTTAGGACACTGTTAGGGCTGCTGATCGGGTATTGTTGATCTCGGTACGTTGGTCATCTTCATCTGTCTTAATTTTGTCAGATCTAAAGAGTCTTGTGCCAGACAACGTTAGCATTAGCTGCTACCATGGTGTAACAAAGTTGACTCAATCATCCAGAATGCAATGAAAGTGTGATCAGCAATGTGATATGTTCAAATGTCTCCTCTGAAGGATATCATGAAACCGTAAAAGCAATCCAATGTTAAACAAAAAAGTTATGATTGATGAAAGTAGTTCATCGGTCAGATTTGACCCGAAGACAACAGGAGGGTTAAAAAGCCCTTGACCTTTCTCAAATAAGTAAGTTCAGTTTGTCCCGTCTGACACATAACAACGTTCAGATAACACATGGTAATTTGGCTAATACTGTTCGAAATCGGTGAAAACAAGTAATTTACTTAATAATAAGTAAAGGTCATGAACTAAAGAAAGAGTTTGACTGATGAGGGTATCATATGGGAAAGTGAGTTGTGTAGTTTCTTTAATATGTCAATACTTTACTGCATCGACACAACTGTTAACCGATTGGAAAAAGCGTATTGATAAGCTGCTTGTTGTTGATATTCAGTCATACAAAAAGACACAACATTGTAATACATCCTGGCCCTTGTCGACCCAATTTAAAATAGTTAAATGTAGGTTCAAACCAATCATCATACGGAACCGTGAGAAGAAATATCCTTGATCCGGTTCCACATAACTCATCATTAATGATAAGCAATCACAATCGCCCAGTGATAAACCCACCAGACGGAGCCTCCAAAGCAATCTCGTGAGGTGTTTGAAATCTTCCCTCGACGAAAGCTCAACCGTTTGCTTTGTGATCGATAAACCATCCATCTGTGAAACCTCTAACCCGGGGCCCTTTGCAGCGCAGATCTAACCTCCAGTAGGTATTTTTCAATCAAACATCAAAACGAGCGTCGGTAGGGTCAAGCCTCAACATTTCCCTCCTGTGAACTCTGACCCCACGGCTCAATTCGAGGCCTTTTATGATCTGTCCGATACTCTGTGATCAATGTCGGTGAACTGGTTTTGTAGGCCTTCCTCTGAGAGGTCAAAGGTCACGGTGATTATGAGCATGCCATGACCCCTCTGAGAAATTCCCCCTGTATTTCTCCTCGACCCCGCCCGAACAAATATCCCGCAAGGTGCCGGGAGCCGCCTGTCATTGTGATTGATTGTCTCTAAATACAGCGGGGCCTGATCAGCGGTGGGTTTCCGTGGTAACTCGCAGCGGGCCGTGTGTGTGTTTGTGTATGCGTCTGTGGGCTTTATTAAGATTGGTCGTTCTCATATACACCAGTCTCACCCTACAACCCCTCTCCATACCATGCAAACCCAAATATTGGTTCATCATCTGTTGCCAGTGTGTGTGTGTGTTTGAGTGTGTGTGTGTGTGTTTGAGTGTGTGTGTGTGTGTGTTTGAGTGTGTGTTTTCATGTCTCAGAGTGTGAGAGCAAGACAAGGGCTCTAAGCAATAAGCGACAGAAGGGAATATGTTTTCCTTTCCATTGCCAGGAGAATGGAAAAATGTGGGGTGTAATGACTCTATCCATGAAATGGGAGTTAAACCATAATAATCATTAAGGGGCGACCCCACACACACACACACACACACACACACACACACACACACACACACACACACACACACACACACACACACATGGATAGAGATCCTACGTATCGCCAGCTGCTTTGTTCTGACTCATATTCCCTCTGTGAAAACAGTTCACTGGAACACATCACACACACACACACACACACACACACACTTTCATACAGATGCAACAGCACAAAGGCTAACGTGCTCAAAAATAGCTTGTTCTGTACTTTTAAAAGTTCTTTGGTCTATTCAGTGCAGACAATCTCACCAAGCAAGCACTTTTGTTCCTGCATGTGATTATGGATGAGCGGTCCTGGCCCTGGTTCTCATCTGCGCTGGCAGTGCAGACAGCAGGGTTCCTCGTGGTCTCATCCCGATTGTAAGAGATGAGCACTAATGACTGCTGAGCCGCCGCCGCCGGCCTGACAGACAGAAACATGCAGCTCTGCTCTTTCAGAAACACGACGGTACCATCAGGTCGTCAGTGGTTTCTCTCCTATAGACTCTTTCTGTTCATACGAGTTTTGCTTAGAAAGGTTCCTGGCTGAGAGAAATGACCCGGAGAGTTAAGGTCGGGACACGGCAAGCTGACACCAAAGAACTGACGCAGACGGACCCGACTGCTGTGTCGCCTTGCGTCTCCTGCGTCTTGGCCAACAGTCGCACTGGAACACACCGCAAAGACTTCAGCCGGCGGCCATGAAGCACATACGTGAGTGGCAATACCTCTCCTCACCAGCAGGCGGCGGTAGTGTGTATTCGTGATTCAAAAGAGGCAACAACCGGAAGACAGACTGCGTGATAACCGAGAGAAGAAGAACAGACTGCGTGATGTAAACAAACAACAAATAGCGTGTGCGTTCCATGTTCACTCTACAGCGAGAAGCTCACGGGGCTTTCCCGAACCTGAGTCGAGAGCTGGAGGTAAATGAAATCGTAATAGTTTGTTTGGGTCCCTCACTTCCGTTTTGCTTCTCATGCACTGATTCGCTAGCTGAACAGCCAATCAGAGTGATTTCTTTGGCCGACTGCCTTTGGATTTCCTGCCAAAAAGGTGTCGGCACGGCCGAAAAGACACGAGGGTGCGGGACACACCAATCTGAGTAAAACAGGACATCCATCGACGGCCAAGATCGGCTCGGTGTGTCCGGGGCTTTAGCGATGCTTGCTAATGTAAACACGGACCATATTACTTCTAAAACACGTCACGCATTTCCAGTGTTGTGCTAGTTACTGAAAACCAGTAACTAGTTACCATTACTAGTTACTTCATTTCAAAAGTAACTCAGTTACTTTACTGATTACTTACACCAGAAAAGTAATGCGTTACTGTGAAAAGTAACGTTTTAGTTACTTTAAAAAAAGGCTCCCATTATATTAATGCCCTTATAGCCTTCATGTCAGTACTGTTATTGCATTGGAGAATAATACAATCTGTTGATCAACTTGACATGCACTATATGCAATCTGGATAGCATCGATATTAGCTGGCTTTACATTTTGTATATTCTTTCTCCAGGTAGTTGGAAAAAGTTTTCCGTCCCATATGCCGTGTGCCGCCCGGACATGCTATCATGCTAACTAGCTCCCTGAAAGCGGGTGACTCCACTGTAGCAACAGCCTGCATGTGTTCTACAACATACCGTGCAATGGCTTCATCGACTTCTCCCTGGCTAGCAGTCCCTCGGTTAAAATCCAGCCGCTGCTGCTGCTGAGGTGCAGGTGCAGGTGGAGGTGTGCAGTGTGCAGGTGGAGGTGGAGGTGGAGTGGCGTCGGCTGAGTCTCTGTGGTCTTAGCTACTAGCTTCGTCCCAGCATGTTGTTTCTGCAGATGCTTTAGAGATGTGAATGACTGGTTTGGGCAGTAGATAGGCTCGTTGACCCGCCAGGACACAACTTACATTTAACTAAAACGTTCTTTTCTTTGTGCTCGACAAAAGTGAAATAGTGAGAATATCTCCAGGTGGAGAAACTCGACTTGAGCTCCGCCGCCATGACAGTCTTGTTAGTAAACAACACAAACACGCCCACAGCCCGTCTCCGCATGTGACACAGGAAGTATCTAAGTACATTTACTCAAGTACTTAAGTACCGTTCTCATCTCTGTTCACCTGGCTGTTGACTATATACAAAAACTAACGGAGTAATGGAGTAACGCACCATGTAGTAACGGTAACTGAGTTACTGAATTTAAAAAGTAATGTGCTAGAGTACTAGTTACTGCCAAAAATAACGGCGTTAGAGTAACGCGTTAGTCCCAACACTGCGCATTTCAGTAATGACGTCAGCAAATCTAGATCAGCTCCATTGCTGTTTTTCGACATGTGGGTAAAGAGCAAAAGAGAGAGGGTTTTATTTCCTGACACTTTGTGATTCTCCTTTCTCACCAGGGACACATATTTATGTATGAAACACATCAAAAGGTGCATTTTGCATAACAGGTGACCTTTAAAGAGAAGCATTATTCAGCCAATCAGGTGCTGTAGATTCCACCCTGCTCTAAGGGGAAGCATGATGGTGCCTTTTCTTTTCAATTCCTGGCTTTGTGTTTCTTCACCTCTTACTCGTTTAATATTTAGGAGAGTGCATCACGTCGTCACGTTGTGCCTCTCTTCCTCCGTTCCTGTTCTCTTCGTTCCCTTGTTTCTCAGAGAAGAGAAGAAATACTATTCTAAAAAGGAGCTGCCACGCGGTGTCTCTTCACTTGTGCACTTGAGGGGTCAGAGTTCATATGGTGAGGGATTCCATGAGCGATAAGCGCCGGCCTGTGCCTTTACCCTGGACTTCTAACAGAACTGCTCGGGTCTTGATAGATTGAATGGGGAAGTTCATGAGATCTTTCTAGAGGGTTATCAAGAATAACTTTTATCCATTGACCTTCGACCTCTCTGTCTGTGTCTGTGTCTTCTCTCGTTCCCATGAACCCAGCCACATCTTTGTTCTTGTTTTGCATCTATATCTACGCCGGGATCCGGAGTCGAGGCTGATCCTCTTGCTGTAGTCCTGTGTCCTGGATCCTCTATCCTGAGTTCTGGATTAAGTCGTGGACTTCGGGTCGTGGCTGAACCTGTCTCTGCGGTCCTGCCTTGGGTCTCGTCATGCTGCTTCCCTGATGGCTTCCTCAGGACTGTAGCTGACTTCCTCGTGGATTCGTCTTCTCATTACAGACGCATGCATTTCCTAAAATTCGGTCTATATGCTGTAAAATGTATTATCTCTTGGATTTACCCACGGCATCTATTGCAGTATGTCCGTCCTGGAGAGGGATCCCTCCTCTGCTGCTCTCCCTGAGGTTTCTCCCATGTTCCCTTTAAACTGTGGGGTTTCTCTGGAAGTGTTTCCTTGTACGATGTGAGGGTCTAAGGACAGAGGGTCTGAGGACAGAGGGCCTGAGGACAGAGGGTCTAAGGACAGAGGGTCTAAGGATAGAGGGTCTAAGGACAGAGGGTCTAAGGACAGAGGGTCTAAGGACAGAGGGTCTGAGGACAGAGGGTCTAAGTATAGAGGGTCTAAGGACAGAGGGTCTAAGGATAGAGGGTCTAAGGACAGAGGGTCTAAGGACAGAGGGTCTGAAAACAGAGGGTCTGAAGACAGAGGGTCTGAGGACAGAGGGTCTAAGGACAGAAGGTCTAAGGACAGGGGGTCTAAGGACAGAGGGTCTGAGGACAGAGGGTCTGATGACAGAGGGTCTAAGGACAGAGGGTCTAAGGACAGAGGGTCTAAGGACAGAGGGTCTGTGTTGTTGTATTTGCTGTAAAGCGTCTCTACTGTAGGCTATTTTTATGATACGTACAGCTCGTTGGCTCCACCAAACATCGTTTATAAATGTGCTATATAAATAAAACTTGATTTGATTCGATAGATGCAGATCATGAACGTTATAGTACTTATTAAACATTTTCCTCATTATTTCACAACTAGCCAATGTGCTATAAGTTTTGAAATGTCAACAACATGTAAGACCGTGACAGCAAAATGATCACGTTTGAAAGGGTTTAATGATTTGAGTATTTTAAGTGTTTCAAGTTCAACATGTTTGGATGCTGATATGTACAGAGGCAGACGTGTAGGCCTCACAAGTTATGAATATATTACATGAAGCACAATGTGGAATATGTGGAATAGTATGAATGGAGAGGAGGGAGAGAGTTTCACTTTCACTTTTACTTTAATTCCAACCTTAAATAGAGTATTTGTTTTCATTGAAGTCGATGTTTAGAAAGCCTCCAGCGTTAACCGCATGGGGCGAAGTATCTGATGCACTTTCAGTCGTCAATCCGGGGACATCTTTAGTTTTACCACGAGACAAATCAGTAACATCCACAGACACAATGGAAGGACGTCTCCCAGTGTAAGTCTCTTTTCCAGATGAACTCTCCTTCACGTCTTCCCTCAACGCCATGATGTTTTTCACTTGGGGAAGGTGGTTAGGAAAAGACACAGAACCCGATTTGTTTGACAATCCAACCCACAGCAGTCTGTTTTAAGTCCACTTAAAACTCTTATCTGTTGCCACGAATGCTGGCGGTCCCCTGAGTCCTTCTGTCTTTCCTTATGTCTCTTTTTAGTCTCTTGTTTCATCGCAGCTGTCCACTTTTCACCCCTCACCCATTCTCTCTGTACCCCCGCCTGCTTGTCTTTCTGTCATTGTAACCTTCACTCTCTGTCTGTCTGTCTGTGCCTGTCAGTCTCTGCTCTCTGCTTTTCCCTTTCATCATGGCTCTGTTTTTCAGCCGAGGTGAGTGTTGATAGCTCCCATTTTTTCTCCCAGACCTTTCTTCTCCTCTGCTACTCTCGTCTCGTCCTCCCTGCCCGCTGTCTTCCCGTCCCTTGTCCTCGCCTGGTCTAAATCAGACGACACATCGTATTGGACTACAGCATATTGCCACAGTGGTGTCGTCATTATCTCGGGCCGTTTCCAGGTCAGCCGGGGATGGCGACGTGCTTCAGCGACGTGCAGGGGGCAGAGCCTCACCTGTCATACTCCAATGTAACGGAAAAACAACTAAATAGTAATAATAATAAAATGTCTCCAGTGATCTGTGTTGTAAGTGTGATTTCTGTTTGATTCCAATCGCTTTTTATTGTCAAAATCAGCAAATTTGACAAGGTCCGCTACAACTACGGGTAGCGATGAGAAGAGAGGCGGGGACGAGCTCTGCCTCTCGTAAGCCCACAGTAACTGGCTGGAGCGCGGGCACTAATTTAACACGGGCACTTATTTTGTGAGCGCGCTCCAGCCAGTTACTGTGGGGTGGGGTGAGGCACAGACGAGCTCTGCCTCTCGTAAGCCCACAGGAACTGGCTGGAGCGCGGGCACTATTTTTGTGAGCCAGTTACTGTGGGGTGAGGTGAGGCACAGATGAGCTCTGCCTCACCTCAGAATGCGTCACCCCACAGAAACTGGCTGGAAAGCGGCCCTCAGCGCATGCCTGCACCATCTCATTGTATGTCACCAATGTAATGTTTGTAGATCCTTTATTACATTTATCCTCGCCACCCATAGTCTCTAAAGAACTTATTTCACGTATATATGATATTTAGGCTCGCTGCTCTCATCGTACAACGGCAATGAGAAAAGCACCAGGAGAGGCGGCCGTAACCTCTGCCGTACTGCAGGGGGCGCCAGTGAGCCCACAGGTTCTTGTTGCTACTGTTATTCTACGCAGGGACGGAAGATGCGAACAACAAGCTAGACTTTTGAAACTAGAGGAAGATAAGGAGGACTTTTACAAAACAGCAATATAGATTGTTGTCCAGAAGGAGAGCATGGACTTCATCTTCAAGTCAAGGTGAGACTTTGTAATGAAAAAGGGATCTTACTAAGAGAGAACAATCCAATGTTTAGATGTTGGGAATCCTTTTGTTGAACGGTCTGTTTAAAACGAATGGAAGCATCAGACTAAAAAAGCTTTTGAAAATAACCGAATATTTCGATTAAGGTGAAAATATAATATTTGTAAATGTCTGAACTCACCAGCCACGAACCTCACCGCACGTCACTGCTGTGCGTACACTACCCAACTCAACTATGTAAGAACAACAATGTATTACATGATATAATAGATGTGTGTCCACCATATATTTGTAATACCTCTATATTCCGATGTACTGTTGTTATGAAAAACTGACTTTCTTTTGGAAGATTTGGATTGACATAGTTTTTGAATCTGAAAGAATATAATTCCCCTAAAAGACACTTTATCATGTTTCTTTACCATGACAATAACCCTTAACATGTCCTATATAGAGGGCCACGGGGACGCGTCCTAAAACCCGGAAGTAAGATGCGCATGGGTTCATAAATCTAATCGACTCGAAAATTATAAAAGTAGGGTAGACATGTGGAGATTATCCGACTGAACAAAACGTGATCCGTCTCTTCAATGCGTCTCAACCACTGACCTCATTTCCAGCTGTTTTCTAAAATCCTACGGAGAAATCCCATCGCTTTTTCGTGGAGGGAACCCATGCAAAGCTTACTTCCGGGTTTTAGGACGCGTCACTGTGGCACTCTATTAATATACTAATTTTTAAGGCTGTCACAAAAGCTGATTTTTACAACAAGATTATCGTAATGAAACGACAATGATAATTATAATGAAATGAATTGCTTCCGACCTAAAAAAAGCTCATAATCCTGTTGCTTTTATGTGTTTATAAAGTATAAATGATTGACTTGAAGAATGTGGACATATTGTATTTAAAGTTGGATAAACTCTGGGTGTTTCTCAATGTCGAGGAAGGCTGCTCCAGAGCCACTATTTCAAGGATGCTACGTCATCGAGTCCCGCCGAAGGACCGTTCCAATGTCCAGGATACTCGGAATTCTACCGTGGACGGCGTCCCTTCGTTGGGGGAAATTTCGAGGCTGCACATGTGTATCCTCCGTGGCCTTAAAATCCCACAATGCTTTGCGCACGGACCAATTTCCAAATCTTTGGCGGAAATCGCGCTCTATTGAAGGCGGGGCCTCGCATATGACGCACACCTGTTAGCCCTGTTCCACCACGCTTCGTTTTCCGAGGCTAGGAAAGATTCTTGCATCGCTTCTGAAGGACCTGACTCGGAGGGACTCGTCCTACCAAGGAAGCGTCCTCGACATTGAGAAACACCCCCTTACTAGCTGTTCCCAAAATGATGCTATTTGTGCTGCAGCCAGATATTTAACACACATATATCAATCTTCTGATGCAATGCTCCCGGACAAAGCTATGAAATTATTATTAGTGCAATTGTTTTGTTTTCCATGTATTCTAAATACTTTATTTAATTTAGAGGGTAAAGTAATTATACAGATTTCATTTTGATATCGTAATGAAACCCATACAGACACAGACATATATTGATGCAATATTCCAAGCCAACAACAACAGCAATGAAAGTCACTCATTGTACATAAACAAACGGTAAATCGGCATTTAATGGGTACGGAATTATTTTCTTAGCAAAAGTAGCCAAAGCCAACTCTCAATCCTCCATTGAATCATATTCTAAAATGCACGTGTTGGGGTTCAAGCTTTTTCTTTTTATAAACACTGCTTCCAAGAATACCAGACAAAATGTGAAACCTAATCGGTGAGCCTTAGTCTCTAGACCGCGACTGTGAACACCGAGTAATGTCATCAGTGGATATGTACGATATGTACTCGTCCAAAGTCCATCATCATTGTCGGGCGAGCAGTGATTCCTGCCTGGCTCTTGTCCTCTTGGATCCCAGGAGTTCTGTCAAAAGTCTGAATAAAAGATTCGGTGTGTCCGTGTCTGCCTGATGTAGCATTTAGTTACACTCCTCTCTCCGACATACAGCCGTAGAAAAACACATCCTTTATGAGAATCCAGCACAGATCGGACCGTGACAGATTCATCAACGGCAGCCTCGTAGATTGAGCCAATTGTCTTGCTATGATTTGACGGCTTCCATACGAGTGGTGTCCTCTTATGTTATAACGGGAACTGCAATCAGGGTCGGTGTGTGTGAACGATGGCTGACATCCTGCCACGAGGCACGCTGGAGCAGACGGAGAAAAAACGGTGAACAAATGGACGCCTGTACATTCGACTAAACCCAGAGAATAGTTTCACACATGTGCCAACACGCACACCCTCTGCTGCTCTCACTGTTGTCACTCCTCATCTCATATCATTGGAGCGCCGCCAGCTGCGGTTTCAGCCTTTAGGAAGGGATAGCACTGAAGACGTCACTTTTACGGTGAGGTAAAACGGCCCCGTCGTTCCCAATCCCAGCTCAAATCCATCAGCTCCAATCGCTGCTGTCTCCAAAAGAGAAATCGAGGAGAAGGAAGGATGGGGATCAGCTTGGCAGGCACTCAAAATCATTTGGGAAACACGTCACAGAGGCCATTCCAGGAATAGAGTCCTTGACAGCGTAACGGTGAAGAGAGAAAGCCGTAAGTACAAGCATAATGAAAAATAATACACTGTGGGAATGGAAAGATTGAACGGTTATTAAATTGTGGCATTTGTGGAACGACTTGCAACCATATGAAGGGTTTCGGTAAAAGGTCATCTGTGTATTATTATGAAAGCCATGCGAAGTATCCTGGACGCCGTTTAGCAGCAGCGTGACATAAACAAGCCGGGGAGCGTTTTTAGTTTCAGGTTTGAGGGTAGAATAATGAAAAACAACTCACTGTATTGTTCAGTGGAGAAAAGTCCAATCCAATAGAGGCCATTTTAAATTTGAGACCATGCAGGATCTTGGATTACAGGCAGCCCGCTCATATCTGACTGTCTGAAGATGTTCCCCATGCCCCGTTCACCGATGCGTCTCTTATCTATTCTAAAACGAACCACTTAATGTTTTGAATTCTCCAAAAATAGACAGCGGCTGTGAAATGGTGTTAATCAGAGTTGATTCTAGCGCCTCTGTTCAGTTTGAGTGGTTTACACATGACGCAACATACAGATATGAAACCTGAACATGAGCATAGCATGTGCTCTTTAAAGGATGGACTCAGGTCTGTCATGCTCAATATGTACTCAATACACTTTTTTCTAAATAGACAATTACATTTGAGTAAAACCTTCCATAGTAAACAAAAAATGGCCAGATATGAGCCACAAGATGTGAGGTCAAAGAAAGGCCCTTTTTAATACATTTGTGTTATCAGATTAGATTAACCCTTAGATGCCCTTAGAGTGGCTGGACCCTACACTCTTCCATAAGCGGGCCAAAAAGGACCCGTATTAGAACAATATGTGTTTTTATGCCATTTTTGTCATTTTGGTTAAGAAAAATCACTCGTATAATATTTAGTTTTATATTTTGGCTCACTCTAGAAATATGTTATACTTAAAGGTGGGCTCGGTAACTTTGGAGGAACCGGCTCGAGTGCGCTAGAATTTGAAAATACACAGCTCGAACAAATCTGCCACTTCCTCACAGAGCCCCTCCTCCAACACACACGAACGCGCACATGACCAATGAGGGCACGAGATCAGTGTGTGCCCAGATGGAAGGCTGACAGGCAGGCAGGCCGTCCAGTTACTTTAGCCGGCTCAGATGATTGGTCGAGCTTTTTACAGCGCCACGGCTTCCACAGATGACATTTTTTTACGTTTTGATTGTCAAATTATTTAATGTATTCATTGCTATCGGGATGTTAAGAGCATTCCATGGAATATAACAACAAGTGTATCTCGAGCCGGTTTCTCAAACTTACCTACCCCACCTTTAGGTAAAGTATTTTAATATTTAGCAACTAAAGAGCCAGCTATTATCCTGAAGACTTGGTGGAGAGTGAAACAGACCTGACAGGAGAGTAATTACTCTGACAGGAAACAAGTGTATCTCGAGCCGGTTTCTCAAACTTACCTACCCCACCTTACATTTGATTTACATTTTGAAAAAAATACGATATTCCATAGAAAATGCATGCGGGTCCTTTTTGACCCACTTATGGACGCTTGGGGTAGAGATACGAAAACTACCATTTCTTAAAATGTATTTGAATGGCTTGAGATCCAAAAGATGTTTTTTGAGGAATAGCTGGAATATGAAATGATAAAAAAAATGTAATTACAAAGATACTCTAAGAAAAGCACCTCACCGGGTCCAAAAAGACCCACTTGTGCATCTAAGGGTTAAGTACGTGTATCGCACTAGCTCAAATCTAAAAACTGTCCGGTCAGGTTGACCCGAGGCATTTGAACGGGGGTCTGCCATGTCTCTCTTACTCACCACTAAATCTGGGCCATAATCACACCCTAATTCACACACTCATAAATCTTCTCCCCCAGGCTATGATGTCAACCCACACACACACACACACACACACACACACACACACACACGCATCATAAACTACTGCGGGAGGATATTTTTAACAATTCATTTCGATGCCTACCCAGTGCCAAAGTGTGCGGCCTTTGAAGTTTGAGTGGAAGTGCAACAGAGAGCTATTTAATTTCGGTTTACTAAAAGGCTGCCAGGGTCCGTGGGGACATCCAAAAGCATTCAGACAGCCATAAAATTAAGCCCTGCAAAAAACACAACATCATGGAAAAGGGGGTTTCAGGAGAAATGTTCGAGCGCTCTCGACATGAGAAGTTAAAAGAGATTGTCTGGGAGTTGGATAAAGCATTTCAAAACATCTTTCAAATCTGTTGCAGGATGTACAATCATGTGTTTACAGTTCCCGCGAGGAATCAAAATCAAGAACAGATCCATGCAAAGTGAAATGTAGGTCGAGCTGACAGTAGATTTCAACTTGAGGGATATATTATTCTAACATGTCCCGCACTGGAATAGCTTTGAAACAGAATCCAGTCACTCTTCTCCTCAGCCATCTGTCTTTGAAGGATGAAAGGTCAGGAGTAAGTGCTGAAGGAACCGAGATGATTATAGAAACACAACAGGAAGTGAAGGAGGCACCGACGTGATCCAGCAAGAAGCTTTGTACATCATAACGGCATCCATTTTAGAGAACGTGTATTTTAATGGCATTATCAATACTTTAATGTTTACAAAGGACAAAGCAGTCTTTAAGATCTCACATATCAGATGTGTCAGACTCTATTTTGAATGTGTCTCGTTACAAGTACAAGAGGAATTGAGAACAAGCAACAATGTGTATTGTTTGCTACCCGGTTAGCATCGTTAGCATCTCTGATCTGTTTTAGTGGATTTCGAGCTACAGGCAAACATTAAAAGTAAAAGTCTACTGTTCAAAGGATCAACACAACGTGAGGGAGATGTGTTCTCATAGAAGTACGGGTGGCACTGAGAATACTTTGTTGCTGAAACAATAGACATTGGTTCCGAAACTCATGTCGCTAAAGGTTTGGCGTGCTTGCGACAACCGAACATTTCAGCCGCCAAAAGTCGTGGGTAGAAAATAAAAGCGAAATAAAGAACGAGACAAATAATGTTTGAGTTGTAAATCTGCCACTGTTATTATTTTAGTTATCGTGCCATGTGAGAATACAATACTTAGCAGGCAATAGTTTCATACTGCAGACATCATTCACTAAGAACACTTATAAATATATAAATATATAAATATATATATCCATTGTATGGTTTTCATTAT
>CM070493.1:6070202-6082702 GCA_036324585.1 Champsocephalus esox
AGTCAACACCATCGGGGGACGCTCACCAGAGGTCGGAGGTCAGCCCGGGACAAAGCAGCGACAGGAGGAGACGTACGGGTTGAAAGATATATTATCACATCCAATGCTCACGTTCAGGTTCTTGTTTATAATGAGTGTTCTCCTGGGACATGTCTCCTTGCTTCAGTGTTCAAACAGCTCTCATACTGCCCGCGCTGCAGCACCTCTTTTCACCCTCTGGCCGTTTCTCAATCGCGAGGATACTGGCTTCCAAGCCAATATTTCAAGGATGCTACGTCATCGAGTGCCGCCGAAGGACTGTTCCAATCTCCAGCGTACTTGGAATTCCACCGAGGCCGCGTCCTTGGTTTGGGGGTAATTTCGAGGCTGCACATGTGTAGACTTCGCGTCCTTAAAATCCCCACAATGCTTTGTGCACGGACCGATTTCCCCACATCTGTGGCGGAAAATGTAAGGCGGGGCCTCTCATGTGACGCACACCTGCACACTTGCTCGCCTGTTCCACTCTTCGTTTTCCGAATGCCACGAAGGATTCTTGCCTCGCTTCTGAAGGAAGTGTCTCGGAAGACATGTGCTACCAAGCAAGCATCCTCGCGATTGAGAAACGGCCACAGTCTGAAACCAGAGCTGCTCTGATTGGTTAGCTGGCCGGCTCTGTTGGGATTGGTCAACCACTAAGAGATGTCCCGCCCTTTAGCCTATCACCTTCAATGTGTTGAGCGCTATAGCCATTAAGTGTTAAATAGTGAATTATATTAAATAACGATAACTTTAATACAAAAGCAAAATACACTTTCATTGTTTGATTGTTATTGTTCAGTGTGATCGAGCAGACAGTATATGCAAATATTTATGATAAAAAAACATCTATTTTGTTAGAAATTGAGATGAAGACAATGTTTGTAAGGGATTGAGTTTGTATTTAGTATTTTTGTTTAGCTTTTTAACACCCAAACATGTCCCGGGTCGTCGTGATGCGAACTCTACCAAGGGCTCCAGATTGTGAACATAATACAAGGGTTAGCAAAAGGAGGTGTTGCTGCCGCGTTGGCAGTCACACGGACATGAATGCACACTAGCCTGGTATTATCGTGATTGAGTAACCATAGTTACCTGAGAACACAGACATCGAGCAGCATTGATGAGACGCGTCATGCAGTTTCCACGGATCGTCCTTCTGTCTTCATCACTGCAGAGTTTGAGACGATGCATTCAAAGACACGCCTGATGGAGCTGAGCAACACAAGTCAAGCAGCAAGTCATGCACCTGATTCAATTAGATGGTCAGTCGTAATTAATGAGTAATATGTGATGTTTCTTTAGTTTAGTATTTTGCACAACGCTGGTTTCCACAGATATGAACAAAACAACAAAGTCTAAGTCCTATGATTTAGGAAATAGCCATCGCCAAATGATTCACGGAATTTGGGATTCAATGTTTTTTTATTATCATTATTCACATTATTATTGAAAAATATATAAAATGACTGGGTTGCAATTTCTGATTTGTACCAAATATATATATTGGTCAAATATGTAGAATACAAATGGCAGGCCGGGATATCTCTGCAACTTCACAATACTTCATTCAAAATTGTATTTCAACACATATTTAGGGGGTCCTACAGTATTAGACCTTTGGGGGGGTTCCCCCTGTGCTGAACCCCTAGATTCCACCGGGTCCGTCTGCGCCGCGTTACGGCCGCCGTCTCGGCGCTGAGCTCCGCTAAAAATAGGATGCAAGTCTATTTCCGACGCGAGGCGTTGCAGTGGCGCCGGGCAGGAAGTGGACCGGTGAGAGCATCCGGCCCATCCCCAAATAATCTAATTTTGCAGACCCTGTCCCCCCGTAGTCTTTCAAGTAGGACGAGAAAAGCCAGCGTTCTCCTCCGGTTTACAGGCACTGTGTAAATTATATATATAGAATAATTATGATGATGAAAGCATTTTTTTACCACTAAAATGCAGCAACACATATTTAATTCATGTCGTTTATAACTGGGTATATTATTATTATTATTAAATGTGCAAAGTAGCCTGTGAAGGAAACATGCCCACAGCAACTGAAACTGCGAGCCGGCAGGCGAGACGCTCCGCTTCTGAAACGCGCCCGGTAGGGCATGACGCGGAGGAGGCCGGACCAAAACCGCGCCGCAGACGGACCCGGAGGAATCGAGGGGTGAGTGTGTTATAAAGGTTTTCGTGCATGTCAATGGTCTGCAAAGGCTAAAATGTAAAAGTCTCTGTTTTTGAACATTACAACATAGAGACATGTCGGACCTAATACAATTATGAAACTTTGAGATGAGCACATCGGGCCCCTTTAAACTAACATTGTGCTTCCTGTGAATAAAATACTGCACTACGGTTTATTGGGATTACATGGAAATAAACGACTGGTCACATTCACCTACATTCTGTGTATGTCTACTGGACAGTGCAGTTTTCCGTCATTGCTCGACCGATGCAACTTTAATTCCTACACTTTTCTTGTTCATTATATTTATGACATAATCCTCTAATTATAATTACCCTGCATTCACAATTAACTTCGACTACCTCACGAGTACCACTTCAAAATGTACTCAGTACCACTTCAAAATGGACCCACTATGAACACACATTCCCCACTCAGAGGATAAAGGAGTCCTTATGGCGGCGAGGGGAGGAAGGGGGAGTCCGCCTCCCTACAAAGGCCGCGAGCAGGCTTTGATATCGGTGCAGAGGAGTTGCCTCCGAGCCCAGTTGGAAGTAATCTATTCTGTGCGTATAAAGAAACAGCCTTTCCCTGCCCCGCACTACAGTGGAGAGTCTTTCCCCCCGATACAAGGGGACGGAGGGAAACGTGATGGAATGAAAAGAGGGGGCAAGGGGTGAGGATGTAAAAGGATACGAGGGGGAGAGAAGGACACGCTGGGAAAGAAAGAGGAGACTCTGCGATCTGGGGGGAAACCGACGGAGAGCGGTGAAGAAAAAAAATCATCTCATCCCAAAGTATCTGCACCTGAGAGCAATTTGTTTCCAATTTTGGGAGCTTAATCACACCATTGAAGTGTGTGCACACAAACGCCGACACACACACACACACACACACACACACGGCGGCGGCGGCAGTGTTTGCAGGGTCTGGAGGGAGTTAGACACGCGGATGATGTCTTCTGAGAAAGCTGCAGGGGTCTTTGAAGAGATACCCAGCTCTCCAGCACTCTGCACGCTAGACGGTGGGGGCCCTCTCATTTCCAGGACAGCAAAATGTGTGTGTGCGCGTGTGTGTGTGTGTGTGTGTGTGTGTGTGTGTGCGCGCGTGTGTGTGTGTGTGTGACCCAGGCTCCTCCATCGTCTGACATGTAGTGTGCGTTTTCTCTTCGTAATACTCCACAGGCTCTCTTTCATGGTCTGGGCACTAAGCATTCCCCCTTCTCTCCTCTGTCCCTTCATGCTTCCTACATGGTGAAGGAGCTTGGGTGGAGCTCCTCTCGAGGGCGAGTGCGGTACGGATAGAAGGGAAAGAAAAGAGAAGAAAGAAAGGACTTCTCTCTCTCTCTGTCTTTCTGTTCCAAGTGTGTCGGAAACAAAGCATTAGCCTCTGGATCCAGACCAACGCTGCCTCTTCGTGGTTTTGCTGTAATAAAAAGACTCCTCCCAGATCGTGAGAGATGATGGAATGAACATTGGAGATGGAGGTGGAGGTGGAGGAGTGGGCTGGCGGGGTAATGGAGGAGGGGGGAGTTGTTTGCGGTGAGGAGAGTTTGCTTAAAGCGCAGAGCTGTTATTGCAACGGGCGGCTCAGGAATGCAACCGCTTACGACTTGCGACCAAAGAACGAGGGAGACCGAAAGCGGGGGAGGCGAGGGAGAGAGGGGGAGAGGGGGGATCGGTAAACCAGAATGTGACCATGCTAACCACATTATGTCATCGGGCTTTATGATCTGCTAATAACCAAATCGTATAGAAGGGAAAACACTCTGGTTTCAATCAGGGCCCGTTTGACTCTTAAGACACGGGCTCCGCATCGAGCTAACCTCGAGCTAATGATCAGCGCATGAGGACGCAGAACGGCCGGAGACGGGCTCTCGCTAAAGCCAGGAACGATGACAAACATCAGCAAAACATATCAAAAACGGTTGCTTTGCTGAAATGCTAGGTTGCGGTAACATCATTTAAATGGTACCAGTTGCATATCAACGTAATGGTATCCGTTTGAATTGGCGACTCGGGACTAAAGAGCAGAACAATGTGAAAGAGATGAAAATAAGCCGAGAAAATACGTGTTTCTCTTAAACATGCGGGAAAGAAACGGTTTCCCGTGAGCATGCTGTACCTCAGGATTATACGCTTCAATCAGACGGAATCGGTTGCTCACATGATACCGCTGCTGTACCGTTGAGGACCCCCGAGGTCATGCCCTCTGCCTTTTGGGGGAATTCGGGTGTTGGAGAAGTCAATGTTCTCTAAATTAAAACACATGCCGTTGATATGTATTGGCTGATATCAGACCTGACTCGTACAAACCAAACGCTGCCCGTATTAATTCCATTGTTCATTTCATTTCAAACCTTTATGTAATCAGATTGGTCCCATTGACATCATAGATCTCTTTTTCAAAGGAGGCCTGCGGTAAATAGGTTCCACATGAAACATAAAACAATAAAGGACATCATACATTATATTTACAGGATACATTTACATAGTTACAGACATTTACACGTGCCCATAGTATCAACGAGCATTCACTTAGCCTAGCTTTAAAGACATGCAGAGGAATGAGATGCTCAGTTTCAATTCTTGCTGAAGATTGTTCCAGCAAGTGGAGCTGCGCATAAAAGCTGTCTTCCCTGAGACAGTCCTTGCTCTTGGCACATCTAACAAGACCACATCATGCCACCTCAGACAATAGCTGCTTGCAACTCCGTGTTATCAGAGAGCAGATGTGATACGGGAGTTTACCCAACAAAGCTTTATAAATAAACTAGTGCTGTCAAAATGATCGTGTTAACGATAAAATATTTAACGCATTTAACGCATGTGCAGAATGGCCCGCCCCATACGTGCCACCAGTGGCAGCGCCAGGGTATGGCTGGGGTAGGCTACACCCATACCAAGACATGGCTTAGCCCCACCATGAAAAATGATGTTAGAGTAAGCAAAATAAAGTCTGCCGACTCGCGCGGAGTAAATTGCACAGACAGCAGTTAGTCAGACTGATTTCAGTAGCCACGGTTTTGAAAACTTTTGTCACGTAGTGATCGTCTTCTCAATAGAACATCTTTGATAACGGCGTGGTGTTGTTGCAGGAAGTCCCGACGGAGAATACTCTTGCTGTAGTACAGGGCAGAGCCATATGATAGTAATAATATGGCTCTGGTACAGGGGTGCACATAACTGGTACGCAGGTTATGTGCGTAATCTGAAATGCGTACCGTCACTTGTGTCACAAAGCGCATTTGCGTACCGACGTACTTGTGAAGCTTTTCCAGAAGGCGGTTAGATCACCGGACGACAGAGTCGGTCTCCGTGTGCACAGACAGGCTGCTGTTAACGTCGGTCTGAACAACGGAACTGAGCCAAAACTACGCCAACCGGCTGCGGAGGGAGACTCCCCCCCTCACTGGAGAACTGCACTAAAACAGCTGATCACAACGTTCACACTCTGGTCACCAAGTACTCCACTAGCCCCCCCCTCTGTCGACTTTCCTGAAGTACTCCCCGTTGATAGAAATCAACACGTAATGAATTAAGACCCCACGGGTTGATGATTGATAGGTGTGTGGGCTGTCTTTCATTTTGACACACAGCCAGATGTTATAATAAACATAGATACTGTGTGTTAAATGGATATATCTGCCTTCTTTCATTTATCTTTCCATTCCCAACAATATACATAGATAAATGGCATATTTTGGACATAGTTCGAATGGTGATTAATCATGATTAATTAATTTTTAAGCTGTGATTAATCTGATTAAAAATTGTAATCGTTTGACAGCCCTAAAATAAATGTGTACCAGTGACTGAGCCTCCGTACAGTAAGTGTAGGCAGACCTGCCTTGGCATACAGGGGACAGTGATGAGTAAGCGCTTTACAGTTGGTGACAAATCTCAGAGCGCTGTGATACGCAGCATCTAACTTGACCAGGCAATGGGCAGGTGCAGCACAGGTCAAAGGTCACAGAGCCTTTTCCTGGCCTCAAGCGAGAAACAGGACTTGTTCCTGTAGAAGAACCCTAGCCTAACCCTCAGCTTTTTAAGCAGGTTATTGACACAAAGTTTAAAAGAGAGACAATCATCAAGCCAGATACCAAGGTATTTGTAACAGGCAACAACTTCAAGTTATTGTCCTTGCATAGCAACAATATCCAAAACAGGCTCTGGTGTCTTTTTAGCTTTAGAAAAGAGCATTACCTTGGGTTTCTCAACATTTAAAAGAAGCTTTAGTTCAGAGTGCTAAAAACAGCCTGTAATTGAACACCGGCCTCCTGAATGGAGGTGTCAGGGTTTAGTGCTAGTATCCTGTTAGCTGTTGTGTTTTAGTGTTTTGTCTATCGGTCTTTTGATGGTAATTACTCTCATCTCTCTCTCTCCAGGTGTCGGCACTTCCTGTCCGTGTGGCACCTGCTAGACTGATTGTTGTTCCCGCCCCTGATTGTGTCCACCTGTGCCCCGTTACCTAATGTGTATATTTAGTCCTTCTCTCCCTTCGTCTGGTGTTGGTTCGTCTTGTCTTGTCGTTATCTCTGTACCAGAGAACCATGTTACAAGACCTAGTAGAACCTAGTGATTCGATGTAGAATCTTAGTCGATCCTATGAGTCATTATTGGATAGCTTGGTTTATTTACAATAAAGAATATTACCAAGCAAACGGAATCGAGCGTCTGAGTTCTCACGAGGTCATCGTAGCAGGAGGGACCTGCACAGTACATCACGGTATCGTCCGCATAAACATGTAAAGTAGCTTCATCCACATTTTCACCTAAACTGTTGATATATCGAGAATACACGTGGACCTAAAACAGAACCTTGAGGAACACCATTAGCAATGTTTAACCACTCAGAGGACAGCCCATCAAAGTGAACACATTGGGACCGTCCAGAGAGGTAGTTATTAAAGTCTTTAGATATGAGAATTAACACTTTGCATGTTATCGACTTTATTCAGAGCATCAATCAAGCAGCAAGCAAACTGATTTCTTTGTACATATCAGTACAGAGTGAAGTCACATTAGTTCTGTGTGTGTGTTTGAATCCGATCTTCTCTGTGCTTTGTTTACATACACAAAGACTCCTGTGTGCAGCTAGCTAGGGACCGCTACCGCTGACATTTCTTTAAGATGTCCAGAAAAAGTTAAAATGTCAGACAAAAGCCTGAATGTTTCTGTTAACATGCATTGATGGATCTTTATTTGAAACGGGAAAAGGTTTCATTTTAAAGACAATATTGTAAGAGCTAATCTTCTCTTTTCAGATACCCTTGCCAAATAAAGTAGCTCGCTGAGGTTAACTGCACACCTTGATTGAATGTTTCTTACCTAAGATGATCATAACTATTATTAACTAAAATCCTGTGACCGCTTTAAAGATGCCAGATGTGAAGGCCTACATTACAGCGTGTAGAAATGTGGATAAATGATGGACGTGCTTCTCCTGTGCTTTTTATAACTTTGACTGTAGACGGCATGTTGTAAAGATAAGGACTCAAGTAAGAGCTTATGTACCTATTCCTTTTGGTTGTACGTTATCAAAAAATGGTCAGTACTGCTGCGAGGAGCGGACAGGTTTCCGGGTCGGCGATACAGCGAGAACAAGCGAAACTTATCCTGACCACACACAAACACTCAAAGTGAAAACAATAAGTGTGGGTTGATATTGAGAAAGAAAAAGGTTTCGCTGAGAGAATGGGTCTGCGGAGAGCATTTCTCCACCATCCCAACTCGTCTATTACCAACCAGGGAGCTCTATGCAAGTCAATGGGACTCCCTGTTAGTGAGCCAAGGGGTCCTGGTGTGGGAGGAGCTCCACGGATTGGTCCATTTGGGCCAATCCGGTCATGTGTTGTTGATGTGGGCGTTCACACATCACAGAACCCAGGAAGCAAACAATGGAGAAAGAGAAATGTCCAACGAGGTGTTCTGGGGCAGCGGACAGGTCTTCTCTGTGTTACGGCCCGTCTACACTACAGCGTCGACAGCATCGAAAGCTCCAATCTGCTCCAATCTGCCCATTCACTTTCAATGGGGTGACATCACGTAGCCGCGCTTTTTCGCCGAACTGAATTGTGGGTAGCAGAGCGGTCCGTCTCAGGCGTCTCCGGCGTCAGAAGTTGAATGTTCAACTTCTGTCGCCGGAGACGCCGGAGTAGCCAGCGCCAGCCAATCAAATCCTGTTTCCCAAAATCTGACAGCTGAAGCCGTAGCCAATCAAACCGCGTCTAAGCTGGGAGAGATATCCCGCCGTTCATTTCTATATTTCAAAAAAGTCGGAGGAGAAACTAACTATCGCCGTAGCAAATCACCCGGTTTTGTATGACCAGACCCTCTTCACCTACCGGGACACAAACCTGAGGAACCATGCATGGAGGGAGGTGGCAGAGACAGTGGGGAAACTGGTAGGTTTTCGCCTGTTTGGGGTTTATATATATATATTGCTCGCATAAAATCCCCGGGGGTTTTTGCTTTGTATGTCGGGGGCGGGAGATTCATGTGATTGGTTGTTGGTCGTGTTGCTTGAATAAAATCCCCAAGCTCCAGACACGCCCAGCTCCAAGCTATTTTTGGAGCTGTAGTGTGGACGCTCCGTTAGAGTTGTACTCGCTACTTTGAGGGTTTGTGACTCTGCAGACCGTTCACATGCAGAAAAACTTTCATAACATAAGGGGACGGGTGATAACCAGAAAAGCATGACATTGTCACGATCTTAATCTTATGTCATGGTTTTGTTTGGTCTGTCTTGTCATGGTTTTATTTTGCTATTCTGTTCTCCCTGTGTCTTCCTCCCGTCGTTAGTTTCCCTGGTGTGTCTGATTGTCTGATTGTGTTCCCCTGTTGCCCTCGTGTTTCTCCTCCCCTGCCCGGCTGGTTCTCGTCTCGTGATTACCCCTCCCTGTATTTAGTCTCTTCCTGTGTTCGGTGTTGGTTCATTATTTGTCGTTCATGTCTCCCTTCATGTTTGGCACAGTCACCTTTTGTTTGGATGCTACCTCGTGCCTGTTCATGGATCCTTGTTTTTTTCAGCTTTTGTCAATAAAGCTCGCGTTTTGTTTCATTTTGAAACCTGCTTCCCTCCTCAATCTGCATTTGGGTCCTATTTTTCCACAACCCTGACCAATAAAATGAACCCCAACTACATGTATTGCAGTCTAGTAAAAGCTTTGAACCCCTATATTTCAAAGCCGCTCATGTCAGAAATAATCGTACAATTCCAAATACACAAACAACTATTCAGATTCAATAACACTAATCATAAGTTGTGTATCTCCCTCAGAAACCACAGAGAGGGCAGACGGCGGTCACTGCAAACACTGAATCACATTTAATCCAATTAATGTTTCATGTTGTTGGTTTGCCCGGGAGAGCCTGGAGAGCAGAGATACTGTGGCACAATGTACCCCCGCAGACACGCCACTGTTGATCATTTGATTAGGTACTTTTAATTAGTGGCTAACACAACCGGAAAACATCCTGAGACAAATCACTCGGAGCGAGGGCGGAAAAGAGGGGACTGGGCGGCGCTAACCCATCCATCACCCTGTCCCCAAAGGTCTCTAATTAGCCGGGGCCAATCAACAGGGGCTATCAATCAGCCCTCGCGACGGTTTCGACCAATCGCAGAGCACCATAAGTCACCGTCTGAGGCCGCCCACACCAATGGATGATGGAGGGAAAGAGAGGGCTGGCTGCCAGGGATGCGGAGGTTTTAGAGGACGAGAGGAGGAATGGGCCATGACAGCTTTATTCATCTGACGCTTAAACGGCCTCCGAGGAGAGCCAGAGAAATGTCAACGTGGAGAGGACGATTACGAGAGATATCGATCCTCTTTCCTTCCCCGAAAAGAAAGGAAAACACTCCTCCTCCTACTCGTTCGCCTCTGACTCGACACTCCCCCAGGCCGGCTGTGACAGGTGGAGGAATGAGGGGAGGACGGCGGATTCATTCTGACCGGTGGGTTTTTTGCTGGCACTGCTAAACAGCCAAACAGATAATGCTTACCCAGGCTGATGTGCGGCTGAGCGACTGGGGCAAAAGCACACGGGCTGAACCATACAAACACTCAGCAGGGGTGGAAAATGGGTATCAAAAAAAGCTGAGAAATAAGCACCATAAAACACTCGTGACATGGCAGAGTCGTCGGCGAAGTTTAATGACGCCGAGAGCCATTAGGATTATATTTTGTTAATGGTAATTGCCTGCTCATATTGCCTTTTAAGTGTTTTTTTTCCCTTCATTAAAAAGCCAGACAGGCTTAGAGGAACAAAGTGGAAAGGAGAGAATGACAGCTTGAGACACGCTAAGCCATGTGTATGGCAGCTAAGTATTAGTGTGTAAAATACTGTGGGTACATTAGCACTTAGCAACACACTTAATGCATGCATGGCACCTTGTTTATCAGATACATGCAGAGGGCTCTCTCATTTCCAGTACAGCAAAGTGTGTGTGTGTGTGTGTGTGTGTGCGTGTGTGTGTGTGTGTGTGTGTGTGCGTGCGTGCGTGTGTGTGTGTGTGTGTGTGTGTGTGTGTGTGTGTGAGTGAGTGAGTGCATGTGTGCGTGTGTGTGTGTGTGTGTGTGTGTGTGTGCGTGCGTGCGTGTGTGTGTGTGTGTGTGTGTGTGTGTGTGTGTGTGTGTGTGTGTGAGTGAGTGAGTGCATGTGTGCGTGTGTGTGTGTGTGGGGGGGGGTGGGGGGATGTGTGTATGTGTGCGTGTGTGTGGGTGCGTGTGCGTGCGTGTGTGTGTGTGTGTGTGTGTGTGTGTGTGTGTGTGTGTGTGTGTCGCCTTAACCTATTTTAAATGTGAGATATGTGAAATGTTTGCATTGAAATATCTAAAAACAACTAGATCTTTGTTTTATATTTTGTTCTCAACATCATATCGAATGTCTCCGGCTATTTTCTAACTTCAGAAATCCTTCATTTTAATCAAGGTAACGGTCCGGTCCATTTGTCTGGTGTTGTTTCCGCTTTGGGCATGCATTATTCGCTGTTATAAATGGACAGTTTTAAGTCCCACTTTTTCAATACACTTTTTAGATCTTGTCTTTTTGAACTCGATGACGCATTTGAAGTTATCATAGAAACTTGAGCAACGTTTGCGGAACAACATTTGAGAAACTAATGCCTAAACTGTAATGATTATTAAACATATCTGACCGCACAGACTCTCCTGTGACAGCCTGTTAAACGTAGAGCAAGTTGTACAGTAGCTAGGCCCTAGCCCCGGCAGCCATTGAGCCACGCGTACTGAAACATACAGATATATAAGTCAAAGTCAAACCTTTCAGTTTGTGTGTACTGACAGAGATCGAAATGCCGTTTCCCTACAATAACAAAGATATATAAAAATATGTATTAACTTATATATCAACAGACACATGTATACTTATGCACACGTTAAGACATAAATAAATGCACAACAATCAATGTATACAAAATAACAATCACTTAAATGCTTTTAATTGAACTATTCATATCTTAGACTGTAACTTTTATCCATGCATTTTTTCTTTTAATGTTTATTTTATTATCTTTTCTTCTTAATGACTGATTTTAAATGCCATTTTCTTAATGTCTTTCATTTTTTGTAAAGCACTTTAAATTGCCTTGTGTTGAAAAGTGCTATATAAATTGCCTTGCCTTGCCTTGCCTTGCCTTGCCTTGCCTTGCCTTGCCTTGCCTTGCCTTGCCTTGCCTTGCCTTGCCTTGCCTTGCCTTGCCTTGCTTTGCCTTGCCTTGCCTTGCCTTGCCTTGCCTTGCCTTGCCTTGCCTTGCCTTGCCTTGCCTTGCCTTGCCTTGCCTTGCCTTGCCTAAATAACTTTGAGAAATGTGCATTAGTGCAAGACTGCATGAAGAGTATACACAATCAAACACAAAAAGTGGCTTCCTTGTCTCCTTTGCTCCGCCTGGCCTTCCCTCTGCTCCACCCACGCATGCTGTGCTGTGGGTGGACCTGGGCGGCGCTTCCTGATGTCATTAAGTGTGGGTTCTCCAGGGCCACATTTCTCTCTGCTCCAGCTGCTGCCCAGGCCAAGGCCAGTAATCACTACTTAGCAAGAAGCCACTCGTAGCCACAAGCACGCCGGCAGAAAGAGGCTCCGGGTCCCGACAGCGGGGCCAACTCCCGTCAATCAAACCCGGTGGAGAAGCAGCCTGATAAACAGAGAGTCCACTGAGTTCAGACACTTTACCTGCGCCGAGAACGTCTGCTCGTTAACATGAATTGGCAGCATCGACGAACAGACGTCTGTGAGTTCTCAATGGAGTTGGCCAAAGTACCCTTCAACAAAAACATGCC
>CM070493.1:6087702-6112702 GCA_036324585.1 Champsocephalus esox
ATCCAGACGCCCCCTCTCCCTTTCTCTTGTCCTTTACCCTGTCATCATGCTTCCTCCGCAGTCTTTTTTCTTTTGTTTTTCGGAGTTTCAATTCAGGGCAGACGAGGCTACGAATGTGAGAGAAGTGGTCTTTATTGTAAAAGCTAACACGACTAAAGAATGATTTTAAGCTAAACCCTGCATTATTCATTTCTGTTCACTTTGGGACCGCGCGATAAGCAGGAAACATGATATCATCGTCTCATAACGTGGATGTGTGCAGTTCGCAGTTACCATTAGCATATTCAATGTGTTTCCTGTCAGAGTAATTACTCTCCTGTCAGGTCTGTTTCACTCTCCACCAAGTCTTCAGGATAAGCTGGCTCTTTAGTTGCTAAATATTAAAATACTTTACCTAAAGGTGGGGTAGGTACGTTTGAGAAACCGGCTCGAGATACACTTTTTGTTATATTCCATAGAATGCTCTGAACATCCGATAGCTATGAATATCTCAATCCATAAGGAAATGTGCTCAGTGGAAGCCGTGGCGCTGTAAAAAGCTCGACCAATCATCTGAGCCGGCTAAAGTAACTGGACGGCCTACCTGCCTGTCAGCCTTCCATCGGGGCACACACTGACCTCGTGCCCTCATTGGTCACGTGCGCGTTCGTGTGTGTTGGAGGAGGGGCTCTGTGAGGAAGTGGCAGATTTTCTCCGGCTGTGTATTTTCAAATTCTAGCGATCTCGAGCCGGTTTCTCCAAAAGTATAGTTGCCTAAAACAACTATTAAAAGTTACAGGCTGAGATTTGAAGGAAGGACCGAAAACAGGAAAGTTACGTGCCAAAAAATAGATCCATAAAAAATGTAACTCTTCTGAGAAATGTAAAATGCCATTATTATTATTATATTATATTATAAATGATGATTCGACCATCCTAAGGTAGTGTTTGCCAAGGTAGAGTGCTTCACCTGCACTTCATGCACTTGTCAGGTTTTCTTTGGGATTCTCTCTCACAGGTATGCGCTCCCTTTATGTCATAATTGTAATACCTTCCTTGTCTTTAATGCGTGTACTAATGTGTACAAATACTTTCTCCAAATACTTTCTCCAAATGAAAAATGTATTATTAGCATGGAAATGGTTATATTGGAAAATGTAAATGTTTGCTAATTTAAAACAGCCGGTACAATCCCATCATTATTCTAGTAATCATGATGACTGATTCTTATTTAACCTTTTTCAAACATTTAATACACAACTTGCCCTAAGTTGCATATACGTAAAGGCACAAACGGAAAAAGCATGTATTAATGATCCATATGGTGCAGCAATTCCGTCTGCAGCTAAAAGCAGACTTTTTTACAGATTTTTTAAAAATAACTTGGCAAGAGGATAAAGTATTTACTGCTGTGTTCAATCCATGAACCAACTCCTCAAAAGGACACATGAAACCGTTTTTGTTCAGCTTGCTTGTTACGACTCTCGAAAGCAGTGTCCCACAACAAAAGCTCCCCAATAACACGGGGCCATTTAGCCATAAAACCCTGTGTGTGTGTGTGTGTGTGTGTGTGTGTGTGTGTGTGTGTGTGTGTGTGTGTGTGTGTGTGTGTGTGTGTGTGTGTGTGTGCCAACCCCCGAAACACCTATATGACTACAACTTTGCTGGTCTTTATTATTTTCTTAACATCCAGGGTAATGACCGGGCCGTCCAGGCGGGACATGTCTAGCCCTTTGATTGGACGAGGGGCCGAGCTGAGGACGAGGCTGATTGGACGCAGCAGCGACAGATAGACGAACAGACAGGAGACGATTCTTAATCTAATTATGCAAGTCTCTCTTTCTCTCTCTCTCCCTCTCTCTCTCTCTCTCTCTCTCTCTCTCTCTCTCTCTCTCTCTCTCTCTCTCTCTCTCTCTCTCTCTCTCTCTCTCTCTCGTCCTGTCTATGTTTTCTCTTTTGGTTAACGCTCGCTGCCAGACTTTCTCTCAGTCCGTCTATACAATCCATCATCGTGAGTGGCATCAACTGAGCAAATAAGAGACCCACAAACACAGAATTGGCAACACACATTTGAAATATAGGCTTTACAGGGCGAACACAGCTCAAATTATAACATCAGACGGCACCAAGGAACACATGCAGATCCATGCTAGCATACACGCAGAAATGTAGGAACAGCCTATAATCCTACACGCTGTGACCCAGAAACGGTGAAACATAAAACCCTCTCTATAAAGGGCTGATTTCAAACCAATGCATGTCAACCTATGTGCTTATAAGAAGTGTGCACACTCTGTGAACCAGCTAAGTTAAACAAAGGAGTCAGCAAACAGTAGGTAGAGGTCGTCACAAGCACAGTCAAAACTACGACACACATGCACTCTTTTGTAAAATGCCGGTTTTCTTTCTATGTTTGGGCGAGGACTTTGTGTTTAGTGAAGCAGATGGCGGTGGAGCGAGAAGGAGATGGAAAATGAAGGAGATGTGAGACTTGTATGGAGGAGTTTATACTTTACGTCTCTCCAAATTGGTTCCCAGTTCCCAGTCTCGCTCATACATACATGGCAGCGGATCAACCTCTCAGCCCCTTTTTGGGATGCTCTGTTTCGAAATCCACAACTTCGAATGCTCATATTTGCATGTGTCACTGGGCGTGAAGTCGCCTATGGGTATGCATACAGATGTAGCACTCCAGATAGGACTCCAATGGGCGCGGGAAGGGGGGTGGAGAGAGAGAGAGAGAGAGAGAGAGAGAGAGAGAGGAGAGAGAGAGAGAGAGAGAGAGAGAGAGAGAGAGAGAGAGGAGAGAGAGAGAGAGAGAGAGAGAGAGGCGCTAGCTGCACTAACGGACATACGGAGCTGTTGGTTCCACACCAAGCTGGAGGAGAGCTCCTCTGAGACGAGAGGCTCAGGTGAGCTAAAGGACTCTCTGAGGGTTTAGATAGTTCACTTTAGTCTAAGTTATCTCAGTGGGTCTCAAACGGTTTGGTCACTAATTATTCAAAAGATTATTTCCGCGGCACACCTTCATATGATCACTATCGTTATAAAACAAAGCAGAGAATAAAGGAAAAACAGTTATGAAATACTATATGGCAGTAAAACGAGAATACCGTTTGAAAGGGGAGTGATTTGTAAAATATCCATAAAGAAAAAGAATATCTGCTTACAGTCGTGTTTCATCTGGTGTTGAGAGATGGATCCATAGATCTCTTCATGTTGCTCTCAAAGTGCACCAGATTGATGCTTTCGACTTCAATATTTAAAACAAATCTTCCCGGGGGAGCATCCCTCCGGACCTCACCTCCTCTAGGGGAGGGTCCGGAGGGATGCTCCCCACTCGTAAAAAAATAGCACTTTACCCCTGCCTATATGCTGTGAGCTGAATATCAAGCCTTCATTGTAGCCGTGGCGGGTGTACTGTGTGTGTGTGTGGGGAGTGTCGCAGTAGAACATTCCACCGTAGCGCCCGGTGCTCGCGCGTGTGTGTGTGTGTGTGCTCTATCGTGCCCGTAATAGTGTTCACTGGAGTCCAGCACCTCCACTCAAAATACCTTCCCGCGCCTCTGGTCCCAACCAAAAACCCAGGGGATCCCAGTGGCTGGGGGCGTTGCCAAATGTCCCCATTTGTTAAATTACAGGATTTAACCATGAGATGGCGCTTCATTCACAAATACACAAAGACAACATAGTCTGTTTGCAATGTTGCAGCTCTGCAGTTGTGTTTGCTGAATACTGTAGCATTTAATCACTTATCTGTTATGGTTTTCACACCATAACGAAAAAACATCAATATTTTAGATCAAATAAAGTATATAGTTTGCTTTATGCAGTATATTTTTTGTAATATTGTTGGGGTGTTTTTACACAGTACAGTAGATCGAAGTAAATCAACTTATACATTAAGATAAGATAAGATGGACCTTTATTAATCCCCGTGGGGAAATACAGTAGTTCAAACAGCAACAGGGTGAGAGTGAAAAACAGGACAGCACAGATTCACACAGATTAATACAAATCAAAAATAAAATGAGCGATACAAATTATAATAATGAGAAACTATGAAATAAGAACAGTACGTGTCAAGTTTAGCTTCGTGAGGGAAGAGAGTGTAAAAAGAAATGAGAGCCCGGTGCATCGAGGAGTCTCTTCACGTCTCTCCAAACTGGAACACTTGACTCCGGGTCGTTTGTGATGCCAGCCCGCTGCCAAGTCAGATTATTATCCGACTGAACTTGGAGAGTTTCCTCTGCCAGTCTTACTGGGATATGACACAGTGCTTCAGGCAGCATTGTCTGGGTCTGATTGTCTTTCCTTTGTGCAATCAAGAAGGCATGATTTGCCATATTTCCTGATGCAATCATTAACAATTGAGCATACTTTTGCAACGAACCGTACTATTTTGGCTTTGAAAAGTGAGTACATCCACTTTTACTGCCGCTTTCCATTCCTGTGAATTGATGCATGTGCTCAGTAACACACACACACATGCTACGTTTCCTGCAGCGGTATTGTCTGGACTTGACATTTCCTACACTTTTCTTTCATTAATGCGGTCTGGTGTCCAGTAGGAAAGGCACAAAGGAGCTCGCAGTGTGAGGGCCTGTCCAAACAGCTGCTGCTAAGATTAACTGCCTCCGAGATGTGTTTTAGTATTAACAAGAGAGAAGACAATGGGCTGCAGGGGAACACGTTCACATGAAGTGTTTCAGGATTTCATGGGAAGACTTTCTGGTAGCTCTGGGATCTGTTTCTGTATCGCGGTGAAGGTTATGTGCTTGTTAGCCGAGGGTTTATCTGTCTTGTTGGAACAGATGCATTTCAGAAGTATCAAAGGAACAATCTACATTTCGACAGTATACTTTAAAAAGGAATGAATTTATAGTGGTGCAATCATGACCTGTGTCTGTAGGCTGAACCAAGAGTTAGAGTTAGCACTAATACATGGGATTTTCCCTTGGATCCCATTGGATCTTTGGCAACCACATGTAAATGATACTAAAAAAGTGAGATCAGGATAATTTCCCCATATATTAAACATTGTTACTTTAGACCACATGTGTCAAACTCGAGGCCCGGGGACCAAATCAGGCCCTCAGTGGATTTAATTTCGGCCCACAGGATAATTTCTAATCACTATTAGATCTGGCCCGCCGGTATATTGCACGCACACCTTCACTCCATCCTGAGGGTCTCCTCCGCTCAGAGCCGGACCCCAAACATTGATGACCTTGCACCCGAGATGAGACGCCAAGTGTCTGAACTAGCATCACAGAGCAGCAACCTGAGTTCAATGGATGCTTCCTTCTGCACTTTCTCTCTCACGACAAAGGGCATGTTTGGTACAGTATCTCTTTGAGGGGAATAGTTTTGTTGAAGCTGTTGTTCGCCTGTGGGAAAATGTAATCATAAGAAAAGACTCCGGAAAAGCTGCAGATAGAGCCATGAGAAATTAATGCAACTGATTATTTAAAGGTGGGGTAGGTAAGTTTCAGAAACCGGCTCGAGATACAATTTTTGTTTATTTTTGTTATATTCCATTGAATGCTCTTAACATCCCGAGCAATGAATATCTGAAGTGCTTTGACAACAAATCCATACAAAAATGTCATCTGTAGAAGCCGTGATACTGTAAAAAGTACAACCTACCTGCCTGTCAGTCTTCCATCGGGGCACAAACTTATCTCGTGCCCTCATTGGTCATGTGTGCGTTCGTGTGTGTTGGAGGAGGGGCTCTGTGAGGAAGTGGCAGATTTTCTCCGGTTGTGTATTTTCAAATTCTAGCGATCTCGAGCCGGTTTCTCAAACTTACCTACCTACACCTTTAATGATTAATGTTGTTTTTATAGGCAATAATTTAAGTTCTGCGATTAATTTATTTTTATTTTGGCCCACTGTGTATTTGCGTTTGACCCCCCTGCTTTAAGCTATAAAAGGAAGTACATCACAGTCGCGTGACTTAACGTGGCCAGCGCTAAGCTAAAGGCGGCTAATGCTCGGTGTGATGATGTTTATTTGTCAATAAGCCACTTGTAAGCAACCGCTGTTTTGAAGACTCAAAAAAGACATTCATCTGTGGGGTCTTTACTGGCATGTCTGGTATTTTGTATATCATAAAACATAACGTGAACATCTTTACCAGCTTGAGTTAACCACAGATCTTAATTCAACCATTAAGTTAAGGTTTAGAGCCGTACCCTCGAGCTCTCTCTAGACTAGTTATTATTGTTAGCCTATGTCAAAATGTAATGGATATAACCTCCTCTATCCCCATCACGTTTTCCCTTGTTATGTGCCGGAGACTCTGTGCAGAATGTAATGATGGCTACCATTATAATATGTTACTGTTATATCAATGGCCTTTCCAAGAACTAGTATAACAAGTATAAAATAAGATCCTTTTTCCATCATGAAGGCAGGCTTGAAAAAGAACATTTTGCTCCTGCAACAGATGCTGCCGGTTGGCGAGCTGCAAGTCGAGTCGGACTTCTTGATGTTGTCTATAATTTATCAATTATGTTATATATGTAGATATAGGAAAGAATAAACCACATCCAATCCAAACTGTCACAAATGCCCTCAGACTTTTATGAACGCTTGCTGTGTACCACTCTGCATGCCTACATAATATGTGAAATGCAGTATTAATATAGCAGGGTGTGCTACTTCATGCAGCTTTATTTTGCGGTATGACAATTACACAGCACATATATTGTTAGAAAATATTGTAAAAATGCAACTTTCAATGTTACGATGTAATGGTTTTCCCTTATGAACTGGGTGTTTCTCAATGTCGAGGAAGGCTGCTCCAGAGCCACTATTTCAAGCATACTCGAGTGCCACCGAAGGACTGTTCCAATGTCCAGCATACTTGGAATTCTGCCAAGGCCCGCGTCCTTCGAAGCGAGAAATTTCGAGGCTGCACATGTGTAGAATCCGCTTGACTTAAAACCCCACAATGCTTTGCGCACGGACCAATTTCCCCAAATCTTTGGCGGAAATTGTGCTCCATTGAAGGCGGGGCCTCGCATATGACGCACACCTGTTAGCCAGTTCCACCATTCTTCGTTTTCCGAGGCTAGGAAGGATTCTTGCTTCGCTTCTGAAGCAACTGACTCGGAAGACATGTGCTACCAAGCAAGCGTCCTCGACATTGCCACTGTTTCTTTTTGTCCCATGCTGCCTTCTCCTGTTCCTACACACCTGCTCTGTATCAGCCTTGTTAATTGGTCCCTGCTCCCAGTGTTTTCGTCAGCCAATCAACGCTCTTCTCCTGTCTGATTTCCTCATTCCTCTCACCTGAGCTTCTCTCCCCATTTCTCCACCTGCACTTCACCCACTCGTCAGATTATTTTCTATTTAAGTGAAATGTTTCCACTTCCGTCCTTGTTTGATTATTGGTCTTGCCTTGCCTGCACCAAACCTTACATGTAAGTTATTTTGACACCTCGGCTCAAGTCTCCAAGACATTGCCACAGGGTTATTTAGGGGGTGGGAAAAATGCAGCTCCAAATAGCATTGTTACCAAGTGAATCATTATTGAAGACATCCAGAACTCATTTCATAGTCTGCAACAGCCATGAAAGAAAAGTAAAGCCGAATTGATTTTGTGTTTTAACATGGCTACTAAAACATATTTTGAAAGCAACGGGCACACGTTTGCTTTTAGGTCCAGTGGGCCATTTTTCCGCCAATTGGTGTTTCTGAATAATGAGAAACCAGATTATATCTGAAGTGTGTAGTTATGCCCCATAAACAGTCTCTGTCTTGTTGAGAGTGTGTTGTGTGAATGAACTCGGGCACTATTTCACTCAAAGGTGGGGTAGGTCATTTTAGAGAAACCAGCTCGAGTGCGCTAGAATTTGAAAATACACACAAAAGAAAATCTGCCCATTCCTTCAGACTTCCTTACGTGCCCAGATGGAAGGCTGACAGGCAGGTAGGCCATCCAGTTACTTTAGCCGGCCCGAGGCAGGTGATTGGTCGTGCTTTTTACAGCGCCACGGCTTCCACAGATGATATTTTTTGTATTTATTGTCAAAGCATTTACCGTACTTTTCGGACTATAAAGCGCACCTGCATATGAGCCGCAGCAGCTAAATGGTCCGTCTGTCTTGCTCTCGTTCTGTCTCTCGGTTCCACTTTCACTTTGGCGCGCTACCTGTCTCACTCTTTCCGGCCTCCAGCTTTTCCTCCAGCCGCTTAAAGGTGGCGGGCGCGGACCGGCCATAGAGCCCGTAGAGTTAAAGGTGGTTAATTTTACTTGTAAATCCATAGGTTTAGGAGGTTCCCTAGTGGCCGTTAGCTGTACAAAAAATGGGGGAAAAAGTCGCGGCTTATCGTCCGAAAAGTACGGTAATGTATTCATTGCTATCGGGGTGTTAAGAGCATTCCATGGAATATAACAAAAAGTGTTTCCGAAGTGAATTACCTACCCCACCTTTAATAGCCTTATTTACGGAAAATGGAAAATGGAACAAGGCGACATGATTATTTTTCCCCGTGTGCATAGATGTCATGCAGAAAACGTGTTATCGGTATTTCGCATGCATTAAAACATTTCCCTTTGAAACAGCTTTTAATGTGTATTTTTTACTGACAGAAAAGACAGGAAATATGCAACAAAACCAATCAGGGATACTGTTGGCATATGGTTAGCATCTCAACCAGCATGCCAGCAGCAAGCCCCGAGATAAAATGAATATCTGCATCCCACAATATTCAGAGTGTATTTGCACATTGTTGACTGACAATGCTTTTGTTTTGTTTTTTACAAACCATGATGAATGTTTTTCATGGTTCAGTCAAAGCCCATTGGTTTAGGTTGTGGTAAAAATCATATTTGTTAAATATTACTTTTTCACTTTTCCACAGTATTTCCCTAAAGTGAAAGAAGAACTTGGCCGGAGCAGCATTTCCACATTCAACATGTTTCACTTTTACATCACTACAGGGTGAGAAGTTACAGCATAACGTTTTGCAAAAATACGTTTTCTAAGCTGCTCTTAAATCAAAGTGTTTTTGAAATTCTACATTTAAGATGAGAACAGGATGAAACCGGTTTCCAACTGGAACATTGATATCATTTACTAAGTTACAACCTATTATCTAATGGTTCAACTTAATTCATAGGGGTAGGGTCGGTCCATTACAGTGCATATGTAAACGTGGTCTTACATAGGCATTCAAACCATGTGTTTCTGTGAGGAAGAAGCCACTGTACGAGCTCGACTGAGCTGAGAGGCAGAACCATCACGTACTTTGCAGAGTAAGAAAACCCACAGGAGTCCTTCTCACTTGCAGGATTAACCTGACTGGAAGCAATGCATTTAGTCCGTCAGAGGGTTTGGGTGAATGGCCTGAGAGTTATAATTAAGTTCCACTAATCTGTTAAAGCAGTGCTATGATCTCAAGAACACACAAGAAGCTTTTCATTTCCAGCATGCTTTCACATTTATGTATTTGTTTCTTTAACAGGGACAGTGTCAAACTCAACTTCATCGAGGCCACATCAGCCTTAAGGTTGCACTCAAAGGGCCGGTTGTAACTTTAAGATATATAAAAATACATATATAAATATTTAATATATATAAAATAATATATTTTCATGACCGAAAGAACGAGATCGCGGATACAAGCGTCCGAGATGGGTTTCCTCCGCCGGGTGGCTGGTGTCTCCCTTAGAGATAAGGTGAGAAGTTCGGTCATCAGGGAGGGACTCGGAGTTGAGCCGCTCCTCCTTCGCGTCGAAAGAAGCCAGTTGAGGTGGTTCGGGCACCTAGTTAGGATGCCACCTGGGCGCCTCCCTAGGGAGGTGTTCCAGGCACGTCCAGCTGGGAAGAGACCAAGGGGTAGACCTAGGACCAGGTGGAGGGATTATATCTCTTCGCTGGCCTGGGAGCGCCTTGGGATCCCCCAGTCAGAGCTGGTTGATGTCGCCAGGGAAAAGAAAGTTTGGGGCTCTCTGCTGGAACTGCTACCCCCGCGACCCGACCACGGATAAGCGGGAGAAGATGGATGGATGGATATTATATTACATTATTGCCTCTGCATTGGATTATTATCGGATAGGGTAATAAGTAACTTCATAATTAACTACGTCTGAAAGCAGAAGTCTAGGGCCAATAATTGCAAGTCTCGTCAGTGCGCGTGTCACAACATGATTTAAAAAGAAAATCCTAAGAAAAAAGTCAAATTTAGAAAAAAAAGTAACATTTTGAAGAAAAAAATTCCAATTCTGAAAAAAAAGGCATATTTGAGATGCATTGTGGGACATGTAGTTTATGGGCAACGTGCTTCTGTAAATCGGCATGTAACCGTATCATAAACATATCATATTCTTTGCGAGCTCTTGTGGGGCCGCATGAAGTTAAATCACGGGCCGGATTTGGCCCCCGGGCCTTGAGTTTGACACCCCTGCGTTAGTTAGCCAAGAGTGTTTTTTCCAATGTATAGCTATTCTCTCCCTGGATAGTTGTTTCAAAGTCACCTTTAAAAACGAATTATATAGATTATTAAAAACATTACATTTTTAAAATCATGCCGCACAGAGGCTCACAGCACAGGACATGCCACTAAAAACAAACACATGTTATACAGCATAAAGCGACAGCAGGCCAGATGACAGTTCAGTGCAACTTATTTATTAAGTGTTGACAGATCTGAGTCTTAATCAACCATTTCTGGTTCTGGTGTTCAAAATAAATACGATGGCTTTTTGTCTAACGGTTTTATGATGGAGTTACGTTCTAGTGCAGCCTTACCAGAACATTCCGACCGACTGAAAAACAGTGGTTTGGGGAGCGGGATAATGCAATCCGCTCGTGCTGCTGTCTGTGTTCAGTTGTTGTCATGGCGACAAATGAAGTCAAACCCCGTATCGTTGAGTACTTGCCATGGGACAGTTTAACCAAGTTATCTGGAAGTTATGTCGGTACCAGAGAGGCAAAGATCCATTGGTCATCTTCCATCCGGTGGAAGACAGTTATTTGAGCAGATTTAAAAATCCACACATGCACAAGCAGTCGCAATGTAACTATTTGAAATCTGCGTTTTTTGTTCCAGATTCTGATATTTCTTTGTAATTTATTATTATTATAATCACACAAATGCTGTGTCCTGTATCTACCAAAACTGAACACCTGACTTGTAAGGCGTCAAATCAGTGGGCAGAACATCCAAAGGTAGTCCCTGTACCTATACGAGAGGTGAACTGCACTGTTTTCAGACATGTCTGCATCAACCTATGAACATGTTTGTATGCTGAATTATTTATTTCGTATTTAATCTGTGCCAGAGTGGAAGTGTGAGTGCATACAATATAGTAACGACTTACTTGTTCTTCATCTGAGGAAACGGAGATTGGCTCCAACAATATGCTAACTCGGGTCTTATCCGTCCACAACACAACGTAGACACCGCTAGTCGACACCAGGTACACTAACACACTCAACAGGCCCTGACTAAACACATGCACAAAGTAAACGCATGCGATCATAGAAAGGTGTCACAAGTGTCAGAACCTTCGCAAACATTGTGCACATTGTTTTAAAAGAAATAATAATGTCGTTTTCGACTAACGAAGCTCAGCGCAAGTTCAACCAGGAAGACCTTCTTTTACTCATTAATTCACTATTTCCACTCTCAATAAGTGATCCCAACTTAACCAATCACTTCGCTCTATTCTCACAAGCCTATCATAGCGCTCCGCCAACCCTTTTAAATCTGCTCTCTCCCCCTTGACACCTGTCATTTCAGGTGAATCGACGCAACCCTCCCCCCCCCTTTTCACCTCATGTCCCTCTGAATCCAGGGTCTAGCTAAGCCCCTCCCCTTCAGACCGAACCCAACTATTCATTCACCACCACCAGTGTCAAGCTAAGCCCCTCCCCTTCAGACCGACCCCAACTATCCATTCACCACCACCAGTGTCTAGCTAAGCCCCTCCCCTTCAGACCGAACCCAACTATCCATTCACCTCCACCAGGGTCAAGCTAAGCCCCTCCCCTTCAGACCGAACCCAACTATCCATTCACCATCACCAGTGTCTAGCTAAGCCCCTCCCCTTCAGACCGACACCAACTATCCATTCACCACCACCAGGGTCAAGCTAAGCCCCTCCCCTTCAGACCGAACCCAACTATCCATTCACCACCACCAGTGTCTAGCTAAGCCCCTCCCCTTCAGACCAACCCCAACTATCCATTCACCACCACCAGTGTCTAGCTAAGCCCTTCCCCTTCAGACCGAACCCAACTATCCATTCACCACCACCAGGGTCAAGCTAAGCCCCTCCCCTTCAGACCGAACCCAACTATCCATTCACCACCACCAGTGTCTAGCTAAGCCCCTCCCCTTCAGACCGACACCAACTATCCATTCACCACCACCAGGGTCTAGCTAAGCCCCTCCCCTTCAGACCGACCCCAACTATCCATTCACCACCACCAGGGTCAAGCTAAGCCCCTCCCCTTCAGACCGAACCCAACTATCCATTCACCACCACCAGTGTCTAGCTAAGCCCCTCCCCTTCAGACCGAACCCAACTATCCATTCACCACCACCAGGGTCAAGCTAAGCCCCTCCCCTTCAGACCGAACCCAACTATCCATTCACCACCACCAGTGTCTAGCTAAGCCCCTCCCCTTCAGACCGACACCAACTATCCATTCACCACCACCAGTGTCAAGCTAAGCCCCTCCCCTTCAGACCGAACCCAACTATCCATTCACCACCACCAGTGTCTAGCTAAGCCCCTCCCCTTCAGACCGACACCAACTATCCATTCACCACCACCAGGGTCTAGCTAAGCCCCTCCCCTTCAGACCGACCCCAACTATCCATTCACCACCACCAGGGTCAAGCTAAGCCCCTCCCCTTCAGACCGAACCCAACTATCCATTCACCACCACCAGTGTCTAGCTAAGCCCCTCCCCTTCAGACCGACCCCAACTATCCATTCACCACCACCAGTGTCAAGCTAAGCCCCTCCCCTTCAGACCGAACCCAACTATCCATTCACCACCACCAGGGTCAAGCTAAGCCCCTCCCCTTCAGACCGACCCCAACTATCCATTCACCACCACCAGTGTCTAGCTAAGCCCCTCCCCTTCAGACCGAACCCAACTATCCATTCACCACCACCAGTGTCAAGCTAAGCCCCTCCCTTTCAGACCAAACCCAACTATCCATTCACCACCACCAGTGTCAAGCTAAGCCCCTCCCCTTCAGACCGACACCAACTATCCATTCACCACCACCAGGGTCTAGCTAAGCCCCCCCCCTATAGACCGACCCCAACTATCCATTCACCACCACCAGGGTCAAGCTAAGCCCCTCCCCTTCAGACCGAACCCAACTATCCATTCACCACCACCAGTGTCTAGCTAAGCCCCTCCCCTTCAGACCGACCCCAACTATCCATTCACCACCACCAGTGTCAAGCTAAGCCCCTCCCCTTCAGACCGACCCCAACTATCCATTCACCACCACCAGTGTCTAGCTAAGCCCCTCCCCTTCAGACCGACCCCAACTATCCATTCACCACCACCAGTGTCAAGCTAAGCCCCTCCCCTTCAGACCGAACCCAACTATCCATTCACCACCACCAGGGTCAAGCTAAGCCCCTCCCCTTCAGACCGACCCCAACTATCCATTCACCACCACCAGTGTCTAGCTAAGCCCCTCCCCTTCAGACCGAACCCAACTATCCATTCACCACCACCAGTGTCAAGCTAAGCCCCTCCCTTTCAGACCAAACCCAACTATCCATTCACCACCACCAGTGTCAAGCTAAGCCCCTCCCCTTCAGACCGACACCAACTATCCATTCACCACCACCAGGGTCTAGCTAAGCCCCCCCCCTATAGACCGACCCCAACTATCCATTCACCACCACCAGTGTCAAGCTAAGCCCCTCCCCTTCAGACCGACCCCAACTATCCATTCACCACCACCAGTGTCTAGCTAAGCCCCTCCCCTTCAGACCGAACCCAACTATCCATTCACCACCACCAGTGTCAAGCTAAGCCCCTCCCCTTCAGACCGACCCCAACTATCCATTCACCACCACCAGGGTCAGCTAAGCCCCTCCCCTTCAGACCGACCCCAACTATCCATTCACCACCACCAGTGTCAAGCTAAGCCCCTCCCTTTCAGACCGAACCCAACTATCCATTCACCACCACCAGTGTCAAGCTAAGCCCCTCCCCTTCAGACCGACCCCAACTATCCATTCACCAGGGTCATCGGATCGGTTCTCCCCTCCCGAATGATACTCCTGCACAACGGGGCCTAATCGCCCAAACTCCATGACATTGATTTGTGTATTCCTGCAATAAATATGTATTCTCACATCAAAACCGTCTCTCCCGATGAACTGCTTTGGTAAAAGTCTGGGTTTGGTTTTCATTCCTCTCACTCAAGAAGGACGTTTCTCCTCGTAGAGAAGCCATTTTAAACGATAAGGTTCAATAACCACAGAGGGAGAAAGTAGCTGTTGAAGAGACTGTTCAACACGTTTCAACACCACGAGACATGTTGCCTTTAAAGTAGGACGACGGGAGCAACTTGCCCTCGCTCCACGGATGGTATTACTCTCTCTGGGAGTTGTAGGAAAGCAAGAGCTGGCTTGTTCAGGGAAAGTGGGCACACACAAAAACATTGTTACACAAACTAACTCATGAAACAGTGCCAAAGTATCCAAGGGAGAATTTCCCCCAGATTGGACGACGACTAACCGGAGCAACCTCTGCCTTTAAATATGAGAAATAACAGGACGTGAGGGTTTGTTTAAACCTAAAGGTGCTGGTCCTCTGCTCGCTGGAGAATGACAGGAAGTGCTGTGCGAAACATGTTTGTCATCACGACTCTACATCTTGCTTGCCGGGATACTGGAGTGATGGAGATGACAGCGAGGCCTGGCTTCTGTCGGCGTGGAAAAGGACGGAGGTCAAGGTTCAGCCGGGTTGTTACGGAGTGATGCTGTCGCTGAGATGGAAGGACCAACACAGGCGGAGATGAAAGGACACGAGGGAGATTGATGGTGGTGTGCGATGCTGACGGAGGAGAACAAAGTGTCCCAAAAGTAGAAAGACGGCGAGTGTGGGAGATTTGAATGTTCAACACGGAGAGGAATGCGACAGTGGCCCATTAGGGGTACATAAACCACTTTATCACATAAGAGTTGGGTGTGTAAAGATGAAATGCATATTGAAGGACACCAAATGCAGCATTGAAAGTCTTTTAATATGCATGTAGTCTTTACACACCCAACGCTTATTTATGTTTTCTCTTCAACAGTGGTTTATTGTCATCGTCAGGATTTGCTATCTTCACGGCCAACTGTACATTTCTACTTTTTAATGCTGTTTAATTATATTTTCAGATGTTTAAATGATACTATTGTTTATTTCTACTCTTTAATTTCTACTTATGCTCAATGCCTTGTTTTGTTTTGTTGGTTTTTATGCTGCTGCAACGCAAACATTTCCCAAATTGGGATCAATAAAGTACCGCTTATCCCTTCTTATTTTGTAGTTTCATTCACAGAGCTGATATTGTTATATTAATAATAATACATGAGACTTGTATCGCGCTTTTCAGGAAACTCAAAGACGCTTTGACAACCAAAAGAGATAGGGGGGGGGGTCAGTGGTTGAACAGGTGGGTTTTGAGTGACGTTTTGAATGCTGTAATTATTCACTATATGATATCGTTGCTCACATAAACACGTGTATATATTAGTATTGTTAGAAATTCCTTAAACATACCGTACCTTAAAGTACCTTAAACATACCGTCAGTTTAAATGCTGTTTTATACTGAAAAACCAGGAGTTCTCGTGCACAACCAGTTGTTAACTTTTATTCTGAAAATCCTTCATCTCTGGTTAGCATGAGGCTAATATACCATTTACTATAGAGGGTGAATTTAGCAGCGATATGACATGATGTTGCACAGCGAAACCTACTGATTTCAACACTACAACTATAGACGTCGAGATATTATTATTGTTGGATAAGGTACAGTTTATTTGAGTACGTTATTGTTTACAGTTGTGGGTAGCATGTGACAACATTCGGAACGACCGGAAACCAAACTGCTGAGAAGTATTTCCTGTATTTTTAGGAGTATTGATTACAGCGTTTAGAATGTGTTAAATGAAAAGTCATGAAAGAGTTAAGGAGGAGAAAAGGCGTGTTTAGATATATATTGAATGTACAGTGTCTGTATCCTCTGATATGCGTAACAATGTACATTGAAACGTGGAGAGCCGGCCAGAGGATATATAAACAGCACGACCTGAGGGGTACGGCCTCTTTCACCGCTTACCAGAGCCAGCTGTATTTCTGTTGGACAATATCCTGTTTGTAACATTACCACGCTTTTTATTAATTAAAGTAACAATTTCAAACAATCTCAGAGACTCCATTTAGTCTCCTTTTTTTAAGCTTCTCTCCTGGACGCGAGAATAATCAACACAGATAACAGTATACAGGGATTATTATCATGACAACGCGCTGTGAAGAAGGTTTTTTTCCCTTTCCATTGCAGACTAGGGGTTAATGAAATGTACTTGTGAGACTTGGAAAAGTATATGTTATACAAACCTTAGAAACAGCGTTAGCATTAGCCCCTGCAAGCTAAGTGTAAATAGCATCAGCAATTTGCAGAGTATTAAATGTTATTGTATGTATTTTTTCGTTGGTCCGTTTGTCAGCAGGATTATGATATTAAACATCTGACCTTATTTATTTATTTTAATGACGTATTTTGGGCCAGATCGTGCCTTTTATTCGGGATAGAGGGTGTTGAAAGTGGGAAATAGAGGGGATGATGTTCCGCGGGTTAATTATTCGACAGATCGAACCACTGAGATCTTATTTTAGTAAATCTTGGTGGCAGGTCCCGGTTGAAAAAACACTTAAAAATATATGATCACTGAACAGATGCATCAAATACATAATATTGTTCCCTCATGGAAATGGCTTTGGCGGAGTTTGCGCTCTTTAAAAGTAGAAGCAGTACATATTTAATGGATTTCTAACTGGCACCCAAAACATTTAAAAAACGGGACATTCAAAGTGGAAATCTTTGAGTTACTTGTTTTGTTCTTCTTCCGTGTGAAACAAAGCATTAACATAAAATATACCATTAGTCACAGAGTGTTTAGAGCAAATGGAAAACACTTTTATGAATGACGGAGGAAGCAACAATAAGATGGTTAGAAAGGACAGATGTTTTCCTTCCATTGAGTCACAAGAAATGAAAAACAGGGGATTTGCAAGTTGTCACACAGCAAAAAAAGGAGTGATTTCAATTGAAGTGTTATTGCCCAACAGTGATGTGTATGGGATGTGAATGGTTGTAATGTGTCATGGGGGTTCACCATATGTGGCTGAGAATATGGGAGCGTCGTGCTGCTTGTTGCCTTGTGTACCGCACACAAACAGAGCCTGATTTGTGAGAAATGGGCCGCCATAATCAATCATCTTCAAACTTGTATTTACCAGGGAACAGTGTGTGTGACAGGAGAGATCAGCCAGCTGTCTGAGGAAAACACACACGGTTACACATGCAAAGGAAAGGCACATATACACTGACACACTTTAATGTCCACATCGAGCACACACACACACGCACACACACACACACACACACACACACACACACACACACACACACATACCATGTATACATCACTTCAGGGGACATTACATTGACTTACATGCATTTCCTGGAGACTTATCCTAACCTTAACCATAACCAACATATGCCTAACCCTAACCCTTAACCTAACCCTAACCCTTACCCTTAACCTAACCCTTACCTTAACCCTAATCCTAACCAAGTCTTCACCCTAAAATGAATGATCCCCCTCATGGGGACCTCCATTTTGTCCCCATAAGGGAAGCCAGTCCCCACAGGTGACTATGTAAACAGATTCAGGTCCCCACAAGTATAGTAATGCTAGACCACACATATTACACACACACACACACAGACAAACAAGCCATCAGCAGCACTCATTGCCAGTGGAGTGTGGTATTTCCTGCCCTGCTGACACATATTCGCCACACACACACACACACACATGCCCTCGTCACCCCGACTTCCCTTAACAAATGTGCGGAGCAGACCGCGGGATGTATACAGTAGTGCCAACAGTTAAGTCGTGTTGATCTAACACTTAAGGGGAAAAGCTGAGACGTTCGTGTTATTCTTAGCTTTCCACAACAAAAATATAAATATATACGTGTGTGTGTAAAGAGAGAAGAAAAAGATCTGCTGATGTGCATTTTAAAATGTGTGGGATGTGGATACAAGGGGTGAAATGTACGGGAATGTAAAAACGTTGAACAAGTCTTCAAATATTGAGCCTGGGGTCTTGTTGACATATGATTAACTTCCTCCCACTCCCACTCCCACAATTAACTTTGCTTCTTATCTGTTGACCCTGTTAAAACACAGAATGTCGAGAGTGTAACCCACCCCTTAGAAACTGAGCGTGCACATTTGATGACGATGAAAAAAGACTGCAAAGTAATGTCGATACACCAAGTTAGGACATATCTAGAGTATATACGCGTGGTGTAGTCATCCCACGAGTTTTTAGGTCCAAGCTCCACCCTCTTCCCGAGCTTCATGAAAACGAGGGCCAGTAACTTGTCCGTAATCCTGTTGACGAATAAACAACCAGCAAAGCAACAGAAAACAGAACCGAAAACCGATATGTGTGCCTGCGATATGATGGTGCCTCGACGAGAGAACCACAGGAAGTGATGGCGCTCCACACCCTCACCGCAGACACGCACCTGCTGCCAAGAGAGAGTACTTCAGCAACGTGTGAGACGGAGCGTGAGGATGCAACCTGCCGCTCTTTTGCAGCATCAAGTTATAGTAGCAACCATGAGGCTTCGTGTTTGTTTTTCGTACACGTCCACGTGTCCTTTACTTGACCGCAGTGCACTTTAATTGAACTATTCATATCTTCAACTGCACTGTAACATGCATTCATGTTCCTGTGTTAGTCATGCTTTATTATCTTACCCTTTTTAATGTCTTTCATTTTTGTAAAGCACTTTGAATTGCCTTGGGTTGAAAGGTGCTATACCAATAAACTTGCTTTGCCTTATATAGCGATGCAGAAATGCTGTCCACAAACTAGTGACTAATGCCATGTCTCTATGCATCACTCTCCACAGTACACTGTCTTATCTCACACTCTTATCACTTGGTTAGTGGACTGCAGTGGTGAACCGTGTCTATCACAGCTGGCCCTTCTGTAGACACACACCCCCCCCGCGGCGTTATAATGTCCGTCTTTTCACTGAATTGTCGTCTTGAAAAGGGAACTCACAACAATTCCGCAACGACTTCATCTCCACATGTTGCACTTTTCATTTCAACGTTAAAAACAATAAAACGGCATGAATTGCTTCGTGGCATTCGTATAGATCCTCTGTCTCTCTCCAGCGAACTAGCGGGCCTTCTAGAACACCTGGAACCGAGGGGAACTCTGAAAGAACACGCCCATTGGCTACAAATCAATATCTGATTGGTTGATCAAACTGTCAGTCCAAACGTACGCTCTCATTCAGTGCGACGGCCAGGGCCTTCGATCAAGGATGGAGAATACCTTGTTGCGTAGCGCATGGTCCGAGAAGGACAAACACATCAACGTAACACTAATATTACAGATCAACAACACGGATACCATTCTCATTTATTCATTTTATTTACATTATTATTATTATTATATATTATTATTTACTCTGAATACCTTGAAGGCCCTGACGGTTCGCCACTGGTAGACTGTTAAGCTGCTAAGCCCTCACCAGAAGTGAACATCGTCGTTCTTAGCTAGCTAGTTAGCAACATTATCCTTTCTGATATCAAATCATTACAGACTGATCATTTAACCGGATATAATTAAATGTGATTTATTTGCGACACTAGTAAAGTAGTACGTTGCAAGTGTAGAAAGTAAATACATGTATAACTTGAATAGCAATCTGCGTATCGGGCGATTCCTTCAGGGTGAGAAGTGTCATGCCTTAGCTTATTGACTGTAAAGAGAGCACCACCCATAGTGCTTCTTGGCCATCTTGTGTTCTCAAAATAGCACATGTAAGTACAGAAGTATGCACATTGAGATACAGCATAACTTTAAAGGGTCCAACAAATAAAAAAAACACCTTAAATATTGATTGGAATTCCCTTAAAATAATCAAATATTCCAGAAACATGGTTAAAAGCACTTGTAACGCTGTCAAGCACACGTAAAGACAGACGTTCAGTTCATTTTTAAGATGTATAGGTTTTCCAGAGACATATGGCCTCAAACAACAAGCCTCTCAGATGATTTCAGAGTCAGTGCGTATCTTATGTCCATCTTCACACGTCCCCGTCAGGCACATCGAAATAAAGTGAAAATCAATAGCCATCATTATGGGTAACCTTATCCACTGGGCCCGCACATTCATACAGTAAATCTCCTTCATGTGACATGATCCAAACCACGGGGTCGTCCTCCAGCAGCGAGCAGCAGCTGGGAGGTGAATACACGTCTTCACTATCACCCTCCTTTTCCTGCTATTAAACAGACGATGGCGTTGTGCCTCTCCACCTGTGTTCCGTACTTCTTACTTGCTTCCCCTTTCCCTCAACCCATCCTAAGGGAGTGCATGTACACGTTAGTTTAGCTGCTATAGGCTTAGACTGTCGGGGGACACCTTACTTATCCCGTCTCTCTGTCTGTACCTGTGTCCTCTCATGTTCCCAGTAACCCAGCTTCCCCCACATTTCTTTTTGGTGTCTATCTACGCCGGGATCCTGAGGCGAGGCTAATCCTGTTGCTGCGGTCCTGAGTCCTGGATCCTGAGTACGAGATCTGAGTCCTGGACTTCGAGTCGTGGCTGAACCTGTCTCTGCGGTCCTGCCTTGGGTCTCGTCATGCTGCTTCCCTGATGGCTTCCTCAGGACTGTAGCTGACATCCTCGTGGATTCATCTTCTCATTACAGACGCATGCATTTCCTAACATTCGGTCTATATGCTGTGAAATGTATTATCTCTTGGATTCACACACGGCATCTATTGCAGTATGTCCGTCCTGGAGAGGGATCCCTCCTCTGCTGCTCTCCCTGAGGTTTCTCCCATGTTCCCTTTAAACTGTGGGTTTTCTCTGGAAGTGTTCCTTGTACGATGTGAGGGTCTAAGGACAGAGGGTCTAAGGACAGAGGGTCTGAGGACAGAGGGTCTGAGGACAGAGGGTCTAAGGATAGAGGGTCTAAGGACAGAGGGTCTAAGGACAGAGGGTGTCGTATTGTCATACTGATATTCTGTGATCTTGGGCTATACAGATAAACATTGATTGATTGATTGATTGATTGATTGATTGATTGATTGATTGATTGATTGATTGATGAAACCAGGTGATTATGTGCTACACTTGAGCAATACACTGTGAAGTGTTTCACAAAATATGTGTTCCTTTGATTGAGGGCAACACACTGTAACTGCAAATGGAAAGCAATGTTGCTAATTGTCGCATAATTGTCGTTTCTCTTCAATGATAACCTTTTAGTCTGAAAGCAGTTTGTTTAATGGATTTTAAAGGTTTGGTCGACCCTTTGCAAATTCCTCATACAAAAGCAAAAAAACATAATTGACGTTTAAAACAAAATGTACATTTGGTTCACAAAACATTAAAGACCAAATCGGTATTCTGTGTGACTTTACACGATGTTCAAATTTAAATTCAAAACCTTTATTTATCCAGGTCAAATCCCATTGAGATCAATGATCTCTTTTTCAAGGGAGACCTGCAGCAGTAGGTTCCACAAGAAGACGTGAAAACATAAACAACAGAACAACAAAAGGACATCACACAGCAACATGTACAGGGATTACAATTTACATATCTAACCACATGTACAGGTACCAACAGCATCTGAGTGAGCAGCATCCAACCAAGCTTTAAAAACATGTAGTGGTACTAGCTTGGTAACTTTCCATTCTTTTTGCAGACGGTTCCGTGTTAGAGGAGCTGCACATCTAAAAGCTTTCTTCCCTGAGACAGTCCTAGCACTTGGGACATTTAATAAAACCACAAGCATGCGATCTCAGGCAATAAGTACTTTCAATTCGCAGAGAGATCAGGGAGCAGATATAAGATGGAAGTTTACCCAACATGACTTTGTAAATGAACATGTACCAGTGACTGAGCCTCCGTGCAGTTAGTGAAGGCAAAGCAGCCCTTGCATACAGGGTGCAGTGATGTCTGTCACACATCTCAGTGCACTGTGATACGCAGCATCTAACTGGACCAGGCAATGGGCAGGTGCATTCATATAGACCGGATCACCAGAGTCCAGCACAGGTCAAAGGTCACAGAGCCTTTTCCTGGCCTCAAGCGAGGAGCAGGACTTGTTCCTGGAGAAGAACCCTAGCCTCACCCTCAGCTTTCTAAGCAGCTTATTTACATGAAGTTTGTAAATCCGCATGACATGTTCCGCATATAATTAAAGGTTAACTTTAAGGTTTATTTTTTAAAAGTAAGCTTTTCCCAGCATTAGAAATAAATATTTAAATGTGTTAACGCTAAGAGACACCATATGATGTTTGTCAATTTAAAAGTTAATTTTGCAAGTCAAAACTGTGAAGTAACACTTTTTATCTTTTTTGACGTGCTAAATTATCTTTTAAATTGACAAACATCATGTGTGTAATTCGTGGCATAATTCAAACGGGATCGAAAGATAATCCTTCTCTCGCCATTGACTTCAATACATAATTCTTCCGAAACCCTCAATGAACTACATCTCTGCTCTCGCACAACAACACACGTCACCAAGATGGCCGTCACTACTGTCTTGCTAAACACGGGATTGCCTACCCTCACTATCACCACCATGAAACACGTCCAGAAGAATGTCATGCAAAGCTGCCTGCCTGCCTTCGCTTCTCCCTGAACTGCCTGATCGTTTTAATGTTCAGTGTTATCCATTTGTGCAGATAGCGTGAAGTAGAAGCCGATGCTAATGTGCGTTAGCGTTAGCATGTCTCCCTTGGGGGCATCCGGGCTTAAAGGTGTATTATAGAATGATCACACCGGTGTGACAGTACTCTTCAAAGGGTTCACGAAATATGACTACTACTCTACTGTTTAACATTTTGGGTGACTTGATGTGACTTCATGTAAAGGCTAATAAAAATGACAAGGCTAAGCCGGCTGTAATGCTAACTAACGTGCTAGCTACTAGCTAGGTAGCTAACTTGATCCAGCCACTCCTGGTCCTTTCATCAGACGGGAAGCGAAAGAACGAGCAAGACCCATTGCTGGTATGATTACAGCCTGGCACAAAGCACACAGGCATCTTGTTAAAGTTATCTTATATCAGCTATCTCTTATATTTAGTGGAGGAAAACAATTATGACATCACTTACGCGACTCTGGGATTTGTAGTCTTTCTAGTTCAGACTTTTTCATAGTCTTGTATTTCAACAGTTTTACGACAAACTGACTTTTTTGACATGGAAATGTTTTTGGATTTTTTTAAGATTGACAAACATCATGTGTGTAATTCGTGGCACAATTCAAACGGGATCGAAAGATACGTTTTCTCTCCCCATCGACTTCAATTCATAATTTTTCCGAAATAAGGTCGCATGGGTCGGAAGTAGAAGGGCGGGACTTCGCCTCTCTATTCCAATCGAGTATTTTTTTAACTGTTTCAAAGCAAGCTCCTTCCCTGCCGTATGATCCTTTGCCGTGAGCCAGATGTGTTCTAATGATAAACGGACTGCATTTATAAACAGCTGTTCCAGTGTTTGGCAGGGGATTGAACCCCCGATGCTCCAATTGGTGGACGAGCGTCTTCACCCTGAGCCACAGCGGTCACATGTATCTCGAAAAAGTGTAATACCTGTATCAACCCAAGCCCCTGCAGTCAACATGTCTAATAATGGTTTAACCACCATGGGGTCTAGAGCCTTCAGCCGCTCTGCACCCCGCCTCTGGAACTCCCTCCCACCTGACATCCGCAACACTGACTCTCTCCCCATTTTCAAATCACGCCTCAAAACATATCTCTTCACACTCGCATATCCACCCTGATCGTTATCCATCACACATCCTCTGTTTCATTTATTTGATTTGTTATATACTGCATTGTCGTGTTTATGTTTCTTACGCTGGTGTTAAGTATTGTGTATCTTGTTTTTATGTGTTTGTATGGCAACCTTGAGAGCCTTGAAAGGCGCCTATATAAAATAAATGAATTATTATTATTATTATTATTATTAATACTTACAAACGGTGTGTGAAAGTTAGTGTTCCTGAGCAGGTGGCAACGTCTTCCTCCGTGTGAATGTGTGTGGATAGGTGAATGCTGATTTGTATATCTTAACATATCGCGTGAGGGTTATTAAAGAAGGGAAACGCATGCATATTATTCACCATGTCTAACACAGGGGTGCAATGGTTTGTTGATGAGCTAACAAGTCACGTACTATTTAAATCCTCGTTGCTCTTCTTCGTGCAGAACCTCCAGGTGCCGGTGCCGGCGTCTCAGTGCGAGCCGCCTCACGTCTGCCGGTCGAAATTAGAAAACATCACCGGCAGTGCATCGTATCAGCTGCAGAGAGAGATTGGGCAGGAATTTGAGAAACAATCATGACTGCAGATTGGAACAGGGGACGTCTCGAACACACACGTTCCCGCTCTCTCTCACACACACACACACACACACACACACACACACACACACACACACCTGCGATGATTTCCCCCCAGACGTCCCCCCAGACGTCCTCCACAGTGGAACACATGTCATTCGTATGCCGCCCCTCTGCAGAACGCTGACAGAACGGCATTTGGAAACACTCGTCTCCTCGTCGCATCCGCGCTCTGCTCCCTGTTATCCCCAGACAGGTGTCTCTACACACGCACGCACGCACACACACATGCACACACACACACACACACACATACCCACACACACACACACCCCAACACAGA
>CM070493.1:6117702-6120202 GCA_036324585.1 Champsocephalus esox
GTACCGACTTACTTGTGAAGCTTTTCCAGAAGGCGGTTCGATCACCGGACGACAGAGTCGGTCTCCGTGTGCACAGACAGGGCTGCTGTTAACGTCGGTCTGAACAACGGAACTGTGCCAAAACTACGCCAACCGGCTGCGGGGGGAGACTCCCCCCTTCACTGGAGAACTGGCTAGAACAGCTGATCACAACGTTCACACTCTGTGGTCAGAAGTACTCCACTAGCTCTGTCGACTTTCCTGAAGTACTCCCCGTTGATAGAAATCAACACATAATGAATTAAGACCCCACGGTTTGATGATTGATAGGTGTGTGGGCTGTCTTTCATTTTGACACACAGCCAGATGTTATAATAAACATAGATGCTGTGTGTTAAATGGATATATCCGCCTTCTTTCATTTATCTTTCCATTCCCAACAATATACATAAAGAAATGGCATATTTTGGACATAGTTCGAATGGTGATTAATCATGATTAATGAATTTTTAAGCTGTGATTAATCTGATTAAAAATTGTAATTGTTTGACAGGCCTAATATATATATATAAATACGCCATTTTCCTGGAGGCGCTAATATAAACAGCTAGCTAACGTAGCCAGGCAGAGCGCACTAGGTTTTTCTTCTGAATTAACGACCGAAGAAATCGCTGCATGTCTTCGGATTACATCTCTGGACTTGAGGGGTGTGCTTTAGGTCGTTACCAGGGTAACTAGAGCTGTGTGGGTTGTCGGGTCGCCCTTACAGACTGCCTGCAGACGTATGGAAACACGACCCTCGAAAGTGGCCTTCGTCGATGTTGGCTGCATCTACGTCTCTCTTCTGGAAACACCAGGTGAACACTTGTCACGATAATATTATCATGCCATTGCCTATATGTGGTGTTTTAGAGTTGACTAGATATTGATTAAGGCAACAGACTATGATATTCAGTACAGGAAGCTTAGCAACACCTAGACGGTGTACGGCTGCTTGCACCTCGCGTGAAACGGCGGATACCGGAAGTACGGTGTCGCCCTCGGCCCAAAACCCGTATGCGTGAAAGAACGCTGCAGTTTCCTTCAGCCGGGCCATGTTTCACGATGTCTTTCACATCGTTGTTTTGGTATTCACTACTTCATAGTCTCTTTCGCTTTCTTTCTTTCACGATAGAATTCCTACTCAGCTTTCAAAAGGAAACGTACAAAGTGTTGGTCTCACTTTTGAAAGGTGGTGGAACCCAAAAAACGGAGCTAAAAAAGAAAAGCGAATGTTGGAAATATAACTCAGAATTAAACTTAAATTTGATTATTATTATTATTAACAGGTTAACCAACTGAACACATGTCTTCTCTCCTACATGACAGTGACGACTATATTCAGATCACCTTTATTCGTCCGCAAGGGGAAATCCAGTTTGGACTTGGATACAGGATACAGGATACACAGTGTTTTGCAATACAATACGTTTATTTTTAAACCACATGTTCAGACACAGAGGCCGTTCAGAGTGCATTACATCCACATTAACACACACTGGAGAAGACAGAAGAAAGAAACACACAATGGAATAACACATTCATAATAAAACATACGCAAAGAAGATACAGAATAGTTTAAAATCAACATTGCAGTGTAAGGATAAAACAAGTGAAATGGCTTCTGGGCAAGCAGATGTAAAAAGACGTGTTTTTAGCCTGGACTTAAAGCCTGAAATAGGGGGTGTGTGTTGTATTGTGTGATAAAGTCAAAGTGCAATTTAGAATCCACGAGAAGCCGCTCATCATTTTAAGCATATTCTTCTTATTTTACAATAAATGCACTTACTTATTTATGTAGAAACAGCACGCACTGAACCCTCTGAAATCTCCACCGCTAAGCGAGCTCAATCCCTGCGCCGCCACAAAACAAAGTTCATGACTAATTCTCTTTGAGCTTCATGAATTATTCAGCAGGCGGGAAATGGCAGTGACACTGACACTCAGCTACACATACAGCATTTAGCGTGTGCAGATGTGGGATAAGAAAACATTATCCACCATTAAAGCCTCCTGGTCCGTGTGAGCACTATTTTTCTCCATATCCATTTTCTCTTAATATTCGCTCGAACTCCGAATCGGCCTAAAAGCCTCGAACTGCAGCGCATTCACCGACAAGAGCTTGATGTGACTTTGGTTAAAGGTCCATATTATCCTGTTTCTCATCAATACATTACAGCTCTCAGGTATATACAGAGCCTGTCTCTGATTGGCTGAAACACCAAACAGGTCATTGCAGCATTACCCATAATCCCCTCTGTTTCAGTCCTGGTTCCAAAGTGCTGATTCTCTGTCTGTTACTTCAGATGAAGATAAGGAGCCCCTCCCCACGCCCCTCTGAGAGACATTTGGTTACAAAGACCTCAATGGAGCTCTAGAGGAGATTCAGGTGATAAGGGGGGGGGGTTACCTTGTTGCTGATTGGCTAATGGTTACCAAGACAACACATCGTTATGACATTATGAGGTGGGCAAAATCTGAT
>CM070493.1:6122702-6212702 GCA_036324585.1 Champsocephalus esox
ACGCTCTCAGTTTGTACGTGTCAACGATGAATCTTCCACGCAAACCAAAGTTAGCCATGGAGTGCCACAGGGCTCAGTGCTCGGACCTATTTTGTTCACATTATATATGCTTCCGTTAGGCAATATTATAAGGAATCATTCTGTAAACTTTCATTGTTATGCGGATGATACTCAACTATATTTATCAATCAAGCCTGAAGAAATTAATCATCTAAATAAAATTCAAGACTGCCTTAAGGACTTAAAAACGTGGATGACCTTAAACTTTTTGATGTTAAACACGACCAAAACTGAAGTTATTGTACTTGGCCCGAAGAATCTACGAAACAAATTATCTAAAGATATACTAACTATGGATGGCATTAATTTGGCCTCCAGTGAGACTGTAAGGAATCTTGGTGTTATATTTGATCAGGATTTATCCTTTAACGCCCACATAAAATCAATTTCAAGGACCGCCTACTTCCATCTACGTAACATTGCAAAAATCAGGCATATCTTGCCTCAAAACGATGCAGAGAAACTAGTCCATGCATTTGTTACTTCGAGGCTGGATTATTGTAACTCTTTACTATCAGGGAGTACCAAGAAGTCAGTCAAGTCGCTTCAGCTGATTCAAAATGCTGCGGCTCGTGTACTAACCAGAGTTAGGAAAAGGGACCACATTACTCCTGTTCTGGCTGCCTTACACTGGCTCCCTATAGAACACAGGATAGAATTTAAAATTCTTCTTCTCGCCTACAAAGCCCTTAATGGGCAGGCGCCATCTTACCTTAAAGAACTCATTATACCCTACTGTCCTACTAGGGCATTGCGTTCCAAGAATGCAGGGTTGTTGGTTGTTCCTAGAGTCTCTAAAAGTACAATGGGAGCCAGAGCCTTTTCTTATCAAGCTCCACATTTGTGGAATCAGCTTCCAGTTTGTGTTCGGGCGGCAGACACCCTATCCGTTTTTAAGAGTGCGCTTAAGACCTTCCTTTTTGATAAAGCTTATAGTTAGGGCTGATTTGATTCAGCCCCTAGTTTTGCTGATATAGGCTTAGTTTGTCGGGGGACATCTTACTTCTTCCTTCTCTCTGTCTATACCTGTGTCCTCTCATGTTCCGATTAACCCAGCTTCCCCACATGTCTTTCTTTTTGGTGTCTATATACGCTGGGATCCGGAGTCATGGATGATCCTGCCGTCCTGTGTCCTGGATCGCGAGCCCTAGATCTTGAGTCGTGGCTGTGGTCCTGGATCATCGGTCCTGGATGGATATCCTCGTGGATTCATCTTCCTATTATACACACATGCATTTCCAAACATCTGGACTACCTATGTTGCAAATGTATTATCTTTTCAATTTACACACGGCATCTATTGCACGTCTGTCCGTCCTGGGAGAGGGATCCCTCCTCTGCTGCTCTCCCTGAGGTTTCTCCCATGTTCCCTTTAAACTGGGTTTTCTTTGGAAGTTTTTCCTTGTACGATGTGAGGGTCTAAGGACAGAGGGTCTAAGGACAGAGGGTCTAAGGACAGAGGGTCTGAGGACAGAGGGTCTAAGGACAGAGGGTGTCGTATTGTCATACTGATATTCTGTACACACTGTGAAGACCACTGAGACAAATGTAACATTTGTGATATTGGGCTATATAAATAAACATTGATTGATTGATTGATTGATTGATTGATTGATTGATTGATTGATTGATTGATTGAATAAAGTACAAATCTGAATTAGTCAATAATTAAATGTAAAAAGTAAAGTAAAAAGGACACATTTCCCCTTTAAATTGTAAAGGGGTGGCAGCATAATGTGTCAGTAAAGTAACACTTAACTACAAGTACATCTCATGTTAACTTAAGTGCAACACTTGTGTAAAAGTACGTGTGTGTGTGTGTGTGTGTGTGCGTGTGTGTGTGTGTGTGTGTGTGTGTGTGTGTGTGTGTGTGTGTGTGTGTGTGCAAGTGGGGAAAGGTTGGTTTATTAGAGGGTAATAAGGTGGAGAGACTGAATAAGAGGAGAACCCTGCGGAGGTCCTGTGCGTGTGGGCTTTAAGATATAACTGTCAGAAAGCACTAATTCTCTTTATTAGTCTGTAACAAAAGTGGAGCAGCAGAGAGAGGAAATGAAACGGCTTAAACCTGACAGTTCCCACTACAGTATATTAGCAGCACACAGAACCCAAGAAGGATTAGGGGAGCACACCCTGCTATTCCCCTGCCTGTCAACAGGGATAGACGTTTAAATTAGTCCATATGAGCGCCATTCGATTCTGCATTGACCCCAATTAGTGGGACTTGACCCGGAGTCAAAGCTTCCTGTTGCAGAGAGAGAGAGAGAGAGAGAGAGAGAGAGAGAGAGAGAGAGAGAGAGAGAGAGAGAGAGAGAGAGAGAGAGAGAGACAAACAAAATGGATGCAGCAGCTGAGGAACAGTGAGAGTCGGGTTGTGTTCCTTTCCGACCCCTGAAGGGAAAATCATCACCTTCATTACGACAGTGGGGAAGATGGAGGCGTGTGGCGCAGTGGATAGAGCCTTGGTGTTGGGGTCAGGGGGTCACAGGCTCAAACCCCACTGCAGGCAGCATGTCGTCGTGTCCCTGAAGACACTTCACCCCACATCGCTCCTGTGGGGATTGTACACAGTGTTGAGAATGGAAGTCGCTCCGGATAAAAGCGTCTAATAAGTGACGTGTCATGGAGTCCATTTTGGACGAGTGAATGTTCTGAGAGCTTTTCAGACTTGACTTGTTTCGTCGTCCTCCTCCTCCTCCTCCTCCTCCTCCTCCTCCTCCTCGTCTCATCCTGCCAAATCTAATATTACAAGCTTTTTTCCAGCGTGTGTCACACTCCTGTCTGTGTTGCGGATAAGCGTGTGTGTGTGTGTGTGTGTGTGTGTGTGTGGGCATCAGTGTGTGTCCGATGTAAGTTTCTGTCTCTGTTTTCACACCCATAATTTTATCATTCATTTGTTAGAAATACCCCGGTGGTGTTGTTGGCACCCGTACATTTTATTTGTGCTAATTTGAGCTTTTTAAGACAACGTGTCAAAACTTGTATTATTTGGTGAATACAAATAAAAGTAGACTCAAAAAGTTGTATTCTTCTTTAGAAACGTTGTGCCTTTTTGGTTGTGTCTATGTACTGTTGATACATTTCACGACATAACAGCATCACTTTCAAAGCTCATATTTTAATTGGAGAGCTAAATGATTTTAATTACTCATAGTAATGAACCCACTGAAATACAACACCTGGCACTCGGGAGCTTAAGGAGTCCCAGGATAACAAACAAAGTACTTTTTCACCGTTGGACTTTTTAATTTAATGTCCCTAATTGTTCCCCTGAAACAGCGAATGCACCGACTGCGCACACACGTTAGCTGTAGCTCGTAACAGGCTAATGGACCAGGGACGTTGAGGGCCGTGCTGATCTTAAAACTAATAAGGAAAGCCATGTATTTGCTCTAGCATATTGTAATTGCGGTGGTGTGTACACTTACAATTTATAATAGCACTTGTGAGGAAGTCTGTGATTTGATCAAAGTGTGTTTGGTTATTAAGCCTGAAATAAGGTCTGTGGTTAAGGCAAACTGAAGAGATTTCAACTTGTAATGTCAGTAAATACTCCAGTGATGAATTCAAAAACGTCATCATGCAGAACATTAGCCACCTTTAGCTTAGCGATGGTGAAGTAAAGTCACGTGACCAACATCTTGTTTGTTTAAAGCGTAACATTAGGTTTTTACTTTTTCAGAAATCATATATGTGAAGATTAGTCTGCTGAAAACATGGGGGGGTGCTGAGGGCGCTGCAGCACCCCCTAGCGGCAGGCAGGGGGTGCTGGCTGAGGTCGCTGCAGCACCCCCTAGTGGCAGGCAGGGGGTGCGGAGCTCCCCTGCCTGAATTATTATTTGACGGTTATTGCTGCTCCCACTGTGCATAATCTGTGTAATATGGAGCCAATACATTCCACATTGTTGGTAAAATAATATTTTGGCATGCCCCGAATGTTGTTTCTGTAGCCCCGGACAATTCTACCTCAATAATATAATACATTAACCGTGCTTTACGTGAACCTCATCAAGACACTAGAGAGGACGGCAGGACTGTCATTTCCCCCTAGAGGAGGTGAGGTCCCCCCTAGAGGAGGTGAGGACCCCCCTAGAGGAGGTGAGGTCCCCCCTAGAGGAGGCGAGGACCCCCCTAGAGGAGGTGAGGTCCCCCCTAGAGGAGGTGAGGACCCCCCTAGAGGAGGTGAAGTCCCCCCTAGAGGAGGTGAGGACCCCCCCTAGAGGAGGTGAGGACCCCCCTAGAGGAGGTGAGGTCCCCCCTAGAGGAGGTGAGGACCCCCCTAGAGGAGGTGAGGTCCCCCCTAGAGGAGGCGAGGACCCCCCTAGAGGAGGTGAGGACCCCCCCCTAGAGGAGGTGAAGTCCCCCCTAGAGGAGGTGAGGACCCCCCTAGAGGAGGTGAGGTCCGCTCCCCACTCGTAAAAAATAGCACTTTACCCCTGCCTATATGCCGTGAGCTGATGATCGAGCCTCCATTGTAGCCATCGCGGGTGTAGCGGGTGTACTGTGTGTGTGTGTGTGTGTGTGTGTGTGTGTGTGTGTGTGTGTGTGTGTGTGTGTGTGTGTGTGTGTACTGTGTGTGTGTGTGCGTGTGGGGAGTGTTGCAGTAGAACATTCCACCGTAGCGCCCCTGGTGCTCGCGCGTGTGTGCGTGCTCTATAGAGCCCGTAATAGTGTTCACTGGAGTCCAGCACCTCAGCACCCCCACTCAAAATACCTTCCCGCGCCTCTGGTCCCAACCAAAAACCCAGTGGGTCCCAGTGGCTGGGGGCAAACACAACTTGGAAGTAGTGTTTGCCACAAATTAATTGTCAGCAATATTCCAAAATCCAAAGGAAAAACCCCAAAGGTTCTTTGTCCATGCATGTTGCAATGCTAACATGGACCGGATGCTAACGTAATGCCATTTGTAACATTTCATTTGAGCTATAAATAAGAACAACACTGACATTTAAAACCCATAGCATTCTGCCGTGTATCCCAACATAACGAGTAGCACTCTTTATAGCTGAGTGATAAATTACGCGGCCCTCTTACCAACTTACATTAAATATAGAGAAAGGGCTTTCTGTATTACCCTCTCTCCCCCCGTCCCGCCATCATACTTTCCGCTTCTCTCGACCCCTGGCTTCCCATCCTTTTAATCATTTTAATATCCCTCCTTTGAATCCACACTTTCCCCTCGTCCACTCTCTCAAGCCTCTCTCCTCTCCATCAAACTCTCTTCTCTCTGCTCTTCCTCAAGTCTGTCGCCATCACTTCACCCTCTGGTCCGAGCGATGCTATTCATTCAGAGCCACTTCAGACACACACTGACAGACACACACTCACTGACACACACTCTGTTAAAGAGGAGGCGGGGAGAGAGCATGGGAACAGATCGGCACCAGAGAGGGATTTCAGACCATCTGACCAGAGCATCCATTGTTGTTCTGTCTATTAAACAAGAAGCATTCACACAAACATTATACTCAACAACCTGATGTAGCTATTAGCTACTTTCCATGTCGCCTTCAAAACACGACGTATTATCAGACTTCAGACGCTAGGAGGTAGATCGTCAAACAGTGTACAGTTCAATTTGGTGTTCTTCATGTGTATGTTTGCCTCTACAGTGACATGCTTTTAAAAAATAAAAATGTTTTAGTGAGAATTCCATTCATGTTTGAAATGTCACGACGAAACTTGGATTTTAAGAGGACATTGTTGAAAGAGTCCTCTCCTGCTGATGTAGAGAAAGCTCTTTGCTTCGTACTGTTTGCACCCTCTGTCCTATTGGTCGAATGAATAACATATATATATATATATATATAAATATGTTTATACTTGAAAAATAAAAATATTTCAGTGTCTTGATCAAGCCTTGATCTCCTTGTATACGCACGTGGGTGATGTTTAATGTTCTAAGTTCAGTCGGTAAGAAGTTTAAGGAAGCTGGGGAACTTGTCATTATAATAAGAGTTAGAAATAGAAAACACTAGTTTACTTAACATGAAACATGTAAATTCAATCAATCAATCCATCAATGTTTATTTATAGCCCAATATCACCAATGTTACATTTGTCTCAGTGGACTTCAGTGTGTACAGAATATCAGTATGACAATATGACACCCTCTGTCCTTAGACCCTCTGTCCTCAGACCCTCTGTCCTTAGACCCTCTGTCCTCAGACCCTCTGTCCTCAGACCCTCTGTCCTTAGACCCTCTGTCCTCAGACCCTCTGTCCTTAGACCCTCTGTCCTCAGACCCTCTGTCCTCAGACCCTCTGTCCTTAGACCCTCTGTCCTTAGACCCTCTGTCCTCAGACCCTCTGTCCTTAGACCCTCTGTCCTCAGACCCTCTGTCCTTAGACCCTCTGTCCTCAGACCCTCTGTCCTCAGACCCTCTGTCCTTAGACCCTCTGTCCTCAGACCCTCTGTCCTTAGACCCTCTGTCCTTAGAAAGATAAATACATTTGCACTGGTAGTCCAGATGTTTGGAAATGCATGTTCAATTCCTTAAACACGAGTCAACATAACTTGAATTTGGCAGTCGGTATAAATATAGTTGAAGTTATCCTGACTTCGAGCTGAGTTAAGATAAGGTAGAAGCTAAAGTTGATTTGACTATACGAACATTTCTTGAACCTATGATGTAAAAGTGTGAGTTTCTTTAACTCACAGTATTAAGTTATAACAATGAATGATCATTAGTCAAACAACTTGTATAACTTAACATTTATTTTTATAGTGTACAACGATGATATTACGATTCATTTGAACTAAAAACTCATATAAACTATTTCCTTGCATTATTGTCTTAACCTTCAGACTGCAAAGACGCGGCAGCTTCGAAAGTATATGTCTCAATACCTTTTCAAAATGTGGGTATTAGTCGAGTTGTACTACTTTTGACGTGTTTCTTATTTCTGCTTGTACCATTACGTAAATGAAGGAATTAGTGGTACTGGTGGAGAGAAACAGAGTATAGCAGATATACACGAGGTTACTGTTAAATTAGGCTTTCAAAGGTATATATACGTTTCAAGGGTATTCTATTAAGAGAAGACATGCTCGCTAACAAAGTCTATTTTAAAGATTTCAAAATATGGGCCAAATGTACGTGTCGGTGAAATCTGTTTTAAAAGCTGTGGAAACAAACTTATTTTTCATATTTGTTCTCATTGTAGTTTCCCAGACGTTTGCAGACTTGGACATTTGAGAGCAGTTTCGCGCATTTAGCTTTTTTTGCTGTTTTTCATTACTTTCCTTTTTTGACACACGTGTTCAAATGAATTATGGTTATTGACCGTCGACATCACATCGTCTCTCTTTCTCTATATATCTGCCTGCTCCTGCATGACAACCCGTCTCTTCTCTGCACACACACACACACACACACACACACACACACACACACACACACACACACACACACACACACACACACATCCCTCTGGTCATATATCCCATGGGTGCAGTGTAACAGTATCTGCCTCGGCCACTCTCCGGTTAGACAGCTTCTCCTCAGAGACTCTCGCTCTCCCTCTCTCTCTCTCCCTCTCTCTCTCTCTCTCTCTCTCCCACTCTCTATCTCTCTATCCCTCCCTCCCTCTCTCTCTCTCTCCCTCTCTCTCCCTCTCTCTCTCTCTCTCTCTCTCTCTCCCCCCACAGGGACCAGAAACTAAATATGACAGCTACACCAGAGAGACACAGGATAATGTCAAACTCCTCCAACAGAAATGATGAAGCTTTCCCCAGATCGGGGTCACACAGTATGGACCAACGATGTGTCTATATATCATATCCCAATGACTGTACAGTATATAGACTCTTCTTGCACATCTCAAACATGCTCTTGCACTATCCTATCTGTTTTATTTGCTTTATGTCGTGTATCATGCACTGTTGGAGGAGCCTGTGACTTTTCATTGCCATATCTACACTGTAGCCAATGGACATGAAGCCTTGAAACTTGTAAAGACGCCTTGCTGTTTGGTTTCTTAGTATAGATAGCCGATAGCCGACAGTGCATTACAGTCCATCCCCATGCATGCCATGTGAGTGTGTTTTAGGGTGCATCAGACATTTAGATATTTGTGTGAGCCGGTTTTGCTGCATGTACTGTAATTAAGCAAAAGTAATACGGTGCATTTTTAGGGCACTCGTTGCTTTGTTGTCGCATGTTAAGACTGATATGAGGACAAACGTGTGTGGACATATCACCACATGTAGTCACTATTCATTCAAGCAGCAGATTTTCTCCGGTTGTGTATTTTCAAATTCTAGCGATCTCGAGCCCGTTTCTCAAACGTACCTACCCCACCTTTAATGGTTAATCTCAATGCACACACATTTTCCGTGCTTTCCAATAGTTTTATTCCACTGTTAAATAACCTGTTCAATACAAACATGCCACTTGCTAACATTTAATTACATTTCTGTGAACTGGTATTTGTGAGCTTGTTAGAGGATGTTGTCAGACTTAGTATATTTGTTAATAATTACATACAATACATGGAATGTGTGTGTGTTTGTTCCAAGTGAACCTGCGGCCCCCTGGTGGCCAGTACATGCATGATGTGGGCCCCACCACCATCCAAGTTGACCAATCCCTGATGTCATGTGATCTCATGGCCAGAAAAGCATTATTAAGCCGCTGATGTTGGATGGATAATACCTAGCTTTCACGTTAACATGTTTATGAATGAGGTGGATGTCAGGGTTTAGTGCAAACTATTTATAATGTGTTTTTATCTGTGAGTTAGATACATGTGTTTTGTCAGCGATCGGTTATACACGTGTGCACAAATAAAAGTAAAGTTAAACCTTCAAATACTGATGTATTATATACTGGTGTATTATAATCAACATGTTATGTTCCATTTGGCCCTGTCACACTTCCTTTCGGTGATCTCAATGTGTTCCCAAACCTTACAGTACTTTATGATTTGCACACCTGTGAAAATAAGAGTTATTCTTCAATGAGTAATGCTTATATATGGCCTCAAACATATAGCATATTAGGGATGTCAGCTTGTATTCCTCTTAATTCCTGAGAAGGCACATTGGACGTCACATTTCTGCATTCCACGAAACACCATTTGTCAGTTTTGGTTGGAAATAGTACGAGAAGTTCCAGCCTCCGTCGAAGGCTCTCCCTTTCCATACGGGAAATCCCTCTTATCCTCCTTTATGCCTAACTCTGTCGTGCTTCCTGTCTTTCCTCCTCCTCCCTCTTCATCTCATCATCTAGTTGTCTGTCGCTGTTTCTCACATAAGTCGCACCCTTCCTGTGAAAGAAGGGATACGGCTCTTACTAAACGAAACAATCCAAACTGTAGCAGGGGATGGCGAACAGATTATTGTGGGAGGTACTTTTATTGTTCTGCTAATGCATTTTGCTGCTACTCTATTTCGAGCCCTGGTGCCAGGCAGGAAACTCAGCCTGGTGGAGAAACGCATACGAAGTGGGAAGGGTTGATGGAAAGAGAAAGAGACAGATTACAGGTGGCGCAGATTACAGAGACCACAACTCCAGCGGTTCTACTTTATGTCAGTGTGTGTTTTAGTTCTCGATAGAGGGGTGCGTGTATGACGTTGTACTGAATTCGGACCAATTACGCATCGCAAGGGTGGTGGGGGGCGCCAGCTAAAATCTCGCCTCGAAGATTGTCTAGAACCGGCCCTGCATGTACGGTCTTCAGTTCCAACCAATGCTGACTCAAGTCTATCCATTTTGAGGCAATTTCACACACAGTCGAATTCCTCCCGATGGTTCTGTGCGAATGTTCATTTCCTCGAGCAGTTGGCACCGTGTCAAGGGGTCAGTGTGTGAATGCTGTGTTGTGTATGTAAAAGCACCTTAAGGGGTTGCAAAGACTCGAAAAACTATTTACCATTTACAACTCACTGCTGAGAAACGACAAGGTAATATGACCGCGTGTGCGACGTGGGCACATCGTGCAAATATTGTCGATATTGCACATTTGATGTCCTCTGAAAACCACGCACACGGTATCCTTCCTGTGTGTGTCCCAGCAAATATTAGTGTGTGTGTGTGTGTGTGTGTGCGTGCGCGTGGGTGTGTGGGTGTGTGGGTGTGGGTGTGTGTGGGTGTGTGTGTGTGTGTGTGTGTGTGTGTGTGTGTGTGTGTGTGTGTGTGTGTGTGTGTGTGGGTGTGTGTGTGTGTGTGTGGGGGTGGGGGGGGTGTGGGTGTGTGTGTGTGTGGGTGTGTGTGTGTGTGTGTCGGTGTGTGTGTGTGTGTGTGTGTGTGTGTGTGTGTGTGTGTGTGTGTGAGTTTCATTAGATCACAGAGCGCTGACGCACGGATGTCCTTCAGGTAACCAGATTTGTCCCGTAGCCAAGCGATGCCATCAGGTGGCGACGTTAAGCGGCTCAGCTTTGCCACGGAGGTCAACGGGACGCTATCCCAGAACCACCCCGGGGAGAAACGGGGGAGGGGCAGCAGATGGAGGGCAGAAGCACACACTAATGACAAGACACTGATAACACGAAGGCGCCGCCGGGGTCGGTGTACAACATGCCATTAGCGTGTAGCGCGCTAGGCTAGCCAGATTATGCCAATCCACTAAAGCTATTAGAGCGCTTGTATGTGATGTGATGTGCTTCCTGTAGATAGAAATGCTAAGAGGGGAGGGGGAGAGGGAACGCAGTGCAGCTGGGGGTTTACAGCGATAAGTGTGCGACAGAACTGAAAGAGATTATGATGAATGTTAGACGAGTGAAGTATGAGAAGCAGCGTGTGATTCCTGTCTCCTCCTCCTCCTCGGGGTTCAGTCGAGTCCCGACCGCAAAATACTTTTGATCGTCTGATTGAGCACTCGACCCTCTCCCCCACATGGGTCCCTGATTAGAAGAACACGGTTGATGTATGGAGGATTTCTCATCATCTCTGCCTCGTATTAATCCGTTCCAGAGGTGGGCTGTTGGGAGGGGGGACACGTGTTTTTGGGGTCGGATAAAGAAAATCCAATCTGGTATTCAGCGTGGAACTCAACGTTTTTCCAATTAATCATGATATACGACATTTTGTAGTAGAACATCTCGCCCGGTGTGTTCCGTGCCAAAGAGGACAATTGTAGATTAGCATAATGTTGCAGGAAGTTAACAAATGATCCCGCAATGAATTCCAGGCAGCATAGCTAAGGATTAGCTCTTCCCGGCTACACACGTCCTGTCCACACTCACCCCTCCTCTTCCTCCTCTTCCTCCTCCTCCTCTTCCTCCAATCTTTCCCATCTCAAAGCCAAGAGCGAGAGAGAAAGAGGGCAGCTGATGGAAACGAGAGGGGAGAAAAAACGACGGGGATAGACAAAGGTTGATTAAATTGGTTTTCAATTCTGGGTGTCTCCGTCCGAGGCGACTGCATTAATTTGCTCCATTACATATTTGAGAGCCAGTGAGTGTATTAAGAGCGGCTGTATATCATATCAGTGACTGCTCCGAGAGCTCGCTGCCAACATGAAAGCCCCGGGTCTATGTATGTGAGCATTAAGCAAAGTGACTCGGCACGCCCGCGCTGGATGCCTCGTACTTCACGTGGGAGATTGTCTGTCCGTGTTTAAGATGCAGGGAGGATGGGGGGAGGCTGTTTAGTGTCAGGCGTCACGTGTGTGCATGAGCTGCTTTACCGGAGCGTCAACTTTAAGATGAAGATCTCCTGGGTCAGCAGACAGAAATGAGATGCAAGGTTGTTGGTTTGATTACACACATATACGTTAAATCCTTCGCTTAGGATCGATGTCTGATTTAGTTTATTTGTATCTTTCCCACATTGTGTCTGCACGCAACTGTTGGGGAATATTTGTATATTGTAGAAGCTTGAAGGCCCTTTCACACAGGGGTTTAAACCGGCAGTTGTCAGTACTAAGCCCCCTCCACGAGGTCTTCAAAACCGGCGTTAAGACCCTCTTCTTTCGGCAGGCCTTCCAATAACCTTTGAGCATGGTACACCTGGAGTATCGCCATTTGTATCGCTATCTCCGACTTTTATCTTTTAGATTGTATCAGTGTCCTTTGCTGTGAAGCGCTTCGAGATTTGTCCTGGCAGATGAGAAGCGCGATATAAATTAAATGTATTATTTATTATTACTATAAAAACTGTCTGTTTCTCATCTCGTTAACGATGGCGCCATTCGAACTCGCGGCAGTGTGACAGCCAGCCAGCGTGAACAATACGAGGACAAGGAAGTCAAACAATATTCATTTGGTTATTTACACCTGTGCTTTTCCTACTGGCATGCCGCTCGGACAGCGCCACCTCCGAAGTAAGGAAGCAGTTCTTGTGATATCAGTGTTGGTGATCTTTAAGTGGAGAATACGTGCTGCTCGTTGTGTTTTTTGCCCAGTGTTCAAAACCACACTGTGATATCTGTGTCTGAGTTGCCGTGTCGACTGAAGGGGGCGTCCTTATGAACCTTTCCATCGAGAACTTTTTCCAAATCTTTCCAAACATAAGTATCCAGCCTGTGTTCTTCCTTAGTCTTATTATGAAAACCAAGCCAGCTAGTTCTTTCCTGTAATGTTGCCGACAGCCAGACAAACATAACATGTGAAAACATGTCAACACGTTGAGCCAGGGAGGTGTACAATACTCCCCAGTAGTGCCTGTCGACGCACTCAGAGCTCCAATCAGGCTAGTGAAACACCTGTGCAGGTAATGCGCTTCCCGCTCAGCTCAGACTTACAGAAGACAGATACTCGGATGTTGTTGTAAAGGTTTTAAACGTGGTACTATAATCTGCAACATTCTTTCATCAACTTTTAGCGATTCAATGGGCAGGTTTCGCGGAGCTGGTGAATGTTTTCCAGATGCTCTGCATGTGTTGTCAAGCTGGCGAAGATATGTTTTTATTTGCATGTGTTTTACAACATTTGCGTTTTTTATTTGCTTCGTTTTTTAAATCGCAGCGCGTTCCTCCGACTGGAAGTGCTTGGGGTCGTGGTGGCGTGTCCGTCGGCCCGAGTAGGTTTGACCCAAAGCAGATAATGATGGGACGTATTCTTGAAATACACAGATTTTCTTTTCAATAATATTTATCAGCAATGATTGAACAGAATCAGAATCCTTCAAAATGAAGTCCTGGAGAAAACTCAAGCCGTAGTTATTATTTCTAGAGAGTTGTGCACACACAGGAAAAGCGTTATATGAATAACATATTATTATTATTAATTGGCCCAATCAGGACAGTGTGGGTGTTACATTTGATTGACAGCGCTGGAGATATAATCAAGTTCCCCAACTATTGTCATCTGATTTGTATTCAAATGCTGCTGAATCTTTATCGGTACATGGGAGTGCATCGGTCCAGTTTTCCAAAGCAAAAAAATCCCTTTTAGAATAAACCCAAACCGTTCTAATGTTGGGCTACATTGTTGTGTCCTTCGCAGCAAGGGTAAAAAAAAGGTTTTCAGCGCTGACTAAAGTGAAAGTTAAAACATGCTGATGTCATAGTATCCCTCAATCCTCGAACAGTCTATGCGGCACGACACAACAATGAGGTAATTGCCAAAAAAGTGAAGGCAACAAATGTTTCTATGATGGATTACCTTTCGCGAGCCAGTATCAAGTCTCTCCAAGTTGATATTGAAATGAATGGGAAGCGGTGGCTGCCTGCAGGGCGGGAAATCAATCTGAAGCGTATTGTATGCTTTGGAACGCTGTCGGCGGGAATGCTAAACATCGGCGACGTGTACCAAACGAACTGAAACATACACAAACATTGGCACGGTGCGGTCAGATAAGCGGTCGGGTTACGGCACTGCTGTTTATTAAAAGGACTGATGGTTTACGGAGGAGGGATTTTCCCTTTTTAGTTTTTAAACTCGTAAAATGGAACAATATCGCTTAAAAAATCAGACTTATCCACGAGGAATTTCTGACGGATTATAAAAACTCACCACAGAAATGTGAATACTCGAGTGAATGAGAATGTAAATGAAGGTCGTGCCCACTGTACTAGTCCTTTACACACACACGCTACCCCCCCCCCTCTTTTCGGTTTGTGCGCATGTGAAAGGCATCTCTTCGGGGCTGTCAGCACTCTTTCACCAGCGCTATTCATCTCGTTGTTTCCATTCGGAGGGTGTGCAGGTGTTTACTGTAAGGAGGAGAAGAAAAGAGGAAAACAAACGGCAGAGGCCTCGACGTCTGGGCGGCAGATGGAGAGGAGGAGGGCGGAGACGCGCGAGACACACCGGGTAAAAGACAAAGTGAAATAAAGCCGAGACGGAGGAGGGGGGCAGTCGTTAGCAGAGACTCCGTCCGTCCGTCCGTCCGTCTGTCGGGGATGTGACGGGGAGAAATCAAAAGTATGATCGTAGTGATGCTGCGGACCACCCGGCAGGCGGGGGGCTTCAGAAGCCAAGCAGCAAACCTCAACTGTGGCTACTGTAACGTGTGTGTGTGTGTATGTGTGTGTGTGCGTGTGTGTGTGTGTGTGTGCGTGCGCGCGTGTGTGTGTGTGTGTATAGGCTATTCAAACATGGAAATAGTTTAACATCACCATGATGGAAGACGAGGGCAGAAAAGGAAGTGTAGCTCATGCTCCTTTTCAAAATCTGCAACTTGACACGGCCTAATTAAAGTCCTTTTCATGTTCTGCATCACCCCCCCTTCCACACACACACACACACACACACACACACACACACACACACACACACACACACACACACAATTATGATTGACATGGCACATTAGTCATTCATATAAAAAAATGTAATATCTTCAATGGCGCGGACTCAGATTTATACATAAGAGTGTCAATACTTACTGTGTGTTCATTATGCCTGAACTACTACTACCTCGAGTGTATTGCATACAGTATGTATACTACTGTTCATAGTCTCATACCCATTAATACTGTACATACGTTTCATATGTCATAGTATATTCTCATATCATATATTCTGCACTTTACTGCTTCTTTTGCTATTCTAGTTATAGATGCTAACTGTTGTCCCAGCATTGAAATTCAATCTTATCTTAATCTAATTTACAGTTCGAGCACTTTGGGAGCCTCAACGGTGTCTCGGCCTGAAACATGAAAACACGGAGTACAAAAAATACCTGCTTCTTTGATTAAAAGTCTGTGAACTTCAAACATAGAGGGCGAAGTTTATACGGCCCCAATAGAGCTTCCGCACAAATCTGAACACTTTGGACAAAACCGTTAAAGACAGTGACATGTGGATGGTTTCTTCCCCTAGCAACACCACATGAAGCTTAGTGCCATCGTCGCCACGTCAACGTGAGAGGAACGGGATTCCAGTGTGAGGAGAAGTGGACTGCACCGTAAACATGCAGAGATATATTCATGTCAGCCCTGGAGCGACACGCACCTCAATGATAGCATCACGAAACACCGATGATGTGTGGAAAAGACATCATGGCTTCATAGCTACGGCTTCCACACAGGCTGACATTCATTCGCAGCCTTCCTAAACCCAACCGTCTGATCTAAAACCAACATGCATATCTTCACATGTCGTCACCTCGCCGAGCGTTTCTCTCCCGTCTGTTCTTTGCCCCGGAGTTATCAAATACCAGAAGAAACTCAAAAGAATATAAAACACGTTTCTATTTCACGCCTGCTTTAATTTCCTCTCCTCACTCTCTCGTTGAAGCTGACACCCACCGCCTGGCTTCGCCCAGTCCCAGGGGTCGAGGGTCATACCCACAATCCCTCTGGGCGGTGCTTTGAATCCTCGACGTGCTCACCTCCTGATCAATACTCGTCAGAAGATATTTATGACTGCAGATCTGCATTCCAGCAGCGGGTGGGAAGTTAGCAGGCTCAGTGTTATCTGGAGCGGCACCGAAGATAAAAGGGACAACGCGCCCGCACACAAAATGTATGTCACTGTGTGTGTGTGTGTGTGTGTGTGTGTGTGTGTGTGTGTGTCCTACTCCCTTGTTGTAAATCCCCCTGCCCGTCACATTAGCCTAATGAAAAGTAATAAGAGCGCTCCAAATGATCTACTCCCGGAGGTGGCCTCGGAGCTGTGTGAAATAAGATAACACTAACCTGAGTTATACGGCCTGCCAAAGGCAAGTGCCATAACAAGACACACACACACACGTGACCACACACACACACACACACACACACATCCGGCTTATGTTGTGGTATGTATTCAACTGGGAGTCACAAAGACGCCGTAAACTAGCGGCAATATGAAACAACAATAAACACAATTCCAAGAAGAAACTGAATACATACATGTAGTGTGTGTGTGTGTGTGTGTGTGTGTGTATGTGTGTGCGTGTGTGTGTATGTGTGTATGTGTGTGTGTGTGTCTGTGGTCTAGCATTACTATACTTGTGGGGACCTAAATCTGTTTACATAGTCACGTGTGGGGACTCGCCTCCCTTATGGGGACAAAATGGAGGTCCCCATAAGGGGGGTCATTAATTTTAGGGTGAAGACTTGTAAGAGTTAGGGTTAGGGTTAGGGTTAGGGTTAGGCATGTGTTGGTTATGGTTAAGGTTAGGATAAGTCTCCAGGAAATGCATGTAAGTCAATGTAATGTCCCCTGAAGTGATGTATATGTGTTTGTGTGTGTGTGTGTGTGTGTGTTACGAGCATGTACTCTTATCAGTGTGTGATGTTCTCTTCTGTGGAGCGCACGTGCAGCAGTGGGAGCCAGAACAAAGCGTATATTGATTTCACACATTTGCGCGTTTTGTGTTTGCATTTGGTTACGAGAGAGGGGCGGGGGGGCAGACAGGAAGGACAGAGAGGGAGAGGAGGGTGAAGGAGAGTGTAAAGCTAACGATGGCACGCTGAGAAAAGAGAACAGATGTGGAGAGGAACCCAGAGTGCACGGCACATCGCACTTGTCATCTGATAGTGGAGTAATCAAAGAGAAGCGACTTGAAGAGGAACATTATCTGTGGCTTCGTGCAACGCACTTTAACACAAAGAGACGCAGACACACTTGTCGTGGAGGGAAGAGGCTCGCGCGATGCGATGAGGACCATTATATTTAAGACATAATAAATGCACGGCACTCACTGGGCGTGTTTAAAACGAGGATGATGACTTGTTGCTTCGCTCGGAGATCCGTTTGAAGTCATCGCTTTAGGTAATTACTTATTCAGTCGGAGTGTGGAAATGTGCATTTGTAGATTGGACATAAAACCACTTAACTTGATTCAATGAGGTAACACTTTACCTGCCGTTACACGACAACCTCTTATCGACAAATGTCAACACGTTGGTCTGATCTTAGCGGCTCGTTGATATTTGAAATGTCACCACGAAGAGAAACCGGTTATTATGAAGTTCAAGAAATGAAGCTCGGCGCAAGTTCAACCAGGAAGGCCGTCTTTACTCTTCATGTATTTCTATCTCCATGTTATACCCTCTCTCCTCCCAATAGGTGACCGGGGGCGTCACTCTTCAGCTTAACCAATCACTTCGCTCTATTCCCAAGAGCCTATCATAGCGTGCCGTCAAATCTTTTTTTCTGCGCTTTCCCCTCTGACAGCTGTCCTTTCAGGTGACTCTACGCAACCACTCCTCGCCCCCTTTTCACCTCCCGTCCCGCTGAATCCAGGGTCAAGCTAAGCCCCTCCCCTTCAGACCGACCCAACTATCCATTCACCACCACCGGGGTCTAGACCAGTGCTTCTCAAAGTGTGGTCCGCACTGTGGTCCGTGAGCGCCCCCTAGTGGCCCGTGAGTATATTGTTAACATTTCACATTTGAAATAAATACATTTATTTAAGTTTTTCGCACTCTCGCAGGAATATCTCCGCAAGGGAGCGAGCTTAAGTTTCACTTTCGATTGCATGATATAGCCCAGCTAAACACCTTCATCACACATATTGCTACTTGTTTGTACAATTTTCAGGCGATTTGTAAAAAACGATGTGTTTTTGGATATTTGTGGAGTTAGGTGGTCCGCGAGTGTTTTTTTATTGGTTAAGTCCTTGGTATGAAAAAGTTTGAGAAACACTGGCCTAGACCCCAGGGGGGGTTCATCGGATCGGCTCTACCCTCCCGAATGATACTTCCTGCACAACAGGGCCTAATCGCCAAAATTACCATTGCATTCATTCATGCATCCGCGCAATAAATATGTATTACATGAAAAACCGTTTCTCTCCTGATTGAACAATGGCTCACCAGATCTGAGGTCAAGAGGCCGTTAGGGCTGACTTCTGAAGACGCTGCTACAAGTTGGAAAGGACCATTCCCACCAGGGTTTTTACAGTTTTAAAGCAGCTTTGATTCGTATGTTGTGGCCACGTTGGGGCAGCAGAGCAAGCTGTAAACAACGTGGTTGGTCTAACGTTGCAACAGTTGATTAGCCTGCTACGTAAATATCAAACTAACTCAGCAACGTCGGCTTACATTTGGAGTTGTGTCTACCAATGATCACTCTTGTTTTGGTCTCTAGCAACTTGCGAGATTGCGTGACTCCACCACGACTCTTTAACACCGCATTGCGTGGTGGACTCACGAACTTTGCTCCATTTACGTGTCGGCACCACGCAAGCAACCCCAATGTAAAGTGAATGACCTTGGTCATGGTGCACACACGCATTTCTACAACGTCCTGCAGTGAGCTTTTATTCTATAAAACGTTTTTAAAATCTACTTTATAGCTTGTAGTAACTCGCGGGAGGCTTCTTTTATTTTATTTGTATTCATAATCATTTGTATTTTTCGTCAGAATGTATTATGGTGCGTTAGTTACCAATTGTTGTTCTCAAAAAACAGTGCATTGTGTGTCACGCATTCTGGTGAGATCGGGTTGGACCAAGGAGCCTCGTTCACTTTGCATTGGGGTTGCTTGCGTGGCGCCGACACGTAAATGCAGCAAAGCTAGTGACTCCACCACGCGATGCGGTGTTCAGGAGTCGTGGTGGAGTCACGCATTCTGGTGAGACCAGGTTGGTTTTGCTACATGTCGTTTTGTTCGTCCCAAAAACTAGTGGTTGGATCCAACGGTGGCATACACATATTGATGAGTACAGCTTTAACATCAAGTCTTCATCAAAGACATTAAAGCATTTTTGAAGTTGAAAGACATTAGATTCTACCAGGACACTGGAGAGACTTCAGATAATGTGGTCTTGGTTGCATTGTGGGAAACGTAGTGTTTTGGGAATGTCACCGTGACTACGGACTAAAAGTCAGCTGCTTTGATAATAGTGTAGCAAATCTATCGGACGAGTCAGGTGATGGTGTCTGAAAAACATATTGAGAAAAAACTATACAAATAATCTATATTTTACAGAAGACGCTTAAGACATCTCAAGACAAAGACCAACTCTTGCCGGTTGCCAGTAAGATTGGAACGGATGAAATGGCACAACATTGTTCGACTTTCACAAGGCTTATAACCAGGCATTGTGTATGTTAGCTATGTCGATGAGAAAGATATCAAGGCAAGGCAAGTTTATTGATATAGCACTTTTCAACACAAGGCAATTCAAAGTGCTTTACAGAAAATGAAAGACATTAAGAAAATGGCATTTCAAATCAGTCATTAAAAAGAAAAGGTAATAAAATAAACATATCAAATATCAAATGTCAAAAGACCAAGAGAATAGAAATACATGAGCGGATCTGCTGCCTCAGTTGCGTACGCATATGCATTATTTAATAAAAGAGCAGAAGAGGTCGAGAGGCGTATGACTGGCTGACTGCAAGGTGAGCTTCTGAAGACGCTTTTACAAAATGATTCATATTATTTGTTCTGAAATAAATATTTCCATCAGGGTTTTTTACGGTTTTGCAGCAGCTACATTATTTTTGAAAATTGCTAGCCAACAGCTTCTGGGAAATGTAGGTAATATTAGTTTTGCTACATGTTTGGTTCGTCCCAAAAACTAGTGGTTGGATCCAACGGTGCTCTGAACATATCGATACAGTACAGCTTTACCATTGAGCTCTCATCAAAGACATCGAAGCATGTGGAGTTTGAAAGGCAGTGGAGACTTGTTGTTGCATTGTGGGAAATGTAGTGTTTGGGGAATTTCACATGTACGATGGACTAAAAGTCAGCTGCTTTGATACAATTGTAGCAATACATTTTTTAAATATACCTCTAAGAAGTCAGGAGATGGTGTCCGACAAAGATATTGAAAAAAACTATCAAAGTAATCATTATTTCATAGAAGAAGCTACACATCTCAAGACAAAGACCACATCTTGAAACTGATGAAATGGCACACTATTATATTGCTTGACTTTTATAAGGCTATGTAACCAGGCATTGTGTATGTCGATGAGAAAGATATCAAAATAAATAAATATCAAACCCTCCAACGAGCGAATCTGCTGCCTCAGTTGCATTATTTAGTACGATTTGATATTTATGACACACATTCAGTGCAAAAGCCTAAAAACACATGTGTCCACACGGTAAAGCCCATGAAGACAGTCCCTCCTCCATCTTTATATCCACACACATGCAGCTCAAGACAGGTACATGAATGCAGGGAGAGTCTGCAGAGTGCTACATCAAGGAGGAGGATGGAGAGGAAGAGGAGGAGGAGGAAGAGGAATGAATCTGCACTTCAAACCACCTGGTGAAGACCTCTGCGGACGGATCCGTCTCTCCTCTCCCTCCCCACCTCTCGTGCTCTCTTTCTGTCTCGCTCTGACAGATTTATTAAGAGGCGGGGATCAAAACGAGTCCCCAGCTCCCTCCTCTCCTCATCCCTTGCTTTCTCCTCTTCCTCATCATCTGACAGCGCCTCCTGCCTCCTTCTCTCTCTGACTCATTTCTCGTCCCGTGGCCCAAGCCTACATTCCTGAGCCCCGAGAGAGAATAAGAGGAGTAGGGGAAGAGGAGGAGGAGACGGCGGCGATAATATCTTTTTTTTCTCACGTCCCGGTGGCCTGCTTTAAAAGATCCTCTGATCACACACACTCACACACTCTCACACACACACACACACACACACACACACACACACCACACACACACACACACACATGAAGTTTTCTTTTCTTATCATCTTTTGAACAGAGTGTATACTTTCAGCAAACTTCAGGGGGATTTTGTGCAGGCAAATAAAAGCATATGTCACCGTCGATGGCAGGCACCGGCTTGCTCGGGCAAATGTTATCTTTCCATTTGCCTCACTGACGCTCCGTGCTGCATTCAAAGCCTACAGCTTGTCGGGGAAAAGCATCCCACGCTGACAGACGGGGGTATTTCTCAATCGCCAGTTTGCCCGAGTGATGATTTCCGTCACCTCAGCCGAATATCAGCCGATTCAACACAGAGGTATGAGAAGAAGAAGAAGAAGAAGAAGAAGAAGAAGAAGAAGAAGAAGAAGAAGAAGAAGAAGAAGAAGAAGAAGAAGAAGAGAAGAAGAAGAAGAAGAAGAAGAAGAAGAAGAAGAAGAAGAAGAAGAGCCAACTCACCTCCTGTCGAAGTCAGTCGGGAACTTTGTGAAACCTTTCCACATTAATAATATACACCGGTGCAGATCTTCTTCATATGGAGATATTAGGAGTAAGAACATGGTCATGATCAAGAGATGGACATCATCTAATGAGAAAAGAGGGTTGTCAATATGCTTTTGGGGTTTCCCGTTATTTGATTGACCAATTATTTATTTCATTGAAGAACGAAAACAGGAATGTTGAGTTAAATAATACTCTTCCCCCCCCCGACCCCACTCACGTTCGATTGCATGATATAGCCCAGCGCAACACCTTCGTCCCACATGTTGCCACGTGTTTGCACCACAGGCGATTTGTAATCTGTTCCAGAAAAACCATGTGTTTTGGGATATTTGGGGAGTTAGGTGGTCCGCGAGTGTTTTTTATTGGTTAAGTCCTTGGTATGAACAAGCTTGAGAAACACTGTACTAGATGAATACATGTGATATTTGCAATTTAAACATTTAATAAATATATTACCCCATAATATCATCAAGACTTACTTCTTCTCGAAATCCTGTGTGCACGTGATGGAGGAACGCACAGTGCCTGTAGGGGGCGTGGTCTCAATAGCCATGCAGTAAGCAGTGTGCTCTGGCATGGATATTCAAGTGTACTTGAATGGCTTCTGTTTGTTTGAGTCAAGATTATGCTAAATATTACTTCCCCCAACTATATGTAAGTTCCCTGTGAAGAGCCAACCTTCAATTCCCGTTCATTCCCGTGGAAAGTTTCCATCTTTGAAAATTCCCGGAATTTTGCAACCCTATACCTGAACAGAAAAGGGCCCCTTTAAACCCTATTGTATAGCAGGACTTGTTTAAGTAACACTGAAAAAATTGTCTTACTGCAATTGTTTTCTAAAATGTTGAATGTATATGTAATAAAGATTTCTATGACCATGAAAAAACCTTTACTCATGAACAGGCTGACACTTTAAGATGTTTCATCTCGCGGTTTCATTCGGCTAAATCCGCAGATTGACTGCAGGCTTTGACAACAGCATTTTGCAAAAGCCTCTCCCCGATGATGTTGAAAGGGCCGGAGACAAAGAGGGAGGAAGACAGAGAGGAGGCCGGGGGTAATGGAGGGAGCCGGCCTCCTCTCTGTCTCTGCATGGACTCCACCAGTCACCTATCAAAGCCTCACTAATGAATAGTCATCGAAGCCCCTCATTGAGGACAGGCTAATGCGCTCAGACAGAGACGCACTCTTCCTCACACACGTGAATTAGAATTATGCACAAAAATATAAAGCAGGTGCACTCAGGATGGACCGAAAACACACACCGACACAACGCTCACATGCAAACCATTCATGGGAAGAATGATGGTGTTGGGGGGGGGGTTATTTCATGTAATGCATTACATTACAGCACTGGTGTACACTGAGTAGTTCTGTAGATTTTACATTTGCTATCGATTTGTTTTTTCATGCAATGCCTTGTTTACATTCTGCGGTGACACGGTGAGAAAGTACGTTGGAAATTGTAATATTGTAGTCTAATTGTATTCCAACTAAATGTTTAATTGTTATACAATCATCAATAGAGGACTTTAGGGTGTGATACAGTCTTTTTCATTTAGGGCTGTCAACATGAACCTGTTTATATCTGTGATCAACCCTCCTATTATCTTCATGTTACCCCTTACTTTGGTGTCCTGTTTTAACTGCTATCACATTAACACATAAACCATTAATCATCACCACAACACCCTTTCAAACTGTACATATTGTATCAGAGTACTGGTACACACGAAGAACTGCAGTAAATATACAGAGAACAGACACTGAACATGTACTGCGTGTGCCAGGTGTGATCCATGTGGGGGGAGGGGCACATAAGAGCGGGACATGTATCAAATTGTTCTGTGTGTGTGTGTGTGTGTGTGTGTGTGTGTGTGTGTGTGTGTGTGGCCTAGCATTACTATACTTGTGGGGACCTAAATCTGTTTACATAGTCACGTGTGGGGACTCGCCTCCCTTATGGGGACAAATTGGAGGTCCCCATAAGGGGGATCATTCATTTTCATTTAAGGTTAGGATAAGTCTCATGGTGTGTGTGTGTGTGTGTGTGTGTGTGTGTGTGTGTGTGTGTGTGTGTGTGTGTGTGTGTGTGTGTGTGTGTGTGTGTTACAAAGTTGACGAAATCATCCCAAACCCAATGAAAGTGTGATCAGCGATGTATGTGATATGTTCAAATGTCTCCTGTGAAGGATGTCATGAAGCCTTGATGCAATCGAATGTAAAACTAAAAAGTTATGATTGATGAAAGTAGTAAATCGGTCAGATTTGACCCCGAAGACAACAGGAGGGTTGATATAGAAACCTTTTAGTTTAGTAACTTGCCGAAACATGTTACCCCCCTTTTTTAATGTACTGATAGTTAGAGGAGAGCACACGCTCTAAAAACAGATGCCTCGGCTCAACAAAGAAAATCAAGGCAACAGTTTGCATCGATGTTTATTGAGTTAAAGGTGGGGTAGGTAAGTTTGAGAAACCGGCTCGAGATCGCTAGAATTTGAAAATACACAACCGGAGAAAATCTGCCACTTCCTCACAGAGCTTGCTGAAGGAACTTGCTGACGTTATTACTGAAAAGCGTGACGTGTTTTAGAAGTAATATGGTCCGTGTTTACATTAGCAAGCATCGCTAAAGCCCCGGACACATCAAGCCGATTTTGGCCGTCAATGGATGTCCTGTCGCCCTACTCAGATTGGTGTGTCCCGCACCGTCGTGTCTTTTCGGCCGTGCCGACACCTTTTTGGCCGAATATCCAAAGGCAGTCGGCCAAAGAAATCACTCTGATTGGCTGTTCAGCTAGCGAATCAGTGCATGAGAAGCAAAACGGAAGAGAGGGACCCAAACAAACTATTACGATTTCATTTACCTCCAGCTCTCGACTCAGGTTCGGGAAAGCCCCGTGAGCTTCTCGCTGTAGAGTGAACATGGAACGCACACGCTATTTGTTGTTTGTTTACATCACGCAGTCTGTTCTTCTTCTCTCGGTTATCACGCAGTCTGTCTTCCGGCTGTTGCCTCTTTTGAATCACGAATACACACTACCGCCGCCTGCTGGTGAGGAGAGGTATTGCCACTCACGTACAGTACGTGCTTCTTGGCCGTCGGCTGAAGTCTTTGCGGTGTGTTCCAGTGCGACACATGGCCAAGACGCGAGGCGACACAGCAGTCGGGTCCGTCTGCGTCAGTTCTTTGGTGTCAGCTTGCCGTGTCCCGACCTTAACTCTCCGGGTCATTTCTCTCAGCCAGGAACCTTTCTAAGCAAAACTCGTATGAACAGAAAGAGTCTATAGGAGAGAAACCACTGACGACCTGATGGTACCGTCGTGTTTCTGAAAGAGCAGAGCTGCATGTTTCTGTCTGTCAGGCCGGCGGCGGCGGCTCAGCAGTCATTAGTGCTCATCTCTTACAATCGGGATGAGACCACGAGGAACCCTGCTGTCTGCACTGCCAGCGCAGATGAGAATCAGCGTCACGTGTGTTCATGAGCTTCATTTCAATCTTGAAAAAAAAGGATAAATAACACAAATTTAAAATGCCCCACAAATAATAAATAAACGCATTAGCCGTATTACCACGAGACACGGGGACACCGCTAACACATGCTGCCATCACATCGAGGTTAGAGGCCTTTGCAGATTTAAAACCAGAGCCTAATATGTCAAATCAAACAAACTCTCAATGGCCACCAGTCAGATCTCACACATCCATTTCACAAAAGATGTAACAAAGATGTGTGCACTGCCGACAGTGGATTTTATTTCAAGATTTTTAATGACGTCGCTAAACTCCTTGAAAGGGTCCTCTTCCTTTTCTCCGAGGCGCACGACAAGGCAGCGGGTGCTAGAGTTCTCTGCGTACTTCAATTGTTTTGTGCTATTTTTGAAAAAGGGAAAAAAGAGAAATGACCTAAAGGAATATATTCTGACTGCCAACGACTTGCATTTCAATGACAAGGATCCTACCTCAAGAAGCATCCTTGATCTGCTTCACGAGATTCATTTTCAATAAAAAGCCATATCACTATAGTAACCACTTAACCACCTTCTTATTTTTACTATTCACAGTTCAAAGGCTGCTAAGTGTGCCTATACAGTGCTACTACAAGGCCATCTACTGTATTTGAGTGACAACAGGTGACACTCACCTTAACATGTCCTTTGTATATTTCTATTTGTCTTAACTGTGGGAACTTGTAAAGTGGGAGTGGACTTTAAATCCTTAACTCAAGGTGTAGAACAATTAAGTCATCAAGCCGATTGCATTACTTACTACAACTTGAATTTAGTTTGAAGTCGATTAACGCAGAAATCAGAGTTCAACTCTTATAAATGAATGTTTGCAACTTCAAATGTTTATCTAAATCAATTAACTCACATTTTTATCTTGCAACCATGCATTTCATTAAGTGGAGGTGAAAGGTCGCCTGAATTCGTTTTTAGAGTAGTTCATGTTCGAGACCAATCTTAGAAACTTTGATGCGTTAAAATAAATTAGCATATAATCGCATTGCCAAGTTTGACCCTAACTTCTTGCCGTGTTTCCAGCACGGAGAAATTGGATGGCAGATAAAAGGGAAAAGGGAGGGCGGAGGATTTAACACAATTTCATGGATTGAATAATAAGTTGTCGGACTTAATATAAAAAATTCAAAAACAGAAATAAAGGTTGTGTTTAAAGAAATGCATGAAAGACGGGTAAGCGAAATCACAGGTTTATTATTCATATTTATATCTCCCCCCTAAACTAGTATTTTAAACTTGATTATTATTGTGATTAGCGCATTCCAAATGTTTGACGGACTCACACTTCTAGTTGTAACGCAACACATACGGCTCTGTTAGGAGTTCCAGCTGTAATCTTCTAAAGCAAACATCCCTCCGAGGAGAACAGAGGAACGGCTGAGCCCAGCAGTCCCAGCACACTTCACACGAAGAGGCTCCGTCGCCAGCGTTACGCCACATATACTGCCTATTACTGTCATTTCAACACATACTGTACGCAGTGTGGGAAGTAAAGAGGGGAACCACAGAGAAAGCTTCAAACACCTCGAATCCTACATTTCCCATAATGCATCTGCCATCTTTAAACTCCCTGTCCCGTGCACTTCATTGAGATACATGGTAAGTGTGCACAGAAGACACACATCTCGACGACATGCACGCAAACCCTGCCTGTGTGTTAGGATTATCATGCAGGGGCCATGGCGTCTCCGTTTTATTAACACACACACACACACGCACGCACGCACACACAGCAACAGTATTCCGCCTTTGTACTCGAGCTGTAAGCCGCCTTAATTATTCCCGAGTAGAGTGGATTTCAAAGAGGGAAGACAAGAGGCCCCTCGTCATCTTTTGGAATGGGTTTATAGCATGTTTGTTTTATTCCCCCGCTTGTTTATGAGCTGGCAGAGAGAAATGTGAAGTCATTACGTGGCACTGATGGAGAGAATTATATCCTGCTTTCTCTTTCACCCATCAAATCATTCAAATACTTCTGTTTTGACGTGAGCGCAGTCTGTCTTCCATTTCCCCTTCCCTCTCTGTCGTTCACTTCTTTCCGCGAGCATTCGGCCAAACATGAAATAAACACACACCCATCTCGCCTTTCACTCTCTCTCCACCGCGAGCCGGTTCTCTTCATCCTGGCCCTGCGCTCAGGCCAGATATCAAATAAACACGAGACAAAGCAGCCATGCAAAGCCAACGCACCCCCCACCTCCATCAGTACCAGAGGTTTAGGAAGTACTCCGATACTTTACTGAGGTACAAGTAGAAGTACCACCGTGTAGAAATACTGTGTGCAATGTTCAAAACCCACATTGGTTTCTCACACAGCATCTCTGTATAGTGTGTGTGTTCACTCTCTGTCCTACACGGCTTGTTGGAGCTCCTGCCCCCCCCCCTCCCTGTAAGCCCAGTGGTCGTCTGCGAGACAGTGAGACACAGCCCGAAACACACACACACCCGCAGCCTGACTGGGAGTTTGTGTGTGTGCCCAGGCGGCGTTCCGTGGTGTCTCGCTGTCTCGCCAACCCCACACCAGAGAGCGGATTGGTCCAACCATAACGGCTGCGCGGACGTTACGTCGCAGAACCCAGGAAGCAAACAATGGAGAAAGAGAAATGTCCAACGAGGCGTTCTGGGGCAGAATAGACAGGTGTTAGAGTTGTACTCGCTACAGGGGGCACTTTGAGGGTTTGTGACTCAAACCGGTTACATGCAGAACCTTCATAACAACAAGGGGACGGGTGATAACCGGAAAAGCACGACATAGGACCTTTATAAAAGTACAAAAGTATTGGTATCTAAATATACTATAAAGTACCATAACTAAAAGTACTTGTTATGCAGGATGGCCATTTTGTATGGGCTATATCACTGGATGAACTGGTGATGTATTAATGTAAATATATTTGTTATTAACTTTAATGAGTTTGACACTGCCAGATATCTCAATGGTACGTCATCATCTATTATTAGATGTTATATACATTGTATGGGCCTGCAAAGGAACTAAGGCTATCCGATGAATGTAGTGGAGTACAAAAATACAATATTTGCCTCCAAAATATGGCAGAGTAGAAGTATAAAGCATCAAATGGAAACACTCAAAAAGTACCTCAAAATCTAACTTAACTTATTTGAGTAAATGTACTTCATTGTGCACTTATTTTGTATATTTCTTTTATTTATATTTGGAATGTGCAATGACGTGCTGCCGTGACAAAACAATTCCCCAAACTGGGATCAATAACGTAAATCTAAACTAATGTCATCACGTACACGTTTCATAAAATATACGTGAGGATTTGAACAAATCTCGACATCAGTCACCTGTTTCCACTCCGAAGGAACTTTTTTTGGCATGAGGGACATGAGTGTGAAATGTCAGCCAGGAAGCAGGTAGCCAGCGCTGGATCAAAAATGTAAGAAAACACAGCTGGGAAGCAAGGAGGGAGAGAGGATGATGAAGATAGAGAAGAGGAAGGCCAGGGGAGAGTAGCAGCAGACGATACACAAAGCAAAGACATCAATGTGAGATGTCATGATATAATGTATGTATTGACCTCTGCAGTGACCTCGAGGGGTCCAGAGACCTCAGCCCGCTATGTGTATTGGCTCAAGCCGCTGCACATTATCATGCTGATGAATATTTATTTATATGCGTTTCTGGAGTTGTTCTGCTCACAGGGGTCCTGTTTGAGTTGGCGAGGCTCCGCGTGGGCCATCTGGCGCTCCTCAGGTTCTGGTCTGAAGAACCGGACAGAACCCGAGCACGTCTCTGCAAACAGTCCAGGAATATTTCCCCTGATCCATAATTCATGCAGCTCTGACTGAGCTGTGAAGCTGCGCCGGGTCGAGGTACACGGCTGGAGGCGTGATGACACAACACGGGGAGTTAGTGTTCCTCGAAGCATTTCCCTGAAAACACGGCGTTCGCCTCGGTGTTGCTGACTTATTGATTTACTGCCACACATTCAGGATGTTTCTCAAAGCTGTTCTCGCGTTTATGGATCTGTTTCTTCAGCAGAAAGTCAGGTGATTCATGACAGAGACGGTCTTTATCTTGTGACATAGTAAGTCTTTCAAAATGTGTTATTTAGTAATATTTCAGTTGAGTTATTTTCCACGGTGTTTCCACAGTGCCTCGTTTTTTAATCAATTATACAATTAGAAGACTTCACGGTGTGCATTGGGAGTCCGTTTTAATGCATCACATATGGTTGGACTTCCAGCTGTAATCTTCTGGAGAAATGATGCGTGAACATGTGTTAAAGTTAACATCCATCACGGCCCCAGTATTTCCAACACACGGCGCACCAAGACGCTGTCATTTCTAAACTACTCGAGTACAAGACTTAAAAAAGGAATTATTTATTTAACCAGGTGAAGCCCCTTGAGATCAAAATATCTCTTTTTCACGGGTGACCTGCAGGACATTAGTTACACATGTAACATAGAAACAACAATAATGATGACATACAACATAATGGACAGGGTACAGTTTACAAACTCTATTCACAGTGACAGGGACCATGAGTATCAGACAGCATGGCACCCAGCCGAGTTTTAAAGTGATGCAGGGGAACCAAAGTGCTCAAACCTTGAATCCTTGAATCCCACATATCCCATAAAACCATTGCAGAGGATGAAGCTTTGACAACATGGACCGCTCATTTCCAAAAATGCAACCAATACCATCTTTCTAGTCCCTGTCTAGTAAACAGTCGTGTCTTTAAACTCAATATAACACGGCTTAGTTGAATACTCGATTCTGATTGGTCAATCTGAGGTTGTCAATATTCACTAACACCCGTTGCTAAGGAGAACAGACCGTTGCTAAGGACGATCAAGCGAGTCATCAATCCACAGAAAGGTGAATTTTAGGTCAGATGTGGACGACAAACATTTTCTATCAAAAACACGGTGACATACTTTTTGATTACTAAATGTATATTTGTTGGGAGAGGGAAACTTTGGACGCATGTTGGCTAAACCGTCTCATTGTTTAAAGACTAGTTCATGGAAAATAAACTGTGAACACACTCCCAACTCCGGGGACTTCCGGCCGGGGACTCCGGGTGGCAGTATACGCCGTGAAGTTGTTTGCGGCCTGCCAGTAAACCCAAAGCAGAAGAAGAAGAAGAAGAAGTGACGTCAGCGGCTTCATTTGCCTAATCCTCCCTCAGGGACTTATTCCGGTGTGAACGCGATCGGCTAGCAACTGAAGTGTGCCACAATGCATACAAACGTCCTAAAATGCGGTGTCATGTTCTTTTGAAGCTTGTGAAAATGATGTGAAATAGAGTTGATCAGAATAAGAGGTGTAGCCTATCATTTTTGTATTTTCTTCGTCAGCCAGTCAGTGACCAGGCTAGAATCTTTAGCTGCAAAAACATAAGGCCTTTAGCTCATCATTTAGCTTTTCATCTTTTTTTAGTGTTTTACTTTTTTTAGGTCAAGAACGTCAGTCAGATTGGGTGACGATTAGAAAGGGGGTCGCAAGGTAATTTTAGTGTGTCAATCAACGATATGAGAATAATGTGTCATGTTAAGAGAGAGTAATGTTCCAGTTGTTTTTGTGCCTGTGGGTGAGTGAGAGCAAGATGATTGCCATTCATGAATGAAGATAGAAGATCAATTTATATTCCTATAGTATTGCCAGACGGAGGGTTCCGATCGTAAAACAGAGACCATACAGCCATACCGTATTGAATTGAAAAATACAAATCAGAATTCTTCAATGTTGCCATGACAATGATACATTAGATATTGAGAAACAATAGAAAAACATGTCTTAAAACAACTCTCTTCCCTCCTACTCTCGGAGAGGCAACAGATCAGACTAATATTCATATGTTTCAAAGAATACGTATTTTAAACTTACATGGTGGACCAGAGTCTATGGTGTGATGATTAAGTGACAAACAAGTATCAAATTATATGTATTCTGCATAAATGGGGGGGGGCGACGATACACATTTAAATTTGGGACACTGCTGGTTATATCCGGGACAATACAAAGTAGAATTCGAGACAGGTGTGGGACACTGAGGAAAAAAGTGAATTTCGAGCCCTGCTACTGCTGCCGCCATTTTATCTTTTTTTAGCAGATACAGCAGTTTGTTATTCTTAGTGGAAGGAATACAATAATTTGTAAAGCGAATATCCCTCATATAACTTCCATTTGTAACAAACTGGCTGATTGTTTTAATTATCCTCCAATTAAGTCTAATGGCATTTGCACAGTTATTATTACTGATGTCATGAATTAAATGTGATCATCGGTGCATTTAAGTGTTGTTGTAAAGCTAATTTAAATGATTCGATATGCTTTTGCTGGATATAACAACCTATATTTTAATGCAAATGTTTATTTATGGGTTGATTTATATTTAGTTTGAGCTAGTTATCTGAACCTGTGAAGTAACTAGAGCTGACAGATACATGTAATGGAGTAAACAGTTGGATGTGGTTTGCAAAATGGAGCATAAAATGGAAATACTCAACATTTAACTTGAGTATTTCCATGTTATACTTGCATCTTACTGAAATACTGATAGAGTTAATGTGCTTTGTTACATCCCTCCACTGCTTTCACAGATGGTTTTAAAATAATAAATAATAATTAATAATAAATTAATTTAAAAATGAAATGCTTGTAGATACAACAACAGCAACAACAACAACAACAACAACAACAACAACAACAACAACAACAACCGAGCTCTTGAGTGTGTCCCACAGAGTAATGAAACATCAGATGCACGAACACACACACTATCATCTCCCAACTACACGACTTCGCCCCAAAAGCTTCCCTTAAATGTGTCCGTGGGTCCTTCATTCTGTGATGAATGAATCTCCATGCCGACAGCGTATTAGTCGGCCTTAAGTGCAGACGAGAGGCCGAGAAGAAAAAGACGACGACTCGCTCTGAGGTTCATCTCGAGCTGATTTATGGCGGTCGAAAGCTCAAAGAGTGATTCGTCAGAACATCTGAGCTTTGAGAGCGAGCAAAAAAAGGGCAACGGGTTCCTTTCCCCTCTTTTCCCACCCCCTCCCCCGTTCGCTGTTAAATATGCAGATACAGCCGCGCATGAGGCTGCTCGCGGGTTTGTTGCAAGAATTGGGTCAGCGGCGACGTCACAGCGCTTTAAAGCGAGGCAGGGTTTCTTTAGAGAGTCCCAGTGAAGGTCTGGCAGCTCAGGAGGAGCAGAGAAGTGTCTGCAGCCGAACGGTGCTCCTCAAACAGGAGGGTTGATGCGACCGAGCAGCGTTCAGGTCTAAAGGAGAGGTTTCTGATGTGTCTGATCAGGGGCGTTTCCTGGACCTGGACACATTCGGGGCTTAGCCCACAGTTCATTAAGGTGCATTAAGGTACCGGGCGCTACGGTGGAATATTCTACTGCGACACTCCCCACACGCACACACACAGTACACCTGCGACTGTTACAATAGCCGCGTTCACACTGCGGTACTTTTCCCACAAAGGTTCATGCGAACTTAGTTCATGAGAACTCTTTAGTTCTCATGAACTAAGTACAGATCGCGTTCACACCGGAATAAGTCCCTGAGGGAGGATTAGGCAAATGAAGCCGCTGACGTCACTTCTTCTTCTGCTTTGGGTTTACTGGCAGGCCGCAAACCACTTCACGGCGTATACTGCCGCCCGGAGTCCCCGGAGTTGGGGAAGGCTTCAGTAGAAGCTGCTGGGAGTCCCAGCAGCTTCTACTGAAGCCTTCCGAGTAAATCGCCAGAACGCCGACACCTCCTCATCTCCACCACTCCCATGTTTTATTTTGTGTTGCCATAAATTAGTCTCTCTGCGTTTCTGCGCTGGGCTAATGCTAATGCTAATAATGCTAATGCGAGGATAATAAAATGGCGGCTTCACAAAACTTTTTGGGAGTGTTACGGGGCGTGGTTTAAATCCGCCCAGCCAATCAGGAATATAGCTCTTTTCTCAAAAGAGAGCCGTTCCAAAGTCCCTGCTCTCTAGCAGGGACTTTCGAGGGGATTAAAAGGTTCACATGAACTACTTTTAGTACCGGCTCTTTTTGGTGTGAACGCGATCATGAACTAAGTTCGCATGAACCTTTGTGGGAAAAGTACCGCAGTGTGAACGCGGCTAATGGAGGCTCGATAATCAGCTCACGGCATATAGGTGTAAGCAGGGGTAAAGTGCTATTTTTATAAGTGGGGGGGGGTCCTCACCTCCTCTAGGAGGGTCCGGGAATATTTGTTTTTAAATATTGAAGTTGAAAGCATCAATCTGGTGCACTTTGAAAGCAACATTGAGAGATCTATAGATACATCTCTCAACAACCAGATGAAACTGATTTACTTTTTCTTGATGGATATTTTTCAAATCACTCCCCTGTGACTGTGTACTGTAAGGTAGCTTCTAGCTTCATGTCGAACACTGACAGTAAGTCAACATTTTCCAGAGCTTTCTTTGAAATCACCAGGTAACGCTAAAAAACATTACATTTAGATTGTATGACAAAGTGTTTATTTAATATATATGGCTATAGCTACTTGCTAACGGTTTAGCTTCCCCCCGCGATTCAAAGTAACGTCAACGTAGCTGTAATTTATGCTTTGCTTACATGTTCGCCTAACTTGGGAGTTTACTGACATTCACATACCTTGTTCACCTGGCTCGAGTGGTGGCTCTGGGGTTGTTGTGTGAGCCACCACTCGAGAATTGTCGTCTTCTTTAAGAAAACATTTTCTTACGTCCATCTTCAAAAATTCTGAGTCCGACTGACAGTTTAAACATTGTCACAGGATAGGTACCTGTCAGCCAATAAGACGTTTATTTCCATGCAACTCTCTGATTGGTCTGGTGTCAGTGTTGCATTCACTGAACACGGGAAATTCCATCCTGCCGTCCTCTCTAGTGTCTTGATGAGGTTCAGGTAAAGCACGGTGATTGAATGTTAATGTATTATATTATAGAGGGAGAATGATACTGATACTGTTTCTGATGCGTCTGATACTCTCCGTCAGAAATGTAAAGAAGAAACGTAATATAGATGGACGGTGTCACTTATTTTATCATTGTTTATCCTGTTTATATCTTTTACATTATTAATAATAATAATAATAATAATGCATTATATTTTTTTATTAGAGTGCACGCCCAGCTCCAAGATTTTCAAGATTTTTTCAAAGCTGCTGTGTGGACGGGGCAACGGTCCACACAGCAGCTTTTCAAACAGGCGAAAACCTACCAGTTTCCCCCACTGTCCCTGCCTCCTCCCTCCATGCCTGCTTCCTCCGGTTTGTATCCCGTTAATAGTTCTGGTCGTAAAGAACCGGGTGATTTGCTCCCGTAACTTCTCGTTTGGAATATGAGGAAATGAACTGCGGTCTGGTTCTCCCTGCTTGCACGCGGTTTGATTGGCTAGCGCTTCTCCTGTCAGATTTGCATAAACGTGTTTGATTGGCTGGCGCTTCCAGCTCAGCTTCGAAAGTTGAACATTGCTCAACTTTTGAATCCTGGACATCCTGGAAATCTTCGCTTCGCTCCCCCACAATGCAGTTCGGCGAAAAGCGAGGCAAAATGACGTCATCCCCATTCAAAGTCAACGGGCAGAGAAGCGGTGGAAGATTTGTTCAAAGCTGCTGTGTGGACGTACCTGCGAGTCATTACTGTGGAGATTACCCACATTTCATTTAGATCATGCTTTTATCCAAAATGACTTAACATTAGCTTTAAAAAAAAAGCCAGCCAGTTTTGGCGCTGGTGCATCAGTTGCCAATTTTAAACAGTACTTTTACTTTTAGGACGTTAAGTATTTTTGGTTTCCAATGCTTATCTACTTGTATGCAAGATTTTGAATGCAGGACTTTGACTTACTTCTTGGAAAAGTAAAAGCAATTTGTTCTTTGTGAGAGTGTTCGATGATGCCTTTGAGTGTTTCTATTTGAGAAAACAAGCAAACGACAGGAAGCAGCCGAGTTAGAGTCGAGAATGAGATTGTGTCTGACATCCTCAGCTGTCTTCAGAGAGCAGAGATACGGACAGAGAGCAGAGATAAGTGGAGCGTAAATGTTTCTTTAGCACATCATATATTCTGGCCTATCGCTACGCATTTCACCCTCCTCTATCTCCTCCATCTCGACACACACCACACACAGGGAGGAACACAACATGGAGCCCTCAGACATATTGAGCAAATTAAGCGTCGTTAAAGATGAAATGTTGCAGTTAAGATGCTATCGGCCTGCTGAAGTCTCCTCAGGAATCACCCCAGAAACCATGAGAAGCGTTTTCCTTGTAGAGTGAGTGGAGCGTTTTATGGCATGGCTCTAATGTAAAAATGTATCCGTGATAGGGTAATTTAACTCAGTTATCATTGAATATGGACATTCAAGGAGATGTACCATACAATCATCATTGAATACGGACATTTTTCTGTCAAATATATGCCTTGTAAATTGAACTTTCAATTTGTAAAGACATCGCGAGACACCATCGTTGATTGAAGACATTGATTGTTGACCTTGGGAACAATCCTTGTAACTTAAAGTGGACCTATTATGTTATATTGGAAAAATATATTGTAAGGCCATACCCATACAAAACATGTCTGTCAAGTGTTTTGCTTAAAATACCAAACAGATCACCCATTGTAGCCATGCCTCATACTGCTCAAACCCCTCTTTTGCAGCCCTGTTGCAAACAGGCTGATTCTGCTGCTAGCCACGCCCCTTTGTAGCGTCACGCAGCTTTCCCCTGCTACCGGGAGAGCTCAGCTAAATGCTGCGGTGATTAAATGCCATGTTATGCTCCTAACCACTAACCAAGCTTTATTTCTGAAACAGGATGGAGCTCAAACCTTTCTCTCTCGCAGGGTTTACCACGAGGACATTACGTTACACATATTCTCTCCAGTAGCCTACAGCGTTAGCTCCATGGCTAGCTCTGAGTGTTAGCATGCTTGCTAATGTCAACACACAGCATATTACTCCCAAAACACGCCGCGCATTGTTTCTGAAACAGCACACAGCTTGACATGTTCTTTGTTAAGTGTTTACCGCTAGAACAGTGCCATGTATTAAATAACAACTTCACTCTAAGCCTCCAGCAGACATCCTGCTGAATACACAGACACAGCTGCGAGAGACGATTCAGCTAGACGACTGTATACGGAGACGATAGGTTGGGACGTGTCACGTCGGCCGGATGACGCCAATGACGTCAGAGGAGCGAAAATTCTGGATCTGCTTGTTAGCACCCCGTTTTGGTTTTTGTTGGATAGAAAAGAGAGAGGGTTTTGTTTTCGGACACTTTGCGAGTTCCCTGACGCACCGGGGAAACGTAAAAGTGCATTTTACATCGTAGGTCCCCTTTAAGTTCCCAGTTTTCCAACGTGAAAGAGTGCATTTAATAATTGAACCACCACTTTTTAAATAAAACTCTAACCCTAAAAAAAGCTGTAATGAACACGATGTTTGGAAAATACTAAATAAGCAACGGCTGCAACAAACAATTAGTTTCCTTGGTGTCCGCAATAAATCTGCAGATTATTTTCTCCCAGTATCTCAAAGTCCAAGGTTATGTCTTTAAATCTCTTAGTTTCAGTCCATAACCCATACATCCAGGATACTTCCAGTCGAAAACAAAGAATAAATCCACATTTGAGAGGCAAAAAAACCCTTTTCTGCCAATTGTGCATACAAAGTTATCAATTATCTAAATAGTTGCCAATGGACCAATTGATCAGGTGACTTATTGTTGCAGCTCCACTAAAAATCAGACCGAAACTGGTCCCATATTGACACCCTCCACTAACCTCAGGCGGCCTCAGTAGATTAAAACCCGACGATGAGACATTTCCCCACATCTGAAATGACGACTTTCTAAACAACGGATGTGTTTCGTGATTTCTCAAACGATCACCTCCAACCATGTGTTGTACCTTTTCCGGCACTTGTGCAGAACTCCATCAATCTCCCTCTCGGGACCTGTATCTGATTACATGCAGCCTGTGCGGTTGTGATGGATTATGGCCTGTGTCAACATAGAGCCTATTTCTGGCATCCCAAAAAACGATCCCAGACCAAGTTGTATTGTTTCTGTGAGGATGATATCTTGACAACATATCACTGCTGTTGTATGTCTAGCAATAGCATCTCCATCTTGGACTTTTAGTATCCGTGTGCTACTATAGGCTTATATTTGTTCGAGTGTTTTACTACAAGCACCAACCAGAAGATTCTTGCTCTCACACTTTGTCTGAATGAGCTTCACCACTTTTTGTTGTTGTTTTTGTTCAGATTTTAAGTGTCTTTGAGCATTAGGAAAAATACAAATCTTATGTATTATTATTATTAGGTCTGAAACTGTCGAGCAAGGAGGACAATGTGTGTACGTAGATAAAAGTACAACGTTCTTCACGGCAACAACTAGTATCCGCACGACCGATCTGCTCCGAGAAATTGGGTTTTCAGTCTTTGTTTTGACATTTTCAGTCTCGAACCCAAGGTCAAAAACAGACCTCCGATGCATACAGGGATCACTACGGCTTTTCTGGAAAGTTTAAATAGTTCAGAGGAGAAGAGCAGCTGCACAAAAACAGCGGTGGGCTCAGAGAAAAATATGCCGAGTGAAACGCTTTTTATCGACACGGCCGAATGCAACGCGACACACTCAACTCGACATTGCAAACATTTTAAATAAGAAGCTGGCGTTCAGAAAAAGCCGCTGCAGACGACCGGGGCCCCTCAGGGAGTCGGCATGTCGTACAGTTGCTTACAAACGGCTCCCTAACTTAGAAACGTGGGCTACATCTGGGGCTAAGTGGGTGTGAAAGAGAATGTTAATCAGTGGGATGCTTTTGTCGGCCACTGAGGGTGGAGTTGTGTGTGTGTGTGTGTGTGTGCGTGTGTGTGTGTGTGTGCGTGTGTGGGAATGCTTGCCTCCATATGTTGCTACGCTCTGCAGGGGGCCATGTCAGTACGTCGTTCACCAACAGCTGGAAGAGACCAACTGTGCAGGAAACACAGCGGCGGGTCGCAGCCCATCGTCACACGACCGGACTGAACCATTTTGCAATAATCTAGTGTGGTGAACCAGGACGTCCTCTTCAATCACGCCCAACCACAGTCCTTCTTCCAGAGGACACCGTGTGGAGCTGACTGTAATAACTCCCAACGCTTGACGAGCTCCAGGACTACAAAGCCGGCTCCATTGTAAGGTTTCCGAGCCGCAGTGTTTGTGTTTCTCCTTTGAGTCTGGTTTGTGGCGGGGTGAGTCGGATGGGAAATATTGGGAACCCCCCCCGCGCTGAGGCACATGTCTCGTAAATCTAGCGTCCCCCCCTGTCATTCTCCGACTCTTTTAGCTCTCCCATTGGTCTCTTCAAACCCTTAAGGGTGTGCTGCCCGCTCACTACTATTCATTCCTCTTTGTCTTTGCTTCACGACATTTCCCTTCAGTCTCTGTGGAGTTCAAGTCCCAACACAGCCACCAGTTGTCAGGCACCAATCAGTTGGGCCACAAAGACACAAGAGTTGTTTATTTACCCCAAAATTCACAAACCAAAAATCCCAATAGCTAGGCCAAGAAAACGGGTCAACACAAAAGAACTGAAATCAATAAAACAGCAAGACAATAAGGTGTTAACTGAACAAACCTCGGTGGCAGGAGAACAGGGTGGCTTGGGCAAACCAAATAACACAGAGGGGGTTACTATGAAGGGCCGTGGAGGCCAAAATTCAAACTCGCCTCACACACACACTACTGAAAACATCTGGCCTTGCACACACACTACTGCAATCCTCTCACATTCCCTACTGAGAACCTTTCAGTAAAATGTTTTTCAGGAGTGTGTGTGTGAGGTGTTCAGTAGTGAATGTGAGAAGATTTCAGTTGTGTGTGTGTGAGGCTTAATTTTCAGTAGTGTGTGTGTGTGTGTGTGTGTGTGTGTGTGTGTGTGTGTGTGTGTGTGTGTGTGTGTGTGTGTGTGTGTGTGTGTGTGTGTGTGTGAGGTGTTCAGTAGTGAATGTGAGAGGATTTCAATAGTGTGTGTGTGAGGCTTAATTTTCAGTAGTGTGTGTGTGAGGTGTTCAGTAGTGAATGTGAGAAGATTTCAGTTGTGTGTGTGTGAGGCTTAATTTTCAGTAGTGTGTGTGTGTGTGTGTGTGTGTGTGTGTGTGTGTGTGTGTGTGTGTGTGTGTGTGTGTGTGTGTGTGTGTGTGTGTGTGTGTGTGTGTGTGTGTGTGTGTGTGTGTGTGTGTGTGTGTGTGAGGTGTTCAGTAGTGAATGTGAGAGGATTTCAGTAGTGTGTGTTAGAGGCTTAATTTTCAGTAGTGTGTGTGTGAGGTGTTCAGTAGTGAATGTGAGAGGATTTCAGTAGTGTGTGTGCAAGGCCAGATGTTTTCAGTAGTGTGTGTGTGAGGTGAGTTTGAATATTGGCCTACACTGCCCTTCATAGGTTACTAACATCGTCACACAACACAAAGTTAATTGACCAAGGCCAAACCCCCCTCTGATATTAAAGCACATGGTTTGGCCCAATTGGCTGCTTCAAAGAATTGAACCCTGTAAAACCTGACCCATAAAATAAAAAGGACATTTGAATGTTCTGAAATGTAAGTGTTTAACAAAATAAAGAATATATATATGTGGTTATTATTTACATATTTGATTTGTTTTTGTATGTTATTTGATACATCAGGCGCTTATGGGACTTTATTTTAAACAGGCACCAATCGGCTGCTTCAAGGATTCGAGTAATCAGCCGTCCAGTGCTCGAACGTGCCATCGACTCTAAACAGTGTGGGGTTGAAGGTAAATATACAGCTTAGCATTCAAATGACCCGTGTTTTCTTTGTTTCTGTGGTCGACTGCAACTGAGATATACCTGTGTCGGCAGAATCTGAGTTGCATTAACATCTCGTTCACCCTCATCTTTCTGCAGCGTCGAAGAGTGTCACACTTCCTCCTCCGTGGAGTTTCCCTCCGCGGAGCTGTCTTCAAACAAAACACTTTAGATCAGGAAATAATTAGCACCTTGCTCGGCGCTTAGAAACACATCTCAGTGTTGCTCAAAATGTGGGAACAGTCGAAGATGTTCTTTAGTAACAGAAACAAACTTCTTACGTGTGACTTGACTCACTTTCACACATCCTCGAGGTTCCCACCAGGTCCCTCGGAACTCCCACTTATTATATTTCTCATCGCGCGTGTTTAAAGTTCAACTGAACAGTTTGCAGAAGAGGTTTCAGTGAATCAGTGCACTTGTACACGTATTGAATTCATTCACATGCAATAACAGCTTAGTGTTGGATTGGATGTGAGCATTCAGTTTGAAGACTGGATTGAAACAATATCTATGTTGACGGGTATTTCAAATAGTTTGTAACATTATTAGTTTTGGGAACATGTGCTAAAATTAACAAGCTAGTCTAACTGGCTTATACTTTCATACTTGTTTAAAACAATTTATCACGAGCCCTGGTAACCCTAAACACCACATATATAAAAAAAGTACAACCATTTTTAGTTGCCGAGTGGTAAAAACAAAGAAAAGGCAACGTTCTCTAACTAAATCGCCACCATCCATCCATCCATCTTCTCCCATCCATCCATCCATCTTCTCCCATCCATCCATCCATCCATCTTCTCCCATCCATCCATCCATCTTCTCCCATCCATCCATCCATCTTCTCCCATCCATCCATCCATCCATCTTCTCCCATCCATCCATCCATCTTCTCCCATCCATCCATCCATCTCCTCCCGCTTACCCGTGGTCGGGTCTCGGGGGTATCAGCTCCAGCAAAGAGCCCCAAACGTCCCTTTCCCCTCATCAACCAGCTCTGACTGGGGGGTCCCAAGGCGTTCCCAGGCCAGCGAAGAGATATAGTCCCTCCACCTGGTCCTAGGTCTACCCCTCGGTCTCCTCCCAGCTGGACGTGCCTGGAACACCTCCCTAGGGAGGCGCCCAGGTGGCATCCTAACTAGGTGCCCGAACCACCTCAACTGGCTTCTTTCGACACGAAGGAGGAGCGGCTCAACTCCGAGTCCCTCCTTGATGACCGAACTTCTCACCTTATCCCTAAGGGAGACACCAGCCACGATCTCGTTCTTTCGGTCATGACCCATCCTTCATGACCATAGGTGAGGGTAGGAACGAAAATGGCCCGGTAGACAGAGAGCTTTGCCTTCTGGCTCAGCTCTCTTTTCGTCACAACGGTAAAGCGACTGCAGTACCGCTCCCGCTGCTCCGATTCTCCGGCCCATCTCACGCTCCATTGATCCCTCACTCGAGAACAAGACCCCGAGATACTTGAACTCCTTCACTTGGGGTAAGGACTCATTCCCTACTTGGAGTGGACAGTCTAAATCGCCACCGTTATTATTATTAAATGTATTGTTTTCATTCACATGCAATAACAGTTTAGTGTTGTATTGGATGTAAGCATTCAGTTTGATGACTGGATTGAAAGAATATCTATGTTGACGGGTATTTAAAATAGTTGTAACATTATTACAACCCGTGCTAAAATAAGATAAATAAGGCTAACTAGCAAATACTTTCAAAAATGTTTTAAGACTTAATCACGAGCGACCAGAACCCTATATTGCTGCTTCCAGACTACACCACATATATAGGAAATGTCCGACCATTTTTGAGTTGCTCACTCCTAGTAACGGTACGTCCACACAGCAGCTTTTCAAAAATCTTGAACATCCTGGAGCTGGGCGTGTCCGACAGCTTGGGGATTTTTTGCGAGCAACACGACCAACAACCAATCACATGAATGTCCCGCCCCCGACATACAAAGCAAAAAACCCCGGGGATTTTATGCGAGCAATATATATATATATATATATAAACTCCCCAAACAGGCGAAAACCTACCAGTTTCCCCCACTGTCTCTGCCACCTCCCTCCATGCTGGTTCCTCCGGTTTGTATCCCGTTAATAGTTCTGGTCGTAAAGAACCGGGTGATTTGCTCCCGTAACTTCTCGTTTGGAATATGAGGAAATGAACTGCGGTCTGGTTCTCCCAGCTTACACGCGGTTTGATTGGCTAGCGCTTCTACTGTCAGATTTGCATAAACGTGTTTGATTGGCTGGCGCTTCCAGCTCAGCTTCAAAAGTTGAACATTGCTCAACTTTTGAATCCTGGACATCCTGGAAATCTTCGCTTCGCTCCCCCACAATGCAGTTCGGCGAAAAGCGAGGCGAAGTGACTTCATCCCCATTCAAAGTCGACGGGCAGAGAAGCGTTGGAAGCGGTGGAAGATTCGTCTAAAGCTGCTGTGTGGACGTATCGTTAGTGGTTGAAACTGAAAAATGTGGCGCTGTCTAACTAAATCACCCCATTACAGCTATTCCATGTAAGCTAGCTCCCACTCACCGAGCCTCCCCTGAACCGGCTGGAGGCGCTTTGGGAAGAGCCCTCTCCCACTTTGAAGAGCTCTTAGTTAGAATGAAACAACGGGGAGTGAATGGCTTTTTAGTACGCACAGAATATTTTCATCCGAGTCAGGTTTGACCGACGATTGCTAAAAAGTTGCTGCATTTTTCGATACATACTTTAATCGAATACAGATAGTGTGTTTTCGAGTGTCGAAAATAATGTGTGAGTCGTTGAATCGGCGACACCGACGATGGTCTGCTTACGTCAGAGCAGCTCGAATCTGAGAGGCTGTTTCTCAAGTTTCAGTCGAGTCGGAAGAATTAAACCAGTAGTTCCACTCATTGTTGAGTTTGTTTATTTTCAAGCGTATGTAGTTAGTGCTTGTGTGAGTGCAAGTGTGTGTGAGTGCAAGTGTGTGTGAGTGCAAGTGTGTGTGAGTGTATCGGTGTGTGTGAGTGTATCGGTGTGTGAGGGACCAACTGTTGATAATTACAGAGAGACAGCAAGTGGCTTTGTGCAGCTCTCCGTCGGCCATTCAGTCCAACACAACCGTGACCGTCTGTCAGAGCATTCAACAAGCGCTCAGAAGGCCGCCATTCATGCATGGCCCTCACAATTACACACACACACACACACATATAGCACAAGCAAACACTCTCACACACACACAGATGCTATCTCAAAAATGGAATGTATGGACTCGATTTTACCCCTTATTCTCCCAACACACACACACACACACACACACACACACAAAGAAACTCACTCTGCTGGTTTCTCTTGTATACACGTTCACTTGGATGTAAACACATATGAAACAGGAGACACTGCTGATTCAATCACTAAAAAGAAACACACACACACACACACACATTTCCATGGGCCCTCAAACGCAGCTCTTACTTGTTTTGTCTGCAGTGTAGCTGAGTAGAATTTGCGCTAAAATAACTTCAAAGGCTCTGAAGGAGGGGGCACTCGGAGGAATATGGGTAATTAGGACTGTGGAGCGAGAGAGTACAGCAAAAGGGAGAATATGAGTGAAAGGGGGAGAAAGGGAGAAGGATCCTCTCGGCCACAATGGATGAATAGGACGAGAGACGGTTTGGAGAGAAAAAGACAAGGGGGGGGGGACTGGGAACACTTCATGATAACACTTGAGCACACACACACACACACACACACACACAGATTGGTGTTGTGATAGCGCGCCACGAGACAGGAAACTTTGGCCATGGAATTTAGTCCCAGTTGCAAACATGACGCCGGATATGAAGGCGAAACCACACACAGAGCGACACAATCAAAACAGACAAACAGCGGCGTAGAGAAAAAGCAGACCTGTCTGTCTCTCTCTCACACACACACACACACACACACACACACAGATTGGTGTTGTGATAGCGCGCCACGAGACAGGAAACTTTGGCCATGGAATTTAGTCCCAGTTGCAAACATGACGCCGGATATGAAGGCGAAACCACACACAGAGCGACACAATCAAAACAGACAAACAGCGGCGTAGAGAAAAAGCAGACCTGTCTGTCTCTCTCTCACACACACACACACACACACACACACACACACACACATAAACACACACACACACACACACACACACACATATACCATGTATACATCACTTCAGGGGACATTACATTGACTTACATGCATTTCCTGGAGACTTATCCTAACCTTAACCATAACCAACACATGCCTAACCCTAACCAAGTCTTCACCCTACAACTCATGATCCCCCTTATGGGGACCTCCAATTTGTCCCCATAAGGGAGGCGAGTCCACACACGTGACTCTGTAAACAGATTTAGGTCCCCACAAGTATAATAATGCCAGACCACACACACACACACACACACACACACACACACACAAAGTGCTCCTAATGGCAGCAGTGCGTCCATCCAGCCATCACAAGAGCTCTCCACCAGCTAATGTGTGTCTATTTATAGCCCGTAAACAACACTCGACATGTTGAGATGTTCCTTTATCGCCACCTGTGCAAATAAAGCCAGATCACTAAATGCTATAGTCAACACAATTAAAGCTGCGTGGCTTTTTAAATGTGTGCTAGACATTCATAGAAAAACATCATGGTTTACATGACTGTGTGTAGGAAGTGTTCATCACAAAACATAGTTGATTCCTCGGCACACAATGAAGTGAGACGAGAGAACTGAAGCTTGGGAAGGAAGGGGAATCAGAGTGTGTGTGCGTGCGTGCGTGCGTGCGTGTGTGTGTGTGTGTGGAGAAAGTGGAGACAGACGAGGGGTGAGAGTGCCCTCTGTTGACTGAGCTGGGTTTAACAGATTATTGTCAGAGATTGACACACATACACACACACACACACACACACACGACAAGCAGCATTGAGTGTTTCTCTTTGCTGTGACTATACACACTTCCTACAGATCAGCAAAATCCAGACATGCAATTAAAGATTGTGTCACGAGAAGGGGGATATAAGTGTGCGTGCGTGCGTGTGTGCGTGCGTGCGTGCCTGTGTGTGCGTGTGTGTGTGTGTGTGTGTGTGTGTGTTGGACAGTCAGACGTTCTGCAGATTTGACTGGATCCCCGCTGAGCTGCAGCTGCCTGAGTGACATATGCTGGTTGAGCTTGAGCCCCAAAGCCCCTTCAACTAAAATCACTTATCCTCACACACCTAACACACACACACACACACACACACACACACACACACACCCCCAGCTTCCTGTTGGGATCAGAGGAGGCAGATTGATGGATGAAGTCAGCTGCTGAGGACGCACAAATGAATTTTTTGGGGTTTCATTTCGTTAGCATCGACCACAGTGACATCACAGCCTCTGTGTCGGTCCTGTTGTGTTCTTGAAGCCCGGTCTTGTTTTGCCATCGTGTGCCTTGAACCAGAGAGATCTATTTTGTTATGACATTACAGGGTTTCTACTTGAATCAGAAAGTGGTAATATGAGACATTGACACTATTGAAAACTGACTTGCTGACATTTAAACATACGGAAGAGGATAAGGGCCACGTGTACATTTTTGATATCTGATATTAAAGTCAGAATTCTGAGAGAAGAGTTGAAATTCGTACTTTTCGAGTTTATTTTTATTAATCCCCTCGGAGATAAATAAAGGTTAATCTTATCTTATCTTATCTTATCTTATCTTTTCAAGTCTCTTTCCATGGTGCCTGATCAGAAGTATTTCTTTCCCTGATCTCCCCTTACACATTCCCATCTGATCGAGACAGTCATTAGCCCTTAAAGCGGGGGTGTCAAACTCAATTTCATCGCGGGCCACATCAGCATTATGGTTGCACTCAAAGGGCCGGTTGCAACTTTAACACTATATAAATATACATATATAAATATAGAATATATATTAAATAATGTATTATATTATTGGCTCTGCATTGGATTATTATCAGTCCTGGTAATAACTTCATAAATAACTACGTCTGAAGGCAGAAGTCTCGGGCACATCATCGAAAGCAAATATTCAACAATGAAAGAACATCCATAACAGGAATCTGTTTGCAACTTATATCAATATGCCAATTACTTGTATATAGACTATTCTGCACTATTTCTATTACATTTTATTTTATTTACTTGCACAATTGTATCTGTGTTATTGTGTTGCACTGTTGGAGGAGCCTGTGACCTAAGCATTTCTTTGTCATAACACTGTAGCCATGTACATATGACAATACAATTGTATTGTATATTATATTCTTTGCAAGCTCTTGCGGGCCGCATAAAATGAAGTCGCGGGCCGTATTTGGCCCCCGGACCTTGAGTTTGACACCCCTGCTTTAAAGTCAGGTCTTCTTGAACCCTGCAACCTGCCCGGATAGAGGCATTGCATGTTGTTCTCGTGTTGGTGTCACCTGCTCAGACGAATAGCGGCTGACCCTTCTCATGGTGTGAGCATTTCCCTCACTCGATGACACACATTGAACGAAGCTGTGGCTGCTTGTCGGTTTGAGAGTAAACCGAAGTATGGAAAGTACGCTGAAATCCCAAATACACACATGCGAGTGAAGATAATTAAATATACAATCGCGTGTGTACGTGCAGGTGCAAGCGTTTCACCGCCAGCTTCTCTTCCCTAATCGATTCTTCTGTTTCGCTCTTCCAGAAACATCACCTGTACAAACTAACTGACAGACAGGTGGCGTCATCCGGTGACACGGTGACAGTGAGACGGTGAGTCTGGCTCCAAGGGGGGGGAGGGGCGTCTGCTGTCATATTTAGAACACACACACACACACACTAACTAAAACACCTGTTATGTAACATGGCAGCGCCCTCAGAAGCTCTCACGTTGCTAATTGGAGTGTCAGCTATACTGGCATCACTTCCTTTGATGTTTGACACGACAAAAGTCATTACAGCGATGCAACACCCCCCGCTGTGACTCCGTTGTTGCTCTGATCCACGAGGCTTTATTTATTGTCATTACTTCCACGACCCGGAACGTTCTGCCGATGTGAGTTTCTGCCCGACAGCGGTGCTGATAAGCGCTCTGGAGCTTGTCACTGCTGTGCCTTAGGTTGGAGTGCTGTACAAACATCCACATGTCACTTCCCCCCTCCCCCCCTCTCTCCCCCCCTCCCTATAGTCCTGTCACTCTCGTCCCAACTATCAAAGCTCACCCTGTTTACTTTCTTCAATCGTTTCCCTTCAATCTCTCGCTTTCTCTCCTTCTCTCTCTTGTTGTTTTTCTCTTTGTCTCTCTGACGTTAGTGCAGCTGACGCCGACCCACTCCGGACTCCCCTTGAATCTTAATGGACCTCCTTCATGTGTTTTTGTTTTTGTATGCATCTCCTATGCATTCATGGTGCATGCATTATGTCCTCCACCAAGGAGGTTATGTTTTTTTGACTCGGTCTATCAGTCAGTAGGGAGATGCGTGCATGGTGCAGCAGGAACCAATACATACATACAGATACATCAGTTGTGTTTTACTTGTTAATATCAGAGAGCAGTGACGTGCGGTGAGGCACGGACTATTTCAGAGTCAGATTTACAAATGTTATATTTTGACCTTAATCGAAATATTCGGTTATTTTCAAAAGCTTTTTTAGTCTGATGCTTCCATTCGTTTTAAACAGACCGTTCAACAAAAGGATACCCAACATCTAAACATTGGATTGTTCTTTCTTAGTAAGATCCCATTTTCATTACAAAGTCTCACCTTGACTTGAAGATGAAGTCCATGCTCTCCTTCTGGACAGCAATCTATACTGTTTTGTAAAAGTCCTCCTTATCTTCCTCTAGTTTCAAAAGTCTAGTTTGTTGTTCGCATCTACCGTCTCTGCGAAGAATAACAGTAGCAACAAGAACCTGTGGGCTCACTGGCGCCCCCTGCAGTGCGGCAGAGGTTACGGCTGCCTCCCCTGGTGCTTTTTTCATTGCCGTTGTATGATGAGACCAGCGAGCCTAAATATCATATATACGTGAAATAAGTTCTTTAGAGACTATAGATGGCGAGGACACATGTAATAAAGGGATCTACAAACATTACATTGGTGACATACAGTGAGATGGTAACAGGCATGCGCAGGGGCGGACTGGGACTACAAATCAGCCCGGGACTTTCGACCGGCCCACTTCGGTACCGCCGGCCCACCTCGGTCGACCGGCCCACTTCAGTACCGGGATTTGTCCGGGTGGCCAGTCCGCCCGTGGGCATGCGCTTAGGGCCCACTTTCAACCCAGTTACTGTGGGGTGACGCATTCTGAGGTGAGGCAGAGTTCATCTGTGCCTCACCTTACCACACAGTGGCCGTTTCTCAATCGCGAGGATGCTGGCTTGGTAGTCGCGTACTTCCAAGTCACTTCCTTCAGAAACGAAGCAAGTATACTTCCAAGCCATGGCTACGGAAAATGGAACAAGGCAAGGCAAGGCAAGGAAAGTTTATTTATATAGCACTTTTCAACACAAGGCAATTCAAAGTGCTTTACAAAAAATGAAAGACATTCAGAAATGGCATTTCAAATCAGTCATTAAAAAGAAAAGCGAATAAAATAAACATTAGAAGAAAAAGTACATGGATAAAAGTTACAGTGCAGTTTAAGATATGAATAGTTCAATTAAAAGCAGCGACAAAAAGAGAAGTCTTCAGCCTGGATTTGAAAGTAGTCAGAGTTGCAGCGGACCTGCAGGTTTCTGGGAGTTTGTTCCAGATATCTGGAGCATAATAACTGAACGCTGCTTCTCCATGTTTAGTTCTGACTCTGGGGACAGAAAGCTGACCAGTCCCTGAAGACCTGAGAGATCTGGATGGTTCATAGTTTAGCAGGAGGTCAGAAATGTATTTTGGGCCTAAACCATTCATCCATCCATCCATCCATCTTCTTCCGCTTATCCGTGGTCGGGTCGCGGGGGTAGCAGTTCCAGCAGAGAGCCCCAAACTTCCTTTTCCCTGGCGACATCAACCAGCTCTGACTGGGGGGTCCCAAGGCGCTCCCAGACCAGCGAAGAGATATAATCCCTCCACCTGGTCCTAGGTCTACCCCTTGGTCTCTTCCCATATGGACGTGCCTGGAACACCTCCCTATGGAGGCGCCCAGGTGGCATCCTAACTAGGTGCCCGAAACACCTCAACTGGCTCCTTTCGACGCGAAGGAGGAGCGGCTCAACTCCGAGTCCCTCCCGGATGACCGAACTTCTCACCTTATCCCTAAGGGAGACGCCAGCCACCCTGCGGAGAAAACGCATCTCGGCCGCTTGTACTAAACCATCCAGTGCTTTATAAACCAGCAGCAGTATTTTGAAATCTATTCTTTGACACACAGGAAGCCAGTGTAAAGACTTCAGAGCAGGAGTGATGTGATCCACTTTCTTAGTGTTAGTGAGGACTCGAGCAGCGGCGTTCTGAATCAGCTGCAGCTTTCTCATAGATGTTTTAGTGAGACCTGTGAAGACACCATTGCAGTAGTCCAGTCGACTGAAGATAAAGGCATGGACAAGTTTTTCCAGATCCTGCTGTGACATTAGTCTTTTAATCCTAGATATGTTCTTTAGGTGATAGTAGGCTGATTTAGTAACCGTTTTAATGTGACTGTTGAAACTCAGGTCAGAGTCCATGACTACACCTAGATTTCTGGCTTTATCTGTTGGTTTGAACATTGCACACTGAAGCTCAGCGCTAACTTTTATACGTTCTGACTTGGCTCCAAAAACCATTACCTCAGTTTTATCTTTGTTTAATTGGAGAAAGTTCTGACACATCCAGTCATTGATTTGTTCAATGCACTTACTCAGTGTTTGAATTGGAGCATAGTCTCCTGGTGAAATTGTTACGTAAATGTGTGTGTCATCTGCATAGCTATGGTAACTTATTTTGTTGTTCTTCATTATCTGAGCCAGTGGTAGCATGTAGATGTTAAAGAGAAGAGGCCCCAAGATGGAGCCTTGAGGAACCCCACATGTCATATTTGTCAACTCAGATGTGTATTTACCTATAGAAACAAAGTTGTTTCTGTCCTTTAAGTAGGATTCAAACCAATTTAGAACTGTTTCCGAAAGTCCCATCCAGTTTTCCAGTCGGAAACAGGCTAACAAGTGTGCCACTCTCTCTAACGGTTTTAACATACCAAAGATAAATACCTCACGATGTCTATCTAATTATGAACTTGCTTTACTTTCACAGAACACATGTTTGGTGATAACAAACAAATGAACATATCTACCAACACATGTTCTACGCCACTACATACTTATATTTAAATGTGTGCTGCGTCGGTTCAGCCATTCTCCGCAAGGGTTTTTGAATATGGTCCGTGCGCAAAGCATTGTGGGGATTTTAAGGATGTGAAGTCTACCCATGTGCAGCCTCGAAATTTCCCCCAAACCAAGGACGCGGCCTCGGTGGAATTCCAAGTATGCTGGAGATTGGAACAGTCCTTCGGCGGCACTCGACGACGCAGCATCCTTGAAATATTGGCTTGGAAGCCAAAATCCTCGCGATTGAGAAACGGCCACTAACTAGCTTGAGCGCGCTCATAAAATAAGTGCCCGCGCTAAATTAGTGCCCTTGTTAAATTAGTGCCCGCGTTCCAGCCAGTTACTGTGGGCTTACGAGAGGCAGAGCTCGTCCCCGCCTCTCTTCTCATCGCTACCCGTAGTTGTAGCGGAGCTCGGCAAATTTGCTGATTTTGACAATAAGAAGCGATTGGAATCAAACAGAAATCACACTTACAACACAGATCAGTGGAGACATTTTATTATTATTACTATTTAGTTTTTCTTTAGTTGTTTTTCCGTTACATTGGAGTATGACAGGCGAGCTGCACGTCGCTGTCAGAGAGATGGGGCATGGGTGTTGCATGTTCGTTTTTCAATTAATAATTGAAAAACGAACTACTTAGTAACAGATATCAGCATAATGTTTTAACGCATTGAGCAACAATAACATCACATTATGATGCTGTCAATTTCCTCACAGTATGACTTTAAGCTCATGATGAGAGATGAGAGATGGGACCATCGTCGCACTTGAAGTGACGAAACCACAGACATTGTCAGACTTGCAGCTCAGTTTTACGGAGCATTGCAGAACCTTTCAGTGTTTTGGTTTTTCAGCCTCCAACTTCACTTTTTAGATATATTCTCACCGCACACATAAACATACTGCGTATAGTTAGCAGCTAAGCAATGGCATATACAGTATGCTTGACTCAGGGTTTGGAGGGTAACTTTAACTTGAGCGTTCATGTTGTTTCATTATTACAACCTAAAGCGGGTGAACACACCGAAAGTGAAAACTTCACAATTCTGGATATACCTGAAGAACAAGTGAATGCACCATCGGCCCAGTTGGAGTCCTCTCCTCTGAAGTGAGGAAACCACAGATAATGGTACACTTGCTGCTCAGGTTTAAGGTGCATTGCTGTGTCTTTCAGCATTTTGTTTTGGTTTTACTTACTGTTCTGATCAACTTTCTTACCTATATGCTTTCATACTTCCCAGCACATCAAAGCTGACAAGTGTTAGCAACTAACTAGCATATACTTAGCATATAACAGCTTAAAAGATACTTCCTTTAAAGGTGTGATCTTTGTCAGATTTCATAAACGTTACTGTCACTTTATGTGTGCCACTGTTTGCGAACATGCTCCCATAATCTGAATTATTACCACTTCCCCGTCAGACTGTACCTCGCCTCATGTTAGCTGTGGTTTCCACTGCATTTTTCCGCATTGGGATCATTGCATATTTTCCATGAAGACCTAAGCTAGTTAGCAAATGAGAAAATAAGTGAACAAATGGCCCTTGATAATCAGGCGGACACACTGAAATCAATTTGAGTGTTTGTTTGGTTTGGCGGCTGGACTTGACGTCTTCCACATGTGTCCGTGCTGCTCCCAGGTCTGAGGACGGTGGAAAAGTCTGGATCTCACCGTGTGGAGTAAACCGTGCTACGTCCGACTTTCCCTCCGCAGACCTCCACTCACGGGAGCAAAAGTTTAGTGAAACCACACATGCTCTCAGAACACCGTCTTAAACGCCAAACGGGACACGCACTTCATGAAGGTGAACTATTTTAATTATTGCCGATTTGTCTCGCCTGACATCTCGTTCCCCGTAATGTAACAAGATGTCTTGAAGTAAAGATGGGATAATTAGATAAATGAGATCTTGTGTTTAGTTGGGCAAACACATTGTGAACTATATTTGACCAGAATTAGGGAATTTGTAACAAAAATAGCCAGAAATGCTTCGACGTGTTCTGTGTTCTGATGTTAGTTGGAGATGTTCCTAAAATAAGATGTTTTTAAGAGACTTTGACTTAAAAAGATGCCTTGTCAAGACTTAAGTTATTAAGTCTTATATCGAGCGTAACGACAATTTTAAGCATCCATATGCAAGGACTACTCTTAAACAAATGTGTATTTCGGTAGTTGGTGTACAATTGTGGAATTCTCAACACAAGGATCTAAAGAATTGTATTTTTCAGTTAAAGAAGTTAAGAAAGATGGGACTCTATGAAGCAGAATGTGAATACGTCTATGTACTTTCATGTTTTTGATGCCTTTGATGTGACGTCTCCTCTGTATTTGCGGGTCCCATTACCATTGTTATTGTTGTTATTGTTATTATTATCATCATGTGTCGCTTTCCACCTTCTTCCCCAGTAGGACTCAGATGAGGGTGTTGCACTTGTCTTCTCCTTATACATGTGACGTTTCTGACTAGACATTCGATAAATATACTCGGCAAGATGTTACATGTTTGCAGTGCACTTCCTTTGTCGGATGTCCTGCGCAGTGGAGCAGCGTTTGAGACACAGGAAGGACCCACGTGTAACTCTCTGACTTCCTTCAAAGGCCTGCAGGGATCTTTAAGCACCACTTCATGAAATGCATGTTTGAAAATCAAATGTATTGTTTTAAATGTAACCTTTTGAGTTGAAAACATTATTTGTATGATATGTTGACATAATGGTACTCGATAACTTGATATTGTGTGCGATTCAAACACAAATTGGTGCAACAAATGATTGAAAACAGAGACTGAGGTGGAGTAACTTAATGAAATTGGCTCGATAAATTACTTTTTCTTCACGTTCAGTTCGGGATTTCAGGTCACATCTGGCTGCCTGCTTCAATTTAGCAGCTATAGCTAACATTAATCCCTCGTTACCAGTGCTTCCACACACGCACACACACATACACATGCACACACGCACGCACACACACACACACACAAACAGACACACACACACACTCCCTTACTTTACATCCTGTATAGTGTCGTAGCGTTTTTAGCTCTGAGAAGTTAAAGGTTCCCTATTAGACTGTTTCTCATCAATATATCACAGGTCTCAGATATATACAGAGCCTGTCTCTGATTGGCTGAAACACCAAACAGATCATTGCAGCATTACCCATAATCCCCTCTGTTTCAGTCCTGTTTCCAAAGTGCTGATTCTCTGTCTGTTCCTTTAGATGAAAATAAGGAGCCCCTCCCCACGCCCCTCTGAGAGACATTTGGTTACAAAGAACTCAATGGAGCTCTAGAGGAGATTCAGGGGATAAGGGGGGGGGTTAATGGCGCTTTCACACCGCAGTACTTTTCCCACAAAGGTTCACGAGAACTTAGTTCATGAGAACTCTTTAGTTCTCATGAACGAAAGAGAGAGATGCGAGGACAGCATTGAGCGGGGTCAGAGGGAAGAAAGGTGTAAAAACACAGCAACAAAAAGTCAAGAGATTTGGACAAAAGATGGAAATAATAAAGACTGGAATGAAAGAAAGAACAGAACACGGGAGGTAATAGTGCGTTGAAGAAGAAGTAGAAGGGCTGTGGTGGCACCACAGCATAATAGATGGATGTGTGTGTGCGTGTGTGTGCGTGTGTGTGTGTGTGCGTGTGTGTGTGCGTGTGTGTGTGTGCGCGCGTGCATGTGTGTGCATGTGTGTGTGTGTGTGTGTGTGTGTGTGTGTGTGTGTGTGTGTGTGTGTGTGTGGTTGTTCCCTCATGAAGTATTCCTCAGTGTCTGTGGCAATCGACCAGAGCAGCGCAGCTCCAATGATGGATACCACCGCACTAATCGCTCCTCCGATGCCTTCTGTTTCTCTCACACGTACTTTGCTTCACTCTCACTCATTCATTTATCTCTCCCCTCTTATTCCCCCTCCCCCTCCTCCCTCCCTCCCAACGCTGCGGCAGACAAACAGAAACAAATCACAGATTTAATGAAATGAAGTTGGGAGGGCGGGGGGCCGTCGGGGCGGTTGTTTCGCAGCCACCTGACGTGACTCCTCGTTGGAAAGTTCCAGACTTCTTTTCATTTGTGGAAAAGCTGCATCCACCCACGCAGATTGCAACATTCGCCCGATGGGGACGGTAAATCATTCAAGCCGGGGATCCCCAAGTGTAGCCCGGGGACATGGGGGTCGTACGAGGGAGGGTCCATGCGAGGGAAACATCTTAACAATTTAAAGACTATCTTTTAAGTGTGCTACTCAGTGGAAAACATCTAATGGGAATGTTATGGTTAAGAGACTTTAATTCTACTGTCGCTTTAAAATTCATGTTACCTTTTAAACTCTGGAAAAAGGGTTGGACCTGTATGGATTTTTCTAAATGTAAATGTACTGTGAACAAGAGAAGCTCTGTCACCCGATCTTTAAGCCCGATAAAGTCGTCCTCTCTTTAGAAGCAACATAGATAATCATGTCACCAGACCGACCACCTGAATTAGACATTAGGCAAACAAATGGTTCAAATAAACCGTGGTATAGCATCTTGTCAATCACAAGATAGCCCCGCCCCCTAGAGCATACCTGGACTTCTCGTTTACTCTGAATGGAACCATACTTTCCCAAAATAAACATCATGCTGCGTGGAAGAAGACTTGGAACTAGTCATCAACTGATAAGATAACATGTTAATTAAGTAGCAAGACAAGTGAGAAGTCGGGACATGTTCTCACTTGTCTACAAGCAGACGACTTTTTAGCAACCGGAGTAGTAAGATATTAGAGAGAATGCTAATATGGAGCACTTTTGTGAAATATCAATTATATTCATAAAATCCAACACAAACAGCGAACTCATAAGGAATATAACAATTAGCATCATAATCTATTTATACTGTCTGATTTAATCTCGCCGTTCTTGACCACAATTTAACTCTAACGGCCCGTCCACACGGCGGCGTGCGTTGCCGCTTCAATGCTTCTGCCCGTTCACTTTGAATGGGGTGACGTCACGATTCGCCGAACTGCATTGTGGGAGCAAAGCGTAGCTTCTCTTGCGGTGCTCGCTGCAAAAGCAGAGCAATGTTCTACTTTTGCCGCCTCGACGGAGGCGTCAGCCAATCAAATCCCGCGTATGCAAATCTGACAGTACAAGCACTAGCCAATCAAACCGCGTGTATGTTGGGAGAGCCAGACCGCAGTTATTTCCCATATGTCAACAAAAGGAGGAGAAAATGATCGTGGCGGTAGGGAATCACCCGGTACTCTACGACCAGCCCCTCTTTACATACAGGGATACAAACCGGAGGAGCCAGGCATGGGGGGAGGGGCAGAGACAGTGGGGGAAACTGGTAGGTTTTCGCCTGTTTGGGGAGTTTATATCCAGTGTACTTCGTTTGAATGGACAGCTAGCAAGCATAGACAGTATATTTAGCCAGCAGGGATGTAGCACGAATGCTTTGCTGTGTATGTCTGGGGCGGGACATTCATGTGGTTGGTTGTTGGTCAGGCTGCTCGCGTTGACTCCCCAAGCTCAAGACACGCCCACCGCCAAGCGGCAACGCACGCCGCCGTGTGTAGGGGCCGTGACGGCCCGTCCACACGGCGGCGTGCGTTGCTGCTTCAACGCTTCTGCCCATTCACTTTGAATGGGGTGACGTCACGATTCGCCGAACTGCATTGTGGTTCCGTCGCTTCGAGTGGCTCGCTTCAAAAGTAGAGCAATGTTCTGCTTTTGAAGCTTCGGCGTCAGCCAATCGAATCATAATGCCAGTACAAGCTCTAGCCAATCAAACCGCGTGCTTGTGTGTCCGGGGCGGGAGATTCATGTGATTGGTTGTTGGTCGAGTTTCAGACACGATCGCCGGCAAGCTTCAACGCACGCCGCCGTGGGGACGTACCGTGACGGGAAAAACCTCAGTAAAACTTCTGACCCTCCACAACAGAAGGAGGATAATTATTACAAAAAACAGGACGACTTATGAGTGTTTGGATGCCGTGTAGCTCATCTTAGCTTGAGGTTCTTCGGGATGCCATCCGACCAACTGAGGGCTTGTGGTCTATCGCTGGCCGACCTTGGTATGGAAAAGTCCAGGAGCCATCGGCGAGGGTCTCTAACGAACATTAGGGTTTGGACAGATTGTGTAAGTGTCCTTTCAGAGATGACACACCAGGGTCCAGTCCCGCATGTGGACTTTACCCTCGGAGCACAAAAGGCCCACAGTTCCTGCAGGACTCATGGATGTGTTGGATGTTCATACTGACAGGGGCGGGGAGGGGCGGGACAGCGGGTGGGATGACAAGAGGGTCTCTTTTGATTTCCCATAATCCCCCACTTTGTTTTGGACCCACTCGAAAGCTCTCGCCTGAACAAATACACACTTCTCCGACTGTCTCGCTTTTTAAACACACCTCCCCCTTCTGTTTTCTCCCCTCTCCCTCATCCCTCTCTCCCGAGACCCCCACAGCGCGCCTGTCACCAGCACTGTTTTGCTTCTTTCATTTTTCTATTTGTTTTCCGAAATGAAGGGTCCATTGAGTGCACTGTGTGTGTGTGGGGTGTGTGTGTGTGTGTGTGTGTGTGTGTGTGTGTGTGTGTGTGTGTGTGCTCGGTATATGGTTGTTTTTGCGCTTGCAAGTAGAACCTTAATGACCTGAGTTCCACTTTGCCCAGCTGTCTCCACTCTGCATCAGCATTTAATCTGCAAAAAGAATACAGGACCACCCCAATGGGTCGCACCACACACACACACACACACACACACACACACACACACACACACACACACATACCTTGTTCACCAGGTAATTACGAAACCAAGGGAGAGAACAGTTGAACAGTCATCCTTTCCTCTCCCACCTTCTCACTCTGTGTGTGTGTGTGTGTGTGTGTGTGTGTGTGTGTGTGTGTGTGTGTGTGTGTTTGTGTGTGTGTGTTTAAAGCAAACTTTGTGAATTATGGGGAGTAGGGGAGGCTGTGCTGCAGTTTAAAGAGCTGAGTTAGCAGATGGGAGACGATGCACCTGAGGGAGACGGCGGGGAGAGAAATGAAGACCTGGAGATCAAATCAAGACCTCCAGAATCCCATTCAGAGAGCAGGGAATGTGAATCACAGGGAGGGAGACGCAGTGGGAAAACAAATCATTTACAGGAAGATAACTCCGGATGATACGTCCTCTCCTCTGCATCTTGCCCCGAGGGGATTGGATGTTGAAGTCGCTTAATTTAGCGTCCAAACTGCAAAAACTCAAGCGAACGTGTCATCATCATCAGAAGTGAGTTTTCTTCATGTGAGCCTGAACGAGCTGACCGGCGTTTCTTATCACAGGTTATTTTGGTAGTCTGCAGCTGACGACACGCTTTTATCCAAAGCGCCTTGCATACTCAATACTGTGGATAATCCTCACGGGAGAAAAGCGTCTCAGGGACGACATGCTGACTGCAGTGGGGTTTGAACCTGTGACCCCTTGATCCCAACACAAGCGCACAATCCACTGCGCCACACGCCTCCCAATTGACTAACAAGTATGTGGCGCTTCAGCATTGACTCTCTGTGACTGTTCACAAGGGAAGACCCTAACCGTGTCTAGTGTTTAGTGTTCAGTCTTCGTGCTAGGCTAAGCTATTAGCACCTGCTGGCTGTCGGCTATAGCTTCATCCTTTGAGGACAGAAATGAGAGTGGATTCGATCTATTAATCTAGCCTTCGATTATACTGACGATAAACTAAAGGCATGACGTTCAGTCAAAGTTGCGTCGGATCAGAACATTTTGATTCTAAACAGCAGAAACAAGTAGTTTGTTGTTTAGGTGTGAGGGTTTTATGATCGTACCATGTGTCATGAGACCGTAAGTGTTTGCAGCGGTTTTGAGGCAGAGGTTTACATGCATCGGAGGCAGTGGCGTTTTCTCCCGGAGGCCAGGCTTCCCCTGTTTTTTCGGATTGTAGTTATCATTTTAATAAATAAATAAAAACACTTTGTTTAGTTTCGGAAATTCTTTGTTGTGTGTTGCTGCCGGTCCGTCTCTCCCCCATTCTCATTGAGTATTCTACAAAGAGTGAAACAGCGCCCCTCTAGATGTTATGGTGAAACAGTAGATTGCACTCTGTTGCGAGAGGAGGCCAGCTGAAATTGGCTTCCGTTGGTGAAAAAAAATTGAGGGATTGACCAATCAGACGAGGCTCACGTCATGCCCCTGCCAACCTGTGATTGGTCAGGGCCATGGCAAGGGAAGCCAGAGGCGGCCGGCTTCCCTTGCCTCACAATCCAATCAAATCGCATCAACTTAGTGTGGCAGTGACGCGTCCTAAAACCCGGAAGTAAGCTGCGCTCGGTTTCTCGAAATAAGGTCAGTGGAAAACCAACCTGTTAGATAAATGCACGTTGTGTTCAGTCGGATGATATCCACATGTCTGCCCTACTTTTATCATTTTCGAATCGATAGAAGATAGATAGCGTCACTGCACCACTCTCACCGCCGTTAGCAAGTAGCAAGCAACTGAAGCAAGTGCAATTATGGAGGGTGGAGATTTGGAGTATTTCATCAAAAATAATTGTACTAAACTTCCGCTACAGCAACAACAACAACAACAAATACAATCTGATGACAGGCCGATGCCCAAACTGGAGCTGTGTACAGCGAGGAACAAAGGAGCGAATCGGACGTAAGACGTTAAAGGTCTCCTGATTTAGTTTGTGACTGAATGCTTATTAGAGTTTGGGCTGGAGAGTGCGTGCGGACCTGTCGGTTAGATAACAGGCGTGTGTGAGTCCTGCATCTGTATGAAACAAATGTGTGTACAATGATACCGGGTGCTGTAATCACTCATCTGACCACCCCACCCCCGACCCAAAAGAAAGGACGTATTATTGGCTTCCCCTAATTTTTTCCCCACGCCACGCTACTGATCGGAGGAGTACAAAAAGTACCACACAAAAGACGAAATTTAAACCATTTCAGTGAATTAACTTTTCCAATTACTCTCTTACATGTTCACACTTGACCAACTGTTGGATTTCGGTTACGTAAGGTTTAACAATCCTCCCTCGATTCAGCAGAAAGAGAGGAGGCGTCAGAAGCTTTCACACGACATGACAACCTTTGAGGCTCAAGGCCAGTTCCCATCGACAAGTAATCAATTTGACGCACAACCAATCATACTCCATATTTGATATAGTGCTAAACCTGCGTTCATAATACGTGTCGTGGCACTAACTCTCTCATAAATCAAATATTGATATGAAATTACAGAGAATTAATGACAGGCAGCATGTGGTTTGCGTCACGATGGAGATATGGTTGCATGATGAAATGTTTCAGTCTACACACACATGCACAGTGGGATATATGTACCAATCCATAGTGCGATCAATTGGTGGTCCACGGCAGAGAATTGATTGATACCATGTTGAATGTTGATTTGTGTGTGTGTGCGTGTGTGTGTGTGTGTGTGTGTGTGTGTGTGTGTGTGTGTGTGTGTGTGTGTGTGTGTGTGTGTGTGTGTGTGTGTGTGTGTGTGTGTGTAATAGAGTCATCATTATTAATATCATATGGCAGCCGGCCGCCCAGATCAATAGCTGTTTCTCTTCATGAAGTTGTTTTGACCGCATGTGCTATATGAAACCCATCTACACACCACCCGGCCTCAGTCTATACACCCCACACACACACACACACACACACACACATGGGAACAGAGCAGCCAACACTTATAGAAGCGTGGCATTTCTTCTTGAAGGGCAATTAAAGTCCTTACTTTCTGTTCGTAAACCGGCTCGACAAAACACCAAAGTGAGTCTTTCATTACAGAACCATTGTCGTAGCGTTGTGACTCATGCAGGATGTCGTACCGAGGGCATCAAAGACGTTGTGTAACGGCCCTCAGCATCTGATATGGCCCTTTTTATGAGAACAGGCTTTCAACCAACTACAGCCTATCCAGTGGCGAACCGTGTCTATCACAGCTGGACCTTCTGTAGACACTCCCGCGGCGTTATAATGTCCGTCTTTTCACTGAACTGTCGTCTTGAAAAGGGAACTTACAGCAGTTCCGCAACAACTTCATCTTCACTTGTTGCTCTTGCCATTTCAACGTTAAAAACAATAAAACGGCATGAATTGCTTTGTGGCATTCGTCTAGATCCTCTGTCTCTCTCCAGCGAACTAGCGGGCCTTCTAGAACACCCTGGAACCGAGGGGAACTCTGGAAGAACACGCCCATTGGCTACAAATCAATCTGATTGGTTGATCAAACTGTCAGTCCAAACGTGCGCTCTCAGTCAGAGCGACGGACAGGGCCTTCGATCAAGGATGTAGAATACCTTGTTGAAGGATGTTCTACCCAGAGACCCAGAACACGATCTGATTGGTTGCTTTCTTTTCTAACACAAACCCACTGAAATGCGAAGTGCATGGTCCGAGAAGGACAAACAAATCAACGTAACACTGTGATATTACAGATTATACACAGATACCATTCTTATTTATTCATTTTATTTACATTTTATTTACATAATTCAATCGATTTTTTGTTTGTTTTATCTGAGTGTTCCAGGGTATTCTCTGAATACCTTGAAGGCCCTGACGGTTCGCCACTGAGGCTATCTGTGCCAATACTAAAAGCCCAGAGCAATGGCTTCAGAAGTCAGGTAAAATATTGTAGAAAGCTAAAAAGTCTGCGTTGGAAGAAACTGGACTGGTCGACCAAACACAGAACTTCCACCTCGGACAACACTGTAAATGTCCAGTGTGAAACCAATGGTGTGTCTCAATTTGGAAACTGTTGTGGCTTCCTTCAGTACATGTCGTAACCATAAAAACATTGTGTACATTTCAACCTGGTAGTGATGTCTCAAATTGCGCACGGGTGCTGTGCCCTCAACGTAAGTGACGATAGCCGCTGTTAGCTCGCTAGCTAGCTACAATCATTAGCGGTAGCAAATCATTATGGTCTGATGGATTAACTAACATCGAAATTAACTGTAGCTTATCGTTTTCAGTCGAGTGGTTATCCATTATCATGACATTGTGAGAAAAACACACGAGGCCGGTGGGAACACTTTTATTTCGTAGCCAAGATGGCGATCGTTGAGTGCGAGTCTTCAGCGTTCCTCACTCCACTCTTTGAACGTTAAGAGTTCACTGTCCGGATGCTAATAATGCATGTTGTCCTACTTGGCATTGTGACTCACTTATTCACTCGAAATAGCACATTTAAGTACATAAGTATGCTAATTTAGACACAAAAATTACTAATTTCAGGTCATTATGTAAACGTTCCATAGGCTACGTAACTTATGAATGTATCGATTTCACCCTAACTCAAACCACCACATTTTTAAACCTAACCAAGTCGTTTTTTTTCTCCTAAACCTAAGAGAGAGTCCAGACCAAACGTCCATATGTGGCGAGTTGGACATGAGGACAGGTTGGCAGGATTTCCATGGTCTGAGATTTACCACAACAAGTTAAAATGTGTGGCTGAACCTTTTAGTGTTTTGGTAACACGGGGTGTTCAGGTAACACTTAAAGACTTTGTTATGGAACGCAGAGCAGGGTAGGGGGCTAGTACACCCTCCTGAGGGTCCGATTGTGGATGTCATGCGAGCAAAACATGGTGAAAACAATCAGTCTAAATTAACAATCGGGACGGAAATGTTCGGAGTTCCAAAGGGAGGTTCTGAGAATAAATAAAAAATCAAGAACGGAAATAATTGAACTATTCATATCTTAGACTGCACTGTACCTTTTATCTTTTAATGTGTATTGTATTAGCTTTTCTTTTTAACGACTGATTTTAAATGCCATTTTCTTAAAGGTGGGGTAGGTAAGTTTGAGAAACCGGCTCGAGATCGCTAGAATTTGAAAATACACAACCGGAGAACATCTGCCACTTCCTCACAGAGCCCCTCCTCCAACACACACAACGCGCACATGACCAATGAGGGCACGAGGTAAGTGTGTGCCCCGATTGCAGGCTGACAGGCAGGTAGGCCATCTGATTGGTTGTACTTTTTACAGTATCACGGCTTCGACAGGTGACATTTTTGTATGTATTTTTTGTCAAAGCACTTCAGATATTCATTGCTATCGGGATGTTAAGAGCATTCCATGGAATATAACAACAAGTGTATCTCGAGCCGGTTTCTCAAACTTACCTACCCCACCTTTAATGTCTTTCATTTTTTGTTTTTCTTTTAATGTTTCTTTTATTATCTTTTACTGTTTTTAAATGCCTTTGTATGAATGTCTTTCATTTTTGTAAAGCGCCTTGCCTTGCCGAAGAAAAAAATGTATTTAATGGAAAGTTTTCTCTTTAAAAGTTGCCCCTAACCCTGACTGTTGTTATATATCAATCATTTAACATTTAAATATGTCCGACATGTTGATATGCTTTGTATATTCCTTCCTGCAGCCTTCTTGCAGATGTTAAACCACTCAACAATATAACTGAAACAAAGCTAATCCAATAAAGTGTCTATAAATACAAATCAACAGAGAAAGATAGAAGAGAGGGTACACACATCTGGCTGAGACATTACACCCCACTGACCCGTCAATGGTCCAAAACTAAGAGATGGATAACCCTGAGCAGGATCTTATTCAAACACAGAACACACACTTCGCTCCTCAGATCCCTCCACCCCACACACACGTCTAACATTGAGTCACTACCTGGTTTGCTGACACACAAAGCCAATGGTGTTTCTGTCAGAAGGCGTTTCATAAAGTTACCCAGACTTTTACTATTCTTATTAGTACCACTTCTCAAATTCTGTTTCCATCTGTTTGCTTCCCCTCCCATCAGCAGCTCCAGCTATGCACTGGACAAACACGGCGCTGAAAAGCCATCCATCACCTCTCTTTCCCGGAGTTATGATTGGAACAAGGCGGAGAATTCCAGCCGGAGAAAACAGTGAGAACGTGGAGTTTAGTTTTAGTTTAGAGGATCTGCTTCCTGTTCTTGCTTGCTCTCGCTAAGGCAATGGTTGAGTCAAAAGACTTCGGACATTTTCTTGTGTCGACCCTCAGTTCTTGCTAGTGTAATGTGTTTCCTCTTTGGTGGGAATCAGAAATCCTTTATTTGTCGAGCAGCCGGGAAATGTACAACTGCAAAGGTACAGTGCAGACGAAAGGTAGGAGTACACAAGTAGACTTATATATTAAATAAAGGGGAAAGCACACTTGTAATCAAACAATAAGTACACATCCATGGTAAAACAAAACAAGTAGCATCTTAGAAAAGTAATAAAGTAGTATCTTAAAGGTGGGGTAGGTAAGTTTGAGAAACCGGCTCGAGATACACTTGTTGTTATATTCCATGGAATGCTCTTAACATCCCGATAGCAATGAATATCTGAAGTGCTTTGACAACAAATCCATAAAAAAAATGTCATCTGTAGAAGCCGTAATACTGTAAAAAGTAATGGATGGCCTACCTGCCTGTCAGCCTTCCATCGGGGCACACATTTCTCTCGTGCCCTCATTGGTCATGTGCGCGTTCGTGTGTGTTGGGGGAGGGGCTCTGTGAGGAAGTAGCAGATTTTCTCCGGTTGTGTATTTTCAAATTCTAGCGATCTCAAGCCGGTTTCTCAAACTTACCCAGCCCACCTTTAACAAAGCAAATGAACACATACAAGTATTGAAGTAGTCAGTGACAAATGTCAAAAGTATGTGTAAAATGCACATAGCTGTATTGAGCAACAGTCTGCTTTCCAAACCGTACTTGTGTCGTTGCTTTTCGTCACGTTTTTCCATTTCCATTTGCATCTGCCACCGCTGGCCCTGATCAACCACATACTGCTCTCTCCTAATGATTTAACAGTGCACGTAATCACAGCCAGTTAGCTCTTGATCCATCAAAGGCGCTCTGACTGACAGTGACGAAGTATAGAAGCGTCTGCCGCTGCCAGGACCGAACTCTGCTGGAGCTTGATGGATCTATTTAGCTGAGGGCTGCACGGAGGAATATGTTGTTTTCACACCGCGGCCTGTCAAACATTTGGGGCAGGTAACGTGTTCACATCGAGGGCCCCGGGGCCACAGCCTCAAGCCCACGCTGACCCGGGATCCTGTCACACTACGGAATATCTGACAACAGGAAAATGAAAAGGCTGCCACGGTTAAGGTTTCTCGTTTAATGAGGTCTGAATTCAACACGCTTTTCACTTGGAGTTTTTGACCATGTTAACTTTTTAACCAAAGATAATGTTCGTCTCAGTGTCGGACCCACAGTTATGTTTGGCGTATTAATAGACACTGGAGGTGGGAAGGAACTAATTACTTTTACTCAAGTACAGTATTTCCATGTTAAACTACTGTGTACTTCTACTCCACTGTTCAGAGGTAAATGGTGTACTTCAGAGGCGGATTTAGGATTGTAGGAGATCCGGGGCTTAGCCCAGGAGTTGTTGGGGTGCAGGGGTAAAGTGCTATTTTTGTACAAGTGGGGGATAGACCAAACATCCTTTAGGAGGGTCGTCACCTCCTCTAGGGGGGTCCCCCGGGGAAGAATTTTTTTTTAAATATTGAAGTTGAAAGCATCAATCTGGTGCACTTTGAGAGCAACATTAACCCTACCTTAATAACACCTTAAAGCGGACAAAAGGCAATGGAGAACACTCATTAACACCCTTTAATGAAGCAAACTAATGCCTTAACTCACTCAAATAGTTGTTTACTTATTAAGGTGAAACGAATGTGCGTAGAGTTTTAAAGGATGCCTTGATTGAGTCTCACCTTGATTCTGGTACATTGCTTATCGTTTTATAGATCTATTCTCATCCACCATCTTTGTTTGTGACGTAAAGAGTGTAAGAGTCACGTATCGGACACTCTGAGTGGATGCAGTCACAGCCAATCGGAGTCTGATTTGGAGGGTTGCCTGTCAGTTCTGTTGTTATGTGTACTGAAACGAGAGCCGGTATAATTCTACGCGTGAAAAACGAAATAAAAATTGGAATACGTTATTTTATTGTCTTAAAAGTAGACTGAGGTTTGAAGGGTTAACGTTACATCTTAGAATACTTTTTAGTCATGTTCTGTATACATACTAACATATAAGGGTTTTGACTTAGTGTGGTTACTCCATGTTTACTAGCTATAACATTAACGTTACATCACTCTTTTTCACTTCATACTCAGTCAGCCAGAGCGCAGATATCACCATTAGATTCACAAACCTGAAACATCATCCATTTCTTCACTGCTGGTGATGACATTGTTGTCAGCTGCTGATGCTGCTGCTGCTGCTGCTTGTGGCGCCTGCTTCGATGAAAATAACTTTCTAATATCCATAACTTTATAGGCTATTAACTTAAAACTCGTCAGGCACTTGGAAGGATCACTTCTTCTTCAGGGCAGGCTACGCAGTACGCAGGCTAATGTCCCGCAGTGGCTGCCTCTCTGGTGGACTCCAGTACTGCACATTAATCCCGAGAGGTTAAAAAAAAAGTAGCCACCCCCTAGCGCCGCCTCTGGTGTACTTCTCCTCCACTACATGTATTTAATACCTTTAGTTACTTCACAGATGAGGATGAATGATGTGAAATATAACCAAGTGTTGAATCAGACTTTAGTTCCACCTGGAGTAAATCCACCAGCTACCCTGCAGTCTACAAAGTACTTCAGACTAGCTGCACCTTCACCAGCTACCCTGCAGTCTACAAAGTACTTCAGACTAGCTGCACCTCCACCAGCTACCCTGCAGTCTACAAAGTACTTCAGACTAGCTGCACCTCCACCAGCTACCCTGCAGTCTACAAAGTACTTCAGACTAGCTGCACCTTCACCAGCTACCCTGCAGTCTACAAAGTACTTCAGACTAGCTGCACCTCCACCAGATACCCTGCAGTCTACAAAGTACTTCAGACTAGCTGCACCTTCACCAGCTACCCTGCAGTCTACAAAGTACTTCAGACTAGCTGCACCTCCACCAGCTACCCTGCAGCCTACAAAGTACTTCAGACTAGCTGCACCTCCACCAGCTACCCTGCAGTCTACAAAGTACTTCAGACTAGCTGCACCTTCACCAGCTACCCTGCAGTCTACAAAGTACTTCAGACTAGCTGCACCTCCACCAGCTACCCTGCAGTCTACAAAGTACTTCAGACTAGCTGCACCTTCACCAGCTACCCTGCAGTCTACAAAGTACTTCAGACTAGCTGCACCTCCACCAGCTACCCTGCAGCCTACAAAGTACTTCAGACTAGCTGCACCTCCACCAGCTACCCTGCAGTCTACAAAGTACTTCAGACTAGCTGCACCTTCACCAGCTACCCTGCAGTCTACAAAGTACTTCAGACTAGCTGCACCTTCACCAGCTACCCTGCAGTCTACAAAGTACTTCAGACTAGCTGCACCTCCACCAGCTACCCTGCAGTCTACAAAGTACTTCAGACTAGCTGCACCTTCACCAGCTACCCTGCAGTCTACAAAGTACTTCAGACTAGCTGCACCTCCTCCAGCTACCCTGCAGTCTACAAAGTACTTCAGACTAGCTGCACCTCCACCAGCTACCCTGCAGTCTACAAAGTACTTCAGACTAGCTGCACCTTCACCAGCTACCCTGCAGTCTACAAAGTACTTCAGACTAGCTGCACCTTCACCAGCTACCCTGCAGTCTACAAAGTACTTCAGACTAGCTGCACCTTCACCAGCTACCCTGCAGTCTACAAAGTCCTTCAGACTAGCTGCACCTTCACCAGCTACCCTGCAGTCTACAAAGTACTTCAGACTAGCTGCACCTTCACCAGCTACCCTGCAGTCTACAAAGTACTTCAGACTAGCTGCACCTCCACCAGCTACCCTGCAGTCTACAAAGTACTTCAGACTAGCTGCACCTCCACCAGCTTTGAGAACACTTTCATGATCAATCATTATAAAACATATCATATATATTATTCTGAAATGGACCAATCTGCACAACGACTACTTTCACTGTCTTTCACTATATTTATATGAGAATACTTTCTACTTTCACTTGAGGAACATTTTGAATGCAGGACTTTTACTGAAACAGAGTATTCCTACACTCTGGTACTTCTACTTTTACTAAAGTACAAGATCTGAATACTTCTACTTTTACTCAAGTACAAGATCTGAATACTTCTACTTTTACTCACGTACAAGACCTGAGTACTTCTACTTTTACTCAAGTACAAGACCTGAGTACTTCTACTTTTACTGAAGTACAAGATCTGAGTACTTCTACTTTTACTGAAGTACAAGATCTGAGTACTTCTACCACCTCTGCACGAATGATAACAGACATGGAAACTGTCTGATGTTGTTGTGTTAATAAACCTGTAACTATCTGATAGATATTTAGTAGCGTAAGTTATGGTTAAAATGACTGGATCTCACACAGGCACATAAGGCAGGTTTCCTCCAGCTGGGATGCCTCATTCATTAGACCTGGTCAAACTGTATGGAGCCTTGTTGCCGTGATACTGTATGCTTGTGTTCCTGTATTTTCAGGTGAACAAAAGTTGTTCAAAGATGCATAAAAGTAGTGAAATATATGCATGATGAACGTGTAAGCGCTACCAAATATCTGTAATGCAGATCTAAGAGTTATATCGCAATGTTGTCGTAGTTTTACTAGCGATATGATGAGAATGACTTAACACCTTAAGCTTGTTGAATAATAAGTCATTTATTTAATATTTAAAGGATTGTATGCACAAAGCTGGTTCTGCCAATGACCCTCTTTGCTTACCCTTGAGTTGTGTTATCCTCCTGGTTTAAGGCCCGCCACATTGAAGCGTCACCAACATGCCCACTTGGTAGGGCTGCTCAATTAATCATATTTTAATCGCGATTACGATTACGGCTTGCAACGATTACGAAAACAACGTAATCGAAATAAAACGATTATTTTTTATTATTATTATTACTTTTTTATTTGTATAATTTTTTATTTATTTTTTATTCAGTTGAATTATTCTTAAAGTTCAGGGTAATCAACTGTTAAAAACATACTGTTCACATGTTTTTCTCCAATAAATGGATGTTTTCAAAGTCAATAATAATCGCAATTACAATTATTGACCCAAATAATCGAGATTATGATTTGTGTCCATAATCGAGCAGCCCTGCCACTTGGTTGCTCTTAATTCTCCGGAGAATCCGCTGACGCAGGACTAGTGAGCTGGACGGGTAAAGTCTGTTTCATGTCTGGTCTGAATACGGACATTTAAGTTCTTGCACACAGCTCACACTGGTAATATGATTGTTTCCCATCAGCATGTTAGCATCGTCATCAACATTGAGCTCAACGCACCACAGTTTCAAAGACCCACTAGCTTGGCTGTGTCTTATTTCTAAAAGCCCTATACAAAAACGAGTTTATCTTGGGCAGTTATGATTTGGCAGAGCAGGAGAATCCCATAGCAACCCCCCACCTCAAGAGGAACTCTGTAAATGTAAATCTAACCTGGGGAATGCATGGTAGTTTTGAACTCTTCCCACATCAGTCTCAAACATACCTTAAGGACTTATATTATTGATTATTTAGATTGTTTGGAAGAGGATATTCCTGGTTAGCTTACATAGCAACCCCCCACCTCAAGAGGATCTTTGTAAATGTAACATGTCCGTCTAGCCTGGGGAGTGTTCAACTCTTCCCTCAGACCATACCTTTGCGGCAGACCTTGGGGCCGGCCTGTAGTGAAATATGTGTCCCTCAAAGTCCGGGGCTGCGCTCACTAACCGCTCCATAACTCTGAGCCACAGAAGCGGTACAAACATAAATAGCATTAGAGGATATGTGTTTAGCAGCTCTCTGCAGTCTGAACGGCAGCCACCGCGGACAGGCCATCCATCCTGCGCTAGCCGAGGCGGCATTAGCGTAATAAGACAAGGTTGCTATCACGTTCCCCGCAGTCAATTCCCACCGTGAAGCCGGCGAGGGACAGCTGCCAACTCTCCTCGTCCAGCAGCTGCTCCCGTGACGGGAGTTTTGCTGTAAAGAGTCGGAGGAATGTGATTTACCGGGCTGAAAGGCATTCACCACAAGATCTGAGCGAACCGAGGGCTGTTTTACACGCTGTAAATACTCCATCTTTGGCTGGGAGATTCAAGATTCAAAGGTTTGATTGTCATATGCACAAAGCTACAGTGTAGAAGTGGCAATGGCATTCTTCTGACCTGAGCTCCTCCAACAATGCAACATGTCATACAATTCAAAAATAGAAAATAGTGCAAAAAGTCTTTATACATGTAAATAGAATATGATATGTACAAGAACAGAATATGAAATGAAATAGTTTACATTAAGACGAAAATAAATACGGGGGGTGTGTGTGTGTGTGTGTGTGTGTGTGTGTGTGGTCTAGCATTACTATACTTATGGGGACCTAAATCTGTTTACATAGTCACGTGTGGGGACTCGCCTCCCTTATGGGGACAAAATGGAGGTCCCCATAAGGGGGATCATTAATTTTAGGGTGAAGACTTGGTTAGGGTTAGGCATGTGTTGGTTATGGTTAAGGTTAGGATAAGTCTCCAGGAGATGCATGTAAGTCAATATAATGTCCCCTGAAGTGATGTATACATGGTGTGTGTGTGTGTGTGTGTGTGTGTGTGTGTGTGTGTGTGTGTGTGTGTGTGTGTGTGTGTGTGTGTGTGTGTGTGTGTGTGTGTGTGTGATGGAGTTTTTAGTGACATACACTTTTTCTGACTGACACACATCAGCTCGATTTCTCTCTTTTCCTTCCATCTCTCGCTCAGTTCACCTGACAGATCCCACCTGGCACTTTGGACCTGTTTCCTAACGTCATTGTGCACGTTGCAGCGCTACAACATGACCTAGAAAGACATAAGATATCCAACAGAGAGTGTAAGGCTGCTGAGCCATGTCACTTTCTCCTTTTCTAGGGCTCTCTTGCGCCTTATTTCTGCCTCATCTCTCGTCTGCATCTTAATGAGGTGAGGAAAAGTCAGAGCGTGTAAGGTTGATCGTGCGTGCGTGCGCGTGTGTGTGTGTGTGTGTGTGTGGTGTGTGTGTGTGTGTGTGTGTGTGTGTGTGTGTGTGTGTGTGTTGAAATGCAGCGGCCATGTTATGACAGGGTAACGAGTGAGACAGGCCAGAAGCAACCGGTCATGGAGGGAAAGAAACAAAGGCACACTGCTGCACTCACACAGACCTACAGCTCATGGCAGATTGGAATCACATGCCTGCTCTCAGTACACACACACACACACACACACACACACACACATGTTCACATACATAACAGTAATAAATAGCGTTTTTTTTAGGTTCAGAAACTGAGCTTTTTCTAATGAGAAAGCCAATACTCTGGCTCTGAACCCTTCATTGGGGGCTGATATATGTTATGTAGCTTCCCAGAAGGGATAAAAGAGAGATGGAAAGCTGACCCAAAAGGGTAGGAGAATGTAAAGCCACGGCCAAACGTCTAGGTAAAGAAAATTAATCGTAAATTGTGTCTCTAACCGCACCATAAGGACGTGTTTCAGTGCACACACAGGCACCCGAGCTGCCTCGCACAGACGGCTAATTCTGAGTGACAAGCAGTTCAACACGCGCTAACCGAACTGCGAGTCAGCACTCAATATCAATTAGAGAGAATCCTAAACAGAGGCAAATAAAGCCGTACACGTGAGCGGTATCGACAGAAAGTCCAATGGTTTGTTAGAGAGCCTGTGTGTGCGCAACGATCTGACGCGGTCACCCGAACAGGCGAAAGTCCGCGGCGTAATGAGAAGCGAAGGGTAAATAAACTCAGAGTGTGGTGAGACAGGACAGACCGGCTGCAAACTGCCGCTCTGCTTTTCCTACAGCTCATCGTGAGGAGGGCCACTTGCAAATGCAATCTGTCGTCAAGTGCATACTCGTTTCCTCATCAAACACCGACAGGCTGACATAGATTCAAAGGCTTTATTGACACACGCACACAAACTACGGCGTATGCAGATCATCAGTCAGGCTCCTCCAACACGGCCACATACAATTAGACATGACTACAAATAAGAAATAGTGCGAGAAGAAATACAAATAAAATAAAAATACAATAAAGAATTACATTTGATAAGGAAATAAAAGACATCAATACAATTTAAATAGTCAAAATGAATGAAAAAAAATAGGAAATAAGTAAACTAAATACAATTTTAAAACACGATGGATTTCATACTGTATCAATACTGTACATTGTGTCCTCATACGGTTAATGTAAGAGCCACGAGAGCACATATTTATATTGTTGGCATGACAGATGACAGTCTTGTATATCATTTAAATTAATACCACGGTTTTTTTAATCGTTTTTTATATTATGACAGATGGGCTATGCTAAAATGAGGTTTCTGTTCTGTTCTGCTAACAATTAGTTATAAAGTGCTATATTTTATTATGTACAGCTGATCGAGGCCGTAACGCGTCCTTCAGTGCGCGCAGCCAAAAAGAGTTTTAACTACGTTTTGCTAAGAAAAAGATGATTAACTTTAATAATCCCTAAGTTGTATGTGCGTCCCTTGAGTTGTTTGGGTCTTCACTAAGATATCCTTAAGTGGCCCAGGAACTTGGCAGAGGTGGGAGAAGTACTCAGATCTTGTACTTGAGTAAAAGTAGAAGTAGTCAGAGCCAGTGGCGGCCAGCCCATAGGGGCGCTAGGGGCGCCGCCCCACCTCTTGCCAGATACAAAATAAAAAATAAAAATAAATATTAAATTAAAAAAAATAACTTTTAAAAAAAATATATTTAAAAAAATATATATATTTTATATTTTAATTTTTAATGAACAAGGTAAATATCATACAATTAGTATCACAAAAATGTATAATCTACAATACAATCTCGTTTAAAATTGTGTTCCGATGTCTAGAGTTACTGATAAGTCACCTGTTTCCTGCCTGGCCTTGCCCATGGCATTAGTTTATCATTACGGGGCAGAGCCCCCGAGCGAAACAGCAGCAACCAGCAGGTTGCAAAAGTCTCAATAGTAAACTATGCCGCCGAAACATAATTTCAGCCAATCAGCGCCGTCAAATATTTTGGTCACATGGGCGCTCACGTTGGCGCCCATGTTGCGTACGTGCGTTGACGTGAGGAGTTGTTTTTTAGACTCGTGAGTAACCAAGGTGACGCAGTATTTGGATGAGAATGGTGTGCAGGTGGAGTCGCCGGAACCTCGGTCCGCCCAAGAGCTACTCTCCAATCCTTTTGAAAGGAGAAGTTTGGGAGATAAATTGATACTTAAAGACCTTGGACCGGACCAACCCGATTTGTATATATCACAGCAAGCTCGTGAAAAAGACAAAACGTATCAACAAGGCTTCTCACATGGCTAGCTGGATGCAAACAGGTAAATGCTATCTTTTGTTTCACATGCTTGCTCTTCAAACAGCCGGGGACAGATACGATCTGTTCAGAAACTAGACAAAAGTTAAACAAGTACAAACCACAGACTGTCTGTGTTATGGAGAATACAGTCGCTGGTTTATTTATGTCTGTAGGCCGTTTTGTGAGTGTGGACGTTAGCGTTAGCTTAACCAAGCTCCATTCAGGGAACAAGCATTCTCAAAGGTTTTTCGCCTGCAGTCTGTCTGCAGACTCGTCAAAGCATTAATTCATGGTTTTTACTAACCGGTATCAGTATGTTGTTACGTCGGCATCATTTATAAACGTGTATTATAATTAAATCACGGTTAAATATGTTACTCTTGTTGTAGCTGTAGCTCCCGAGCTAGCGCGTCTTGTTTGAATGATGCGAGTAAACACAGCTGACAGCTGCGGTGAAACTCGAGCGACTAGATAGGAGCATTTAGAGCGAAGTGAATATTCGCATCGCGTCCGGTCTGAACGCAGCATTAAAGCGAGCTCCGCGCTGCACTGGAAACGCGCCATTACATCACCAGAAGTCCTAATTTAAAGAGCCTGTGACACCATCCCAACAAATGTTGTGCAATGAAATATTGGTCAACTAGTAATCTCGAACCATCAGTTTAAAAAAGAAAAAGCGATACCGTTCCGTTAAATATCAATAATTTCGAACATCGCGGGAAATTCCTTCGACTCATTTTGAAGTTTTGGGGGAAGCCGGAAGTGACGGCAATGCGGGAACGCTTCGAGAGCCAAACACGGACAAAGTGTGTTGTGTCATGCGTAGAAATGGTGAATTACTGAGATTAGGCGCGTTAATAACGTTTTAATGAAGTTGACTACAGTATATTCATATTTGTCACTGCTTTCATGTCAATTCGGCGACATAAACATACATGATCGTGGTGAAGATGATGATTACATTAGGATTACAAATCAGGAGTGAGAGCTGCTGAATTTCCTCCCGTCGGATGTGATTTAAAAACAAATCGATTATTTTTGTGGTTGTAAACTCAAGTGGATGAAACTCCATTTATTAGTGCTTTCATGTCAATTCGGCGAACATATGATATATTAAATGATCGTTTGTTTGAGCCGGTCTGCATTTCCTGATGAGAAAACAAACCGATGCTTTTTGTAGTTGTAGTACACCAACAACATGGATTAAACGTGTGTTTTTTTTACCACAATGTTGGGGAAATTAATGGATAAAATGCACGGATTATTATTATTATTATTCCCACTCCGATCGGGACACGAGGTCCACCGTTTCCCCGCAGCGAGGCTCCCCCCGTTGACAATTTACGTGGGCTGGGTGCAGTGGCGGACTGGCCATCGGGACGAATCTCGATGGGCCGGTACCGAAGTGGGCCGGTCGGATAAGTCACCAGCACATCCCCCATAGGCGGCGCGTGAGGCTCAGGTTGGAGAAGGCTAAATAACTTATTTTACCTGACGCTGCCCGCCTCCGGCGTCTATAGAAAAGAGATGAGCTCAGTGTGCGGAGTTTAAATCTCTCAAGTCATATTACAGGATAAAGGAAATACAGTTTAAACTGCCGTATGCAGAGAAGACGCCGACGTGTCGCACTTATCATTCATATTACATCATCAATCAGATCATCGATCATATAATATCATAATTATGGCATATATTTCCTTATCTGAGTCAGCTGAGCCTCATCTGGCCGTGCAACACTCACAGTGTCACAGACTGGATGCAGAAGTATTATTTAACACATTATGTTGACGAAACACTCGAGACAAATGTAATTAAAGTCAGATCCACTCGTGTCTTAGACGTGAACGCGCTCTCAGCTGGAGAGAGAAACAATGGCTTGATTTACCGAGTTGATAACCAGCGCCGCTTAGCGAGATCTCGTTTGTTAGTTTGTTGTTGTTAGTTTGTTTGTTACTCAAACATATCCAGGGTCTGTTGAACTGGCTTCGTAGTACAGGGCACAGGTGGCTAGCAGCGCTAATGCCAAAGACACAGACAGTATACATTATATTTGTATTTTACCAGGATGCAGTGACACAAATATTTACATATTTACATTTACTATCTCCAGCACCCGCCCCCCCTGACATCCCCACTCCCCCCGTTGACAATTTACTAGTGGTACCGAAGTGGGCCAGTCGAGAGTCCCGGGATGATTTTTAGTCCCAGTCCACCACTGGCTACATGACCATATGATCGCCCATATTGACGCACCTCATTCCTAAACTTCTAACAACAGATACAACATAAACCGATCCTTCAGCCTCATATGAGCTCTCAGACACGTTCAACATTAACCTGTCATCGCTGTCTGAGCTTGCTGCTGTGTGCGCCGTCGTGCGTTTACATCTGACTGTATATATATAAAGGTTTACATGCAGATGCTGGGATCCTGGACGGTGCAGCTGGAGCGCTGTGCCCGCAATGACGTCACCCATCATTTGGCGGGACTTTAAGAATCCGTGAGAAGATCCAGACAATTGTCAACATTGAAGGCAGATTAATGGTTATCAAAGTACAAATATCCAAAATCAGTTCAGTAACGGTTTTCAAGGGGACAATATGTACTCAAATTGATGGGTTTGGATGATGGGGGAAAACCGTGTCACAGGCTCTTTAAGGGGTAATTTCTCCCAAAGAAAAATGTGTACTCACTATATCAACAGCCCCACCAAAAATATTTTCCACCAGCCGCCACTGGTCAGAGCTTGTGCTTGAGTAAAAGTAGAAGTACTCAGAGCTTGTGCTTGAGTAAAAGTAGAAGTACTCAGATCTTATACTTGAGTAAAAGTAGAAGTACTCAGATCTTGTCCTTGAGTAAAAGTAGAAGTACTCAGATATTGTACTTGAGTAAAAGTAGAAGTATTCAGATCTTGTACTTTAGTAAAAGTAGAAGTACTCAGATCTTGTACTTGAGTAAAAGTAGAAGTACTCAGATCTTGTATTTGAGTAAAAGTAGAAGTAGTCAGAGCTTGTGCTGGAGTAAAAGTAGAAGTACTCAGATCTTATACTTGAGTAAAAGTAGAAGTACTCAGATCTTGTCCTTGAGTAAAAGTAGAAGTACTCGGATATTGTACTTGAGTAAAAGTAGAAGTACTCAGATATTGTACTTGAGTAAAAGTAGAAGTATTCAGATCTTGTACTTTAGTAAAAGTAGAAGTACTCAGATCTTGTACTTGAGTAAAAGTAGAAGTACTCAGATCTTGTATTTGAGTAAAAGTAGAAGTAGTCAGATCTTGTGCTTGAGTAAAAGTAGAAGTACTCAGATCTTATACTTGAGTAAAAGTAGAAGTACTCAGATCTTGTATTTGAGTAAAAGTAGAAGTAGTCAGATCTTGTTCTTGAGTAAAAGTAGAAGTACTCAGATCTTGTTCTTGAGTAAAAGTAGAAGTACTCAGATCTTGTCCTTGAGTAAAAGTAGAAGTACTCGGATCTTATACTTGAGTAAAAGTAGAAGTACTCGGATCTTATACTTGAGTAAAAGTAGAAGTACTCGGATCTTATACTTGAGTAAAAGTAGAAGTATTCAGATCTTGTACTTGAGTAAAAGTAGAAGTATTCAGATCTTGTACTTTAGTAAAAGTAGAAGTACTCGGATCTTATACTTGAGTAAAAGTAGAAGTACTCAGATATTGTACTTGAGTAAAAGTAGAAGTACTCAGATCTTGTACTTGAGTAAAAGTAGAAGTACTCAGATCTTGTACTTGAGTAAAAGTAGAAGTACTCAGATCTTGAGTAAAAGTAGAAGTAGTCAGATCTTGTCCTTGAGTAAAAGTAGAAGTACTCGGATCTTATACTTGAGTAAAAGTAGAAGTACTCGGATCTTATACTTGAGTAAAAGTAGAAGTACTCAGATCTTGTCCTTGAGTAAAAGTAGAAGTACTCGGATCTTATACTTGAGTAAAAGTAGAAGTACTCAGATATTGTACTTGAGTAAAAGTAGAAGTATTCAGATCTTGTACTTTAGTAAAAGTAGAAGTACTCGGATCTTATACTTGAGTAAAAGTAGAAGTACTCAGATCTTGTCCTTGAGTAAAAGTAGAAGTACTCAGATCTTATACTTGAGTAAAAGTAGAAGTACTCAGATATTGTACTTGAGTAAAAGTAGAAGTATTCAGATCTTGTACTTTAGTAAAAGTAGAAGTACTCAGATCTTGTACTTGAGTAAAAGTAGAAGTACTCAGATATTGTACTTGAGTAACAATAGAAGTACTCAGATCTTGAGTAAAAGTAGAAGTACTCGGATCTTATACTTGAGTAAAAGTAGAAGTACTCGGATCTTATACTTGAGTAAAAGTAGAAGTATTCAGATCTTGTACTTGAGTAAAAGTAGAAGTATTCAGATCTTGTACTTTAGTAAAAGTAGAAGTACTCGGATCTTATACTTGAGTAAAAGTAGAAGTACTCAGATATTGTACTTGAGTAAAAGTAGAAGTACTCAGATCTTGTACTTGAGTAAAAGTAGAAGTACTCAGATCTTGTACTTGAGTAAAAGTAGAAGTACTCAGATCTTGAGTAAAAGTAGAAGTAGTCAGATCTTGTCCTTGAGTAAAAGTAGAAGTACTCGGATCTTATACTTGAGAAAAAGTAGAAGTACTCGGATCTTATACTTGAGTAAAAGTAGAAGTACTCAGATCTTGTCCTTGAGTAAAAGTAGAAGTACTCGGATCTTATACTTGAGTAAAAGTAGAAGTACTCAGATATTGTACTTGAGTAACAATAGAAGTACTCAGATCTTGAGTAAAAGTAGAAGTACTCAGATCTTGTACTTAGTAAAAGTAGAAGTACCAGAGTGTAGGAATACTCTGTTACAGTAAAAGTCCTGCATTCAAAATGTTCCTCAAGTGAAAGTATTCTCATCTAAATATAGTGAAAGACAGTAAAAGTAGTCGTTGTGCAGATTGTTCCATTTCAGAATAATATATATGATATGTTTTATAATGATTGATCATGAAAGTGTTCTCAAAGCTGGTGAAGGTGCAGCTAGTCTGAAGTACTTTGCAGACAGCAGGGTAGCTGGTGGAGGTGCAGCTAGTCTGAAGTACTTTGTAGACTGCAGGGTAGCTGGTGGATTTACTCAAGGTGGAACTAAAGTCTGATTCAACACTTGGTTAGATTTACCATCATTCATCCAGATCTGTAGAGTAACTAAAGGTATTACATACATGTAGTGGAGGAGAAAGTACACAATTTACCTCTGAACTGTAGTGGAGTAGAAGTACACAGTAACATAAAATGGAAATACTCAAGTAGAATACCTCAAAATTGTACTTAAGTACCTGGGTAAATGTAGTGACTTCCCACCTCTGGAACTCGGTGCCTTGGACAAACGGCTGCTCCACCAGCCGGCACCGTTTCTCCGCACATATGTCAGTTGCCATCGCCCCGAGGGGTGCGTCAGGGTGAGACTCTGCAGGGCCGCGGCTCTGCCTTTCGGGGAGCAGCGGAGGAATGTCAGGCTACATAAACAGGGTGTCTGCTGGAGAACTGACCCAGCTCCTCTGCACTCCCTCAGCCAGCAGGAGGAGGTGGTGGAGGAGGCATGGAAGGAAAGGCACTTAACACTGAACAGTATGTCCACATGTCCGCGAACACGTAGACAGTCAAAGGTTTGAGCGGTATGGATTTTGAAGGCAGATATCGAAGTGTTTGGATTGAAAAGATGATGGCGTCGTATCCATTTATTCCAGGCACAAAGAATCCATATTGTTATCCGTGTATGGATGGACAGATCTCAGCTTTTAAATGAGATGCTACACCCTTTAGTTTGGACTGGACTAAAAGGACATATGACCCAGTAATCTATATGTGCAATCAATCATAATGTCTCCATTTCTATCTACTTGAAGTGTGTACATCATTTTGCTTTTGAATGTGCATTTCTGGCATTACTTTTATGTATAGCTTTCATTTCTTGTACGTATAGCTTATATTTCTTGTAACGCTCCATTATGTTGTCCTGTCTACATGTTGTCTTCATCAGTGTAAACATTGTGATGTATTGCTGCTCACATCCGATTCCAGAACCTTGAATTTGAAGCTGCGTTGTTGTCGTTTTTTGGCAGGAGAAACCATAGCAACATCTGATATCGCTTTAGACATTGGAAGCCTGTTTGGACAATCCGGCATTTGTTTGGACTCATGTTCCTCCAACTCTGCGTGTCAGTATTTGGACAGGTACAGGACAATATAAACAATTGAAAATGGCGATGAAAACAGCTGCCCGCTTCAGCTGAAACACGTTCAGCGAGGGTCGAGTTGGAAGGCCTCAAGGAACAACAATGGCTGTAGTTTGTCCTTATTTAAGAACAAGGGGGCCTGTTGTGCTTTTGGGGTTTCCCCTTTTCTGTAGTGTGGGTTAGTGAGCATGAAAGAGGTCTGCAACGCCTACAATCCCTGTCCTTAGACCCTCTGTCCTTAGACCCTCTGTCCTCAGACCCTCTGTCCTCAGACCCTCTGTCCTTAGACCTTCTGTCCTTAGACCCTCTGTCCTTAGACCCTCTGTCCTCAGACCCTCTGTCCTTAGACCTCTGTCCTTAGACCTTCTGTCCTTAGACCCTCTGTCCTCAGACCCTCTGTCCTTAGAACCTCTGTCCTTAGACCCTCTGTCCTTAGACCCTCTGTCCTTAGACCTCCTGTCCTTAGACCCTCTGTCCTTAGACCTTCTGTCCTTAGACCTTCTGTCCTTAGACCCTCTGTCCTCAGACCCTCTGTCCTCAGACCCTCTGTCCTTAGACCTCTGTCCTTAGACCTTCTGTCCTTAGACCCTCTGTCCTCAGACCCTTCTGTCCTTAGACCCTCTGTCCTTCGACCTTCTGTCCTTAGACCCTCTGTCCTCAGACCTTCTGTCCTCAGACCCTCTGTCCTTAGACCCTCTGTCCTTAGACCTCTGTCCTTAGACCCTCTGTCCTTAGACCCTCTGTCCTTAGACCCTTCTGTCCTTAGACCCTCTGTCCTTAGACCCTCTGTCCTTAGACCCTCTGTCCTCAGACCCTCTGTCCTTAGACCCTCTGTCCTTAGACCTTCTGTCCTTAGACCCTCTGTCCTTAGACCCTCTGTCCTTAGACCCTCTGTCCTTAGACCCTCTGTCCTTAGACCCTCTGTCCTTAGACCCTCTGTCCTTAGACCCTCTGTCCTTAGACCCTCTGTCCTTAGACCCTCTGTCCTTAGACCCTCTGTCCTTAGACCCTCTGTCCTTAGACCCTCTGTCCTTAGACCCTCTGTCCTTAGACCCTCTGTCCTTAGACCCTCTGTCCTTAGACCCTCTGTCCTTAGAACCCTCTGTCCTTAGACCCTCTGTCCTTAGACCCTCTGTCCTCAGACCCTCTGTCCTTAGACCCTCTGTCCTCAGACCCTCTGTCCTTAGACCCTCTGTCCTCAGACCCTCTGTCCTCAGACCCTCTGTCCTTAGACCCTCTGTCCTCAGACCCTCTGTCCTCAGACCCTCTGTCCTCAGACCCTCACATCGTACAAGGAAACACTTCCAGAGAAAACCCACAGTTTAAAGGGAACATGGAGAAACCTCAGGGAGAGCAGCAGAGGAGGGATCCCTCTCCCAGGACGGACAGACTGCAATAGATGCCGTGTGTGAATTCAAGAGATAATACAATTTACAGCATATAGACCGAATGTTAGGAAATGCATGTGTCTGTAATGAGAAGATGAATCAACGAGGATGTCAGCTACAATCCTGTGGGAGCCATCAGGGAAGTAGAGACAGGTTCAGCCACGACTCAAATTCCAGGACTCAGATCAGGACTCAGGATCCCGGCGTAGATATAGACATTCAGAAGTAGTTTATCGCCCAACTCCTTTGTTTACTTCCAGAACATAAAAGACATCACTATGTAACACTTGCACTTCTATTGGCTAGCGCTTTACCACCTTTGACTTGATAGGCTAAGGGGCGGGACATCTCTAAGCGGTTGATCAATCACAACAGAGCCGGCCAGCTGACCAATCAGAGCATACTGGGTTCTGGTTTCAGACAGAGGGTGAAAAGAGATGCTGCAGCACAGGCAGTATGAGAAGAATAAAGAGCCTTTTGAACATTAAAGCATGGAGACATGTAGAGACACTACATACTGATATACACCTGAACATCAGCAGGAGAGGACTCTTTAAAGTAGAGACACTACATACTGATATACACCTGAACATCAGCAGGAGAGGACTCTTTAAAGTAGAGACACTACATACTGATATACACCTGAACATCAGCAGGAGAGGACTCTTTAAAGTAGAGACACTACATACTGATATACACCTGAACATCAGCAGGAGAGGACTCTTTAAAGTAGAGACACTACATACTGATATACACCTGAACATCAGCAGGAGAGGACTCTTTAAAGTAGAGACACTACATACTGATATACACCTGAACATCAGCAGGAGAGGACTCTTTAAAGTAGAGACACTACATACTGATATACACCTGAACATCAGCAGGAGAGGACTCTTTAAAGTAGAGACACTACATACTGATATACACCTGAACATCAGCAGGAGAGGACTCTTTAAAGTAGAGACACTACATACTGATATACACCTGAACATCAGCAGGAGAGGACTCTTTAAAGTAGAGACACTACATACTGATATACACCTGAACATCAGCAGGAGAGGACTCTTTAAAGTAGAGACACTACATACTGATATACACCTGAACATCAGCAGGAGAGGACTCTTTAAAGTAGAGACACTACATACTGATATACACCTGAACATCAGCAGGAGAGGACTCTTTAAAGTAGAGACACTACATACTGATATACACCTGAACATCAGCAGGAGAGGACTCTTTAAAGTAGAGACACTACATACTGATATACACCTGAACATCAGCAGGAGAGGACTCTTTAAAGTAGAGACACTACATACTGATATACACCTGAACATCAGCAGGAGAGGACTCTTTAAAGTAGAGACACTACATACTGATATACACCTGAACATCAGCAGGAGAGGACTCTTTAAAGTAGAGACACTACATACTGATATACACCTGAACATCAGCAGGAGAGGACTCTTTAAAGTAGAGACACTACATACTGATATACACCTGAACATGAGCAGGAGAGGACTCTTTAAAGTAGAGACACTACATACTGATATACACCTGAACATCAGCAGGAGAGGACTCTTTAAAGTAGAGACACTACATACTGATATACACCTGAACATCAGCAGGAGAGGACTCTTTAAAGTAGAGACACTACATACTGATATACACCTGAACATCAGCAGGAGAGGACTCTTTAAAGTAGAGACACTACATACTGATATACACCTGAACATCAGCAGGAGAGGACTCTTTAAAGTAGAGACACTACATACTGATATACACCTGAACATCAGCAGGAGAGGACTCTTTAAAGTAGAGACACTACATACTGATATACACCTGAACATCAGCAGGAGAGGACTCTTTAAAGTAGAGACACTACATACTGATATACACCTGAACATCAGCAGGAGAGGACTCTTTAAAGTAGAGACACTACATACTGATATACACCTGAACATCAGCAGGAGAGGACTCTTTAAAGTAGAGACACTACATACTGATATACACCTGAACATCAGCAGGAGAGGACTCTTTAAAGTAGAGACACTGATATACACCTGAGACATGAAGATAATAGGGCCTCTTTACTATTTTCTTATAATGATTATATGAACTTGAGTTGTATAAGTTAAGAAAACTGAACCGAATAAACTAAACATAGTAATTTGATTCATAGTGTATACAAAAACATAGATAGCGCAGTTTCTTTAAATTGTTTATGTACTTTCTCCAATCGGGGTCAAAAGATAAAAACAAGCATTTCTGCTAACATGAAACAGTATGCAGGATGAACAATACTTTAAAGTAAACAGCTTCTAAACACCATGCTCCCTCAGCAGAGGTGTCTGTTAATAAGCTAAAGACGTGACATGAGCATTTACAGAATAGTACACTTTTTTGTCAACACCTTTCACTCTTTCTTTCTCTCTGCGCTCAAACCGAGTCCAACGCAATTTGAATACAAATGCATCATCACCATAATACATCATCCTGTGGTTTACAGAGCACATGGTGAGACGGCACACACACACACACACACACACACACACACGGTCTGTGTAATGTCCTGATCCCGGGGGATACAATTGAATTATTTTGCAGAGAAAGTGAACAATTATATTATTTATGTGGACACATGTTAACTTCAGTGTGTGTGTGTGTGTGTGTGTGTGTGTGTGTGTGTGTGTGTGTGTGTGTGTGTGTGTGTGTGTGTGTGTGTGTGTGTGTGTGTGTGTGTGTGTGTGTGTGGCTTATCAGTGCCTTATCAGTGGGTGTATTCTGGTCTCTGCTTTATCTGTGTTTTACTTTCTCTCCTCTGCTCCTGCTTTGTGTCACTCTGCCACAAGCTGACATATTTAGGCAAAGTCATGACTAATCATCTGCCTGAAACATTAGCTGAGGCGGTGTAAAAGCTCAAGGCCGGTACTCAGGGAGGCGGGGAATGAGGGAATTCACCCAAACATCGCTTACAGAGACTTATACTTGGATTTAGAGTTAAGTCAGGGTTAGTGTTGCGAGCCTCCCTGATGTTAAGTGCTCCGTAAGTACGGAGACGTCATGTTGAAAATGAATTGCATTAGAAATCGGAGCTACAGAAGAGATACTGTACGGATTAATAATACGCTGCTTTATTAGGCACGAGGGTTCCTTTATATTACATAACATATGTGTTCATATATTAGAAACAAGCTGCTCATGCTCAGGTTCATATCAGTATGTAGTGTCTCGACATGTCTCCATGCTTTAATGGTCAGAAATATGTAAGTGTAATAATGTAAATTATGTTTGCCATGTGTGTGACAGACAGAAGACAATAATTTGTCTGTCATTACATTTTCCACATTATTAAACCAGAGCGTATTTGATAATAACAATAGATACAATCATCATATTGTGTACACCCATATCCAGATACACGCAGATCGACACACAGCTCAAGTGTTTCAACTTTTAATATCGTCTTATTTTACGAAATACACGTTTTTAGATTGAGGCCTGGGTCAAAAAGTCAAGTCCTTAAACAGATTAGTAAAAAACGTAAGAACTTCAACTTTGATAACACACACATCACTTCAGGGGACATTACATTGACTCACATGCATTTCCTGGAGACTTATCCATAACCTTAAACACATGCAGATGTAGGTCCCCACAAGGATAGTAATGCCAGGACACAAAGTCTTCCCCTCTAGTTGGCCTGTGACAAATCATGACAGTAAACCCCAGGGTTGAGGGTTGGATTTGCGGTGAAGAATATTCTTGAAGCGCACTTTCATCCGCCTGGAATAAGCAGATAAGCAAAAGTCCGCTAATAGTGAAATATGGGAAGTGTTGACATGTAACCGGAGCGCGTAGTTTCTCTCCAGAGCCGAGGTGAGAGGGAGAATCCTGATGAAGCTGTGAAGACTCAATCAATACACAGATCAGGAGGGGGGGGGGTCTGCAGAGGGATCAGGGAGAAAGTGTACAAGGAATGGAAAAAAATAGAAGGATGAAAGAGGAAGTAAGTGGGAGAAGCTGAAGGGAGAGAAGGGGGGGGGAATAATGAAACACAACAACAAGAGAGAAGAAAGGACAGACATCTGAACGGGTGCTTGCGATGCTAGTAGAAGTTAGCATCACAAGCACTCCCTCGACGAAAAGCCAATGGCATGTTTCCATCAGATTCCAGATTAGTGCAGAATGTATGATACTTAACACCTTAGAGCAGGATAATCGGCCGATGCTACCAACACTTATATTTTTAAAGTGTCAATGCAATAACCAGAAGTAAAAAGCTAATGTCAGGCTATAAAGGAAGTACTAAACGGTCGTATGACTCACTTCTGATAAGCTAACGGTGGCTAATGCTCGGCGGCGCGATTACCTAATTTAGCCACTTGTTAGCAACAGCTGTTTTTATAGCGCATAGAAACATCACCAGTTACTGACGTATTTAATGTCGTAAAACACTCAGGACATTCTCTTCGGCTAGTGTTAACCACAAACCTTATTTCAGGCTTCTAATCAAAAACTTTGACACGAGGGAACAGGAAGATGTAAAACGCTAAGTCATTGACAGGGTTGGGGGTCCGAAAAGACAAATAAAAAGGAGAGAAGGATGAGGAGGCAGGAAACAAGAGGTTAAGGGGCGAATACTGAGAGAAGGAAAGAGCCATAAAAGGAATATAAACATTGATATATATAAGGAGAGAGAGATGGAGAATGAGACTGCGGTGGAAAGAGGAGTGTGAGTCTAAATCGAAGACACTTAGAGAAAGCTCATTGATTGTGGTCACGGCTGGCTGGGCCCTCCTATTTGGTTAGTCATCTATTTCTCCTGTATGCTGAGATCAAGACGTTCTCCTCCTCCTCCCCCCCTTTATCTCTCCATCAGAGATGACTGCACCAACTAGACCTGCAACTTTTCGACGGAGAGGAGGCCAAACTTATAATTACTGCCTCTAACTATCCATAAAGCAATTCTCTTGACATCAGCAGCGGCCTGAGGAAGGAGAGCCGTCCAGCGATGTGTCAAGTAGGCGAACAGAAGGACTCACCGATGATAAGAGGCCATGTCAGCATTCGACTGACGCCAAATCTAGTCAGCAGGTGATATTACAGACATGTTCCGGATCAAAATGAAAGGCTGGTGCCGAGTTGGGTAGCTAACGAATTTGAAGTCATGTATATCGGCTAATCGGGCGTCTTTGCTAGCTGAAGGTACACATGTTACTGAAGCACACGTCATGTTTTGAGTTACGGGAAGGAAAGAAGATTGTATTTGGATATACAAGTTAAAACAAGTAATAGTTGGTATGTGGTTTTTTAGTATATATTGTTTTACAGTTACTACTTTTAGACAGAGAATATAATCTGAGAGGTTTAATAGCATTTTGTATTTAATCTTGACCACTTATGTCCAGTATAAAGGGTAATTTTGCAAACAAAAAAGTGTCATGCTGGAGCAAAGTACCACCGAATGTCAGGGCGGGGAAAATAGAACCCAAGTGCAGTTAAAAAATACAAAAAGGTTTGTTAACAAAAAGCCGAAGACATGAAACTAATTAATAAAAACAAAACCGGGGAGCACGACAGACAGGAACAAACTTACAGGGGCGAACAGGCAGGAGACGAGGTAGGGAACAAGGACACGAAGAGACAAGGTAGCGTGGACATGGAAAGATGACGAACAGACGTGGAGCGCAGGGGAAGACAAGACTAAATACACAGAAGGGTAATCACTGGACAAGACACAGCTGGGCAGGGGAGGCAGAAACACGAGGGCAACAGGTGAACACAATCGGGATGCTCACATGTCTTCCGAGCATCTTGCTTCAGAAGCGAGGCAAGAATCCTTCCTGGCATTCGAAAAACAAAGAGTGGAACAGGCTAGCAAGTGTGCAAGTGTACAGATGTGCGTCATGAGAAGCCCGCCTTACATTTTCCACCACAGATTTGGGTAAATTGGTCCGTGCGCAAAGCATTGTGGGGATTTTAAGACCGCGGAGTCTACACATGTGCAGCCTCGAAATTTCTCCAAACGAAGTACGCCGGGCTCGGTAGAATTCCAAGTATGCTGGACATTGGATCAGTACTTCGGCGGCACTCGATGACGTAGCGTGCTTGAAATAGTGGCTCTGGAGCAGCTTTACTCGACGTTGAGAAACACAATCAGACACGGGAGGGAAGCTAACGACAGGAAGGCAGACACAGGAAGTAGGACCAGACAAGACACAAGGAAAACATTTCAAAATAAAAAGGTGGAAAATGAAAACATAAATCCAAAACCATGACACCGAATGCCGAACAAGAAACTTTTAGGCAACCGAAATCAACTAAGATCCCACACACGGTTTAAATGCTAACATTAAAAACACAGCTAACACATACATCGGACATCACCATGGTAGCGACCTGTCAATCAAAAACATAGCCCCGCCTTAAAGCACACCGTTCTTCATCGTCTTTTTGACTCTAAACGAGACCACACGTAATAACCATCAGGCTGGATAGAAATGGATTTGAAACGAGCGATTGAGACGTGAACGTGTGTGTCGTGTGGAAGAAGAATAGGATCCCCTAATGAAGCAAAGGCTGCTCTTTTCCCGTAGGCCGCCGCTCGATTAAAAGAGAGATGGAAAATATATTACAAGACAAGTGTAAGGGTTTAGCCAGCATGCTGATGTTTTTGTTATTGTTCCTGCCAGCGCCGCCTACGGGAGGGGAGGTGCATTTACTGCTCACAGAGGGGTCACTTTGTAGCCAGATGCCCAGTAAAAGACCAGGCTCATCAGTAAGTAGGAGGGTCCTGGTGAGTCGAACTGTTTCTTTTTGTCCCTCTCGTACTCTCACCTCTGCTCAGCTAATTACTCCTACTCAGACTTTGTCGCATGCTGCTCTAATTGACTCCGGAGCAGATGAGAGTTTCATTGATTGGAGATTAGCCAAGAGACTTGGACTTAATTTTGTTCCCCTGTTGAGGCCTCTTGTAGCAAAGGCTCTGGATGGACGTTTATTGTGCCGAGTCACCCACCGTACTCGGCCCCTTCAACTAATCATCGCTAACGGCCACACTGAATCCCTGAGTTTTCATCTTTTTAACTCTCCTTCACACCCTCTTATTTTGGGCTACCCATGGCTGGTAAAACACAATCCCCACATGGACTGGTCCACCGGGAGAGTTTTGGGTTGGCATAAGGATTGTTTGGCCACATGTTTCCCTTCTGCTCCTGCTCCAGAGAGACCTCTGCCCTCCACCCATGTGACTGTTGCCCTAACTACTGCTGTCTCTACCCCTCTCCAAGCTGCAGCAGACTCTGATTTTCCGGATCTTAGCAGGGTGCCCACCTGTTACCGGGACCTGAAGGAGGTTTTCAATAAGACTCGTGCTTCCACCCTGCCTCCCCATCGACCCTATGACTGCTCCATTGACTTGTTCCCTGGGACCTCTCCCTCTAAGGGACATCTCTACTCCTTGTCTGGCCCCGAAAGGGAAACAATGAAGAAATACATTGACTCCTCCCTTGCTGCCGGGATAATTCGGCCTTCTTCCTCTCCGGCTGGAGCAGGCTTCTTCTTCGTCGACAAAAAGGATAAGACTCTTCGTCCATGTGTCGACTACAGAGGGCTAAATGACATTACCATAAAGAACAGGTACCCCCTTCCTCTTATCTCTTCAGCATTTGAACTATTACAGGATGCAAAGATTTTTACTAAACTTGATCTTCGTAATGCTTATCATTTGGTAAGGATAAGGGAGGGGGATGAATGGAAGACTGCTTTCAACACCCCTTGTGGCCATTACGAATACCTCGTAATGCCATTTGGGTTAACCAATGCTCCAGCTGTTTTCCAGGCTCTGGTTAATGATGTTCTCCGTGACATGCTCAACCAGTTTGTTTTTGTCTATCTCGACGACATTCTCATCTTTTCTCCGGATGAGACGACCCACATCCAACATGTCCGCCAGGTGTTGCAGCGTCTCTTGGATAATCTACTCTTTGTGAAGGCAGAGAAGTGCGAGTTCCACGTCTCCACCGTCGCTTTCCTGGGATTTGTCATTTCGGAGAACAGCATTCAGATGGACCCAGCAAAGGTTAGTGCAGTCACTGAGTGGCCTACACCTTCCAATCAGAAACTCATGCAACGATTTTTGGGCTTTGCAAATTTCTACAGACGTTTCATCAGAAACTATAGTTCTGTGGCTGCCCCACTGCATGCTTTAACCTCCCCCAAGGTGAAGTTCCAATGGTCCCCCCTAGCAGAACAGGCTTTTCAGAGGCTTAAGAGGAGCTTCACTTCAGCCCCTATTCTCACGCTTCCTGATCCACTTCAGCAGTTTGTGGTCGAAGTGGACGCTTCAGATGTGGGCGTTGGGGCAGTCATCTCTCAAAGGTCGAAGAAGGACAACAAGCTCCACCCCTGTGCTTTCCTGTCTCGGAAACTCTCCCCAGCCGAGAGAAACTATGATGTGGGTAACAGGGAGCTGTTGGCAATTAAGGTGGCTTTGGAGGAGTGGCGCCACTGGCTGGAGGGAACTGAGCACCCTTTCCTAGTCTGGACCGATCATAAGAACCTTCAGTACATCAGATCTGCAAGACGCCTCAACTCCAGACAAGCCAGGTGGGCCCTATTCTTTACCCGATTCAACTTCACCCTGTCATACCGTCCCGGTTCTAAGAACGCTAAAGCTGATGCTCTATCCCGCCTGTTTGATTCCGATCCAGCTCCTCGCACTCCCTCACTAATCATTCCCCCCTCTTGTGTAGTGGGGGCAGTCACATGGGACATTGAGGAGAGGGTCAGGCAGGCGAGTACTAATGTTTTGGTTCCCGACGGTTGCCCACAGAACCGGTTGTTTGTTCCTGACCCTCTTCTCTCACAGGTCATCCACTGGGCACATACTTCCCTCCTCTCCTGCCATCCTGGTGTTCGCCGCACCATGTTCTTCATTAAGCAGCGGTTCTGGTGGCCCTCCATGGAGAGGTCGGTCAAGGAGTACGTGGCAGCCTGTTCAGTTTGTGCCCGGAACAAGACTTCCCGTCAGCCCCCTTCTGGTCTTCTGCGCCCGCTCCCAGTGCCACATCGCCCCTGGTCTGACATCTCGTTGGATTTCGTCACAGGGTTGCCGCCGTCTCAAGGTAACACCACTATTTTGACAATTGTGGATAGATTTTCGAAGATGGTCCACTTTGTCCCGCTGCCTAAGTTGCCATCTGCCAGAGAGACAGCAGAGGCAGTGTTGTTCCATGTTTTCCGTCTCCATGGTTTCCCTAGGGATGTTGTGTCAGACCGGGGCCCACAGTTTACCTCACAGTTTTGGAAGGCTTTCTGCTCACTCATCGGTGCCACAGTCAGCCTCTCTTCTGGACATCATCCGCAGTCTAACGGCCAGACGGAGCGGCTGAATCAGGAGCTTGAGACCTGTCTACGCTGCCTGGTGTCTCAGAACCCTGCCACGTGGAGCACGCATCTGATTTGGGTGGAGTACGCACACAACACTTTGCCTAGTTCTGCTACTGGTCTCTCACCTTTTCAGTGTGCCCATGGATACCAACCACCATTGTTCCCCGACCTGGAGAAGGAGGTCAGTGTTCCATCTGCACATGCCCTCATCCGCCGATGTCATCGCACTTGGAGCCGGGCCCGCCAGGTGCTACTACGGAGTTCAGCCCGTTATAAAAGGATGGCCGATCGCCGACGTATCTCTGCTCCTGCCTACCAACCTGGACAAAGTGTGTGGCTCTCTACTCGAGACCTGCCCCTTCGAGTGGAGTCTCGCAAACTGGCTCCTCGTTTTGTGGGTCCCTTCCCGGTATCCAAGGTCATAAATCCTGTGGCAGTACGGCTTCGACTACCTCGATCCTTGAGGGCCTATCCTACATTCCATGTGTCACGCATCAAACCAGTTAAAGTGAGTCCACTGGTCCCCACCTCCAGACCCCCTCCACCCCCCCCGGTTTATTGATGGTGGACCTGTATATACTGTGAAACGCCTCTTGGCA
>CM070493.1:6215202-6221307 GCA_036324585.1 Champsocephalus esox
AGAGAGAGAGAGAGTGAGAGAGAGAGAGAGAGAGTGAGAGAGAGAGAGAGAGAGAGAGAGAGAGAGAGAGAGTGAGAGAGAGAGAGAGAGAGTGAGTGAGTGAGAATGAAGGGCATCAAAGTCCTCCATCCAAACTATGTCAGCTATTTAATTCTTCTCCTCTGAGAACCGGGCATCTGTCAAACACAGACTTCAGCTGCCCTCGGCCTCTGAAGCTTTTTCCCAGAGTCTAAAAACCGAAACATTTTGCAAACAATTGAGGATTATTAGCAGGATTACAATTTTAGAATGCGATTTACACACATGCGCATGCACACTCTACAACTCTCACCCCAAGAGACTGAAGTTAGTGGAACAAAATGATTTTACTGTGTGGAAACGTTGCCATTATTTTGTCAGCGAACTTGGATTTACAGCACTGTGTCCATTCTGCTTTCTGTGATAACATATGGAAGGTGTAATTTGCATATTTCACAACATGACTTTACATTTAAATGTGTATAATGATGTTGGAGCCAGTGATACAGGGCATTACTGCTAAAAATAACACTGCAGCCCAAAATATATTTACATTATATTTTTAGAATGTCAGATTACAATTAAAGTTGTTTCAATTATTATTTTCATTCAGGACATAATCATTGTCTGCATATTAACTTTAACTGCAGATTGGGATGTATTTTGTATGTATTTGCTTGTTTGATATTGAAGGGGGGTCGCTTAATACACTTTTTTAAAGACTTACACTGAACAAAAATATAAACGCAACACTTTTGTTTTTGCTCCCATTTTTCACGAGATGAACTCAAAGATCTAAAACATTTTCTATTTACACAAAATAACCATTTCTCTCAAATATTGTTCACAAATCTGAAAAGATCTGTGATAGTGAGCACTTCTCCTTTGCCGAGATAATCCATCCCACCTCACAGGTGTGGCATATCAAGATGCTGATCAGACAGCATGATTATTACACAGGTGTGCCTTAGGCTGGCCACCATAAAAGGCCCCTCTGAAACGTGCAGTTTTGCTTTATTGGGGGGTTCTGGGGGGGTCCGAAAACCAGTCAGTATCTGGTGTGAGGGGTTGGGGTAGGGGTACGGGTAGTAGGGGTAGGGGTAGGGTTAGGGTAATGTTGTGAATCGAGTGGCCCATGGTGGCGGTGGGGTTATGGTATGGGCAGGCGTATGTAATGGACGACGACACAGGCCACTCGATTCACAACATTACCCTAACCCTACCCCTACCCCTACTACCCTACCCCTACCCCTACCCCTACCCCTCACACCAGATACTGACTGGTTTTCGGACCCCCCCAGACCCCCCCCAATAAAGCAAAACTGCACGTTTCAGAGTGGCCTTTTATGGTGGCCAGCCTAAGGCACACCTGTGCAATAATCACACTGTCTAATCAGCATCTTGATATGCCACAGCTGTGAGGTGGGATGGATTTATCTCGGCAAAGGAGAAGTGCTCACCATCACAGACTTTTTAAGATTTGTGAACAATATTTGAGAGAAATGGTTATTTTGTGTATATAGAAAAAATGTTAGATCTTTGAGTTCATCTCATGAAAAATGGGAGCTAAAACAAAAGTGTTGCGTTTATATTTTTGTTCAGTGTATCAGTACTTTTATCAGACAGAAAATATTTTAACACATTTTCTTTGGTTTCTAAATGTTTCCATAGCTGCTGTTGTTGTTTTTTCCGCCAGAATTGCAGAAGTGTGAATGTGACCACGTCTGCTGGACATCCACAGTCTTGACATTTTCAAACAAGAGTGTCCACTGACACCCAGGAAAACCCTCCCTCCACTTGGAGCCTAATTCCTTTAAGTCAGCTAAGTTTACACTAAGTCCCAATCTATTCATGTTCTCATTATGTGTGCCGTGTTAACTCCCGCGTGTTTGGACATGTACGTTCAACATCACCTTCCTATGCGCTTGATTCCCCCGCTATACGTGCACAGTGTGTATGTCTACGGTAATGGTGTTCTGTCTAATATCTGTGAGTTGTTATGATGGGGCTGTACACTTTGGGGGGACGGAGGATGTGTGTGTGTGTGTGTGTGTGTGTGTGTGTGTGTGTGTGTGTGTGGCCTAGCATTACTATACTTGTGGGGACCTACATCTGTTTACATAGTCACGTGTGGGGACTCGCCTCCCTTATGGGGACAACTTGGAGGTCCCCATAAGGGGGATCATTAATTTTAGGGTGAAGACTCGGTTAGAGTTAGGGTTAGGGTTAGGGTTAGGCATGTGTTGGTTATGGTTAAGGTTAGGATAAGTCTCCAGGAAATGCATGTAAGTCAATGTAATGTCCCCTGAAGTGATGTATACATGGTGTGTGTGCGTGTGTGCGTGCGTGCGTGTGTGTGTGTGTGTGTGACAAATCTATTGGGGTGTGATGACTTCATTACCTTTTGAAAGATAAACATCCCTCCATCTCTTCCTCCACTCAGTGAGCAAAGTGTAAACTTCTCTGAGGGAACTATTGAATCATAATACCGTTTTTTTTGCTTGACCTACGGTTGGGGCTCCGCAGGACGTGCTTTGTTTGCCGTAGCCATCGATTTCTCTCATTGTTTCCACAACAACCAACAACACACATCCCTCCAACACCCCCCCCAACCCCCACACCCCACCAAACCCCCCCCCCCCCACCCACCCCCACCCACCAACCACCACCCCCCCCCACACCACCCCCCAAACTCCCCCACCCCCCACCACCCTCACCCCCCCACCCCCACACCCACCCAACACACCACCCCCCCCCCCCCCACACACCCACCACAACCCACACCCACCCCCCCACACCCCCCACCCACCCCCCCCCACACCCCCCACACCCACCCCCCCCCCCCACCCCCACAAACCCACCCCCACCCCACACCCCACACCCCAACCCCCCCCCACCCCCAAACCCCCACCCACCCCCACCACCCCCCACACCCCCCCCCCCCCTCCCCACCCCCCACCACCCCCCCCCCCACCCACAACCCCCCCCCCCCCCCCCCCACCCCCCCCCTCACCCCCCCCAACCACCCACCCCCCCCCCCACCCCCCCCCCACCCCACCCCCCCCCCACACACCCCACCCCCCACCCACCCCACACACCCCCCCACACCCCCCCCCCACACACCCCCCCACCACCCCCCCCCCACCACCCCCCCCCCACCCCCCCCCACCCCACACACACACCCCCCCCCCACACCCCCCCCCCCCCACCCCACCCACACACACCACCCCCCCCCCACCCCACCACCCCACACCCCCCCCACCCCACCCCACCCACACACCCCACACACCCCCCCCCACCCCCCCCCCACCCCCCCCCCACCCCACACACCCACCCCCACCCCACCCCCCCCCACCACCCCACCCCACCCCCCCCCACCCCCCCCCCACACCCACACCCCACCCCACCCCACCCCCCACCCCCCCCCCACCCCACCCACCCCACCCCACCCCCACCCCCCCCCCACCCCCCCCACACCCCACACCCCACCCCCCCCCCACCCCCACCCCCCCCCACCCCACACCCCACCCCCCCCCCACCCCACACCCCACCCCACCCCACACCCCACACACACCCCACCCCACCCCACCCCCCCCCCACCCCCCCCCACCCCACCCCACACCCCCACCCCACACCCCCCCCCCACCCCACCCCCCCCCCACCCCCCCCCACACCACCCACCCCCCCCCCACCCCCCCCCACCCCCCCCCCACCCCACCCCACCACCCCACCCCACCCCACCCCACCCCCCCCCCACCCCACCCCACCCCACACCCCCACACCCCACCCCACCCCACCACACCCCACCCCCCCCCCACCCCCCCCCACCCCACCCCCCCCCCACCCCACCCCCCCCCACCCCACCACCCCACCCCCCCCCCACCCCCCCCCACCCCACCCCACCCCACCCCACCCCCCCCCCACCCCCCCCCCCACCCCCCCCCCACACCCCACACCCCACACCCCACCCCACCCCCCCCACCCCACCCCACCCCACCCCACCCCACCCCACCCCACACCCCACCCCACCCCACCCCCCCCCCACCCCACCCCACCACCCCCCCCCCACCCCACCCCACCCCCCCCCCACACCCCACCACCCCACCCCACCCCACCCCACCCCCCCCACCCCACCCCACCCCACCCCACACCCCACCCCACCCCACCCCACCCCCCCCACCCCACCCCACCCCACACCCACCCCACCCCACCCCACCCCACCCACCCCACACCCCACCCCACCCCACACCCCCCCCCCACCCCACACCCCACCCCACCCCACCCCACCCCACCCCCCCCACCCCACCCCACCCCACACCCACCCCACCCCACCCCACCCCCACCCCCCCCCACACCCCACACCCCCACCCCACCCCACCCCACCCCACCCCACCCCACCCCACCCCCCCCCCCCACCCCACCCCACCCCACCCCACACACACCCCACCCCACCCCCCCACACACACCCCACACCCCACCCCACCCACCCCACCCCACCCCACCCCCCCCACCCCACACCCCACCCCACCCCACCACCCCCCCCACCCCACCCCACCCCACCCCACCCCACCCCACCCCACCCCACCCCACCCCACCCCACCCCACCACCCCACACCCCACACCCCACCCCACACACACCCCCACCCCACACACACCCCACCCCACCCCACCCCCCCCACACACACCCCACCACACCCCCACACCCCACACACACCCCACCCCACACCCCACACACACCCCACCCCCCCCACACCCCACACACACACCCCCCCCACCCCACCCCACCCACCCCACCCCACCCCACCCCACACCCCCCCCCCCCCCACCCCACACCCCACACACCACCCCACACCCCACCCCACCCCCACACCCCACCCCACCCCACCCCACCCCACCCCACACCCCACCCCACCCCACCCCACACCCCACCCCACACCCCCCCCACCCCCCCACCCCACCCCACCCCACCCCACCCCACCCCACCCCACCCCACCCCACCCCCCCCACACACACCCCACCCCACCCCACCCCCCACACCCCACACCACCCACCCCACCCCACCCCCCACCCCACCACACACCCACCCCACACACACCCCCCCCCCACACACACCACACACACACACACCCCCCCCCACCCCCCCCACCCCACACACACCACCCCACACCCCACACCCCACCCCACACCCCACACACACCACCCCACCCCACCCCCACACCCCACCACCCCACCCCACACCCCACCCCCCCCCACCCCACACACACCCCACCCCACACCCCCACCCCACACCCCACACACACACACCCCCCCCCACACCCCCCCCCCCCCACCCCCCCCCCACCCCACCCCACCCCACACACACACCCCACCCCCACCCCACCCCACCCCACACACACCCCCCCCACCCCACCCCACCCCACCCCACCCCCCCCCCCCCCACACCCCACCCCACCCCACCCCACCCCACCCCACACCCCACACACCCCACCCCCCCCACCCCACACACACACCCCCCACACACCCCCCCCCCACACCCCACACCCCACACCCACACACACCCCACCCCCCCCACCCCACTCCCCCACACCCCCCCACACACCCCACACCCACACCCACCATCACACCCACCCCACACCCCCACACCCCCACCACCCACCCCCCCCACCCCGCACTCACCACCCACCACACCCCTCCCACACCACGCACACACACACACTCACACACCCCACACACCCTCACCCCCCCCCACACGCTCACCCACCCCCTACCCCACACCCCAACACCCCCGCACCCCTCGCACACACCCACACGCGCCACTCTCACACACACACCCGCACACCCACACCCACACCCCGCCCACCACACCCCCACACTCCCCACACCCCCGCCACCCACACGCTCACACACACACACCCCACACACCCCCCCACACCCACACACCCCCCACACACACCCCCCCCACACCCCCGCACTCACACTCCCCCCACCACTCCCCGCTCACAACACACACACCCCACACCCCCCCCACACACGACACCCACCCCACGCACCCACCCCTCCCCACTTACACCCCACACACACCCACAC
>CM070493.1:6221807-6440710 GCA_036324585.1 Champsocephalus esox
GTGGGGGGTAGGAGGTTTGGCGTAGGTGTAGTAGCGTCTGTGGTGGTGTGTGTACTGGGGAGGTTTAGTAGGGTATGGGGGGGGAGGGGGGTGGGGGGGGGAGGGGGTGGGGGGGGGGGGTGGGGTAGTAGGCTAGCGTTGTGGTGATGGGTGGGGTAGTGGGTACGTGGTAGGCATAGGGTGGTTTGGGGGGTAAGGGTTAGTGAGGGGTACTGGGGTGCGTACTAGTTTTTTTATGTGTAGTAAGGGGAGGGGGGGTGTGGCGGGAGCGGGAGGGGGGCGTTGGGGTTACTGGTCGTAGTATTAGGTACTGTATCGGATTGGCCGGGCGGTGGGTGGGTGGGGTTGGGGGTACTGTAGGTAGTAGGGGGTTTTGGGGTCAGTGTTGGGAGGTGGGTGTTCCGTGGGCGGGAGAGTTAGTGGGGTGGCGTGTGGTTGAGTTGGGTATGGTTGTGTGGGGGGTCGTCGTAGAGTACGTGTTTAGGGGTGTGGTGGTAGGTAGTGGGGGTGGGGGGGGGGTGGGAGGGGGTAGGTTGAGATACTGGTACCGGGAGGTGGGGTTACTGGGGGGGGGTTAGTGGTGTGTCGGGGTACTTGTACGGTACTGCAGAGGGTAGGTAGGGTGGGTGGCCGGGGGGGGGGGGGGTGTTAATCGGGGGGGTTGGGCGGGGGGTGGGTGTGTGTTAGGGTGTGTGAGAGTTGGGGGTTTGTGTGGTAATGGTTAATTTGCGGGGGGGGGGTAGATTGGGGGGGGGATGGCTGTGGGTACTCGGTGTGTGGGGTTAGAGGTTTTGTACGGGGGGGGGAGGTACTGATGTTGTAGTGGTGGGGGTGGGGGGGGGTGTTAGTTGTAGGGGGCGGTGGGAGGGGGTGTGCGTTGGGCGGGGTTGGGGGGTAGGGGGGGGGAGGGGATGTCGGATCTAGTGTACGGGGGGGGTTGAGAGTAGGGGGTTGCGGGGGTTTGGGGGGGGGGTAGGGTGGGTTTACTGTAGGGGTTTAGCCAGGATGCTGATGTTTTTGTTATTGTTCAGTTTTTCATGTGGTTTTCTTTATTTTAGTTAGTTTTCCTGCCTTTGATTGAATCACTGCTTCCTGCTAATTAGTCCTCACTGTGCCCCTTTTTATATCTCTCTTCTGTCTATTTAGTCTGCATCCTAGTCCTTCAGTGGCAGTTCGTCTTTGTTATTTTGGTTCAGCAGTGTTTTGCGTAGTCTGATTCACAGTGTACCTGACCAGTTGTGTTTGATCCGGTTTCCGTTATTGGTTTGTTTTGTTAGCTTATTGATGATTTCGTGTAGAACATTGGATATAAATGACTTTTTTTGCATCTAATCCTTGTCTCTGAGTCGTGCTATTGAGTCTACTTGTGTTTTCTTCAGTCGTTTAAACAAGAGTGTTCAAATGTTCCATACGTAGGTGATTCTTTGATGCTCAATTCAGCAAAAGGTTCATGAAGACAGCTATGGGTCACTTACCTCATCGTATAATATTACAATTAACACCTTGTAACCCTGTGAGGGGCGGAGTGAGAGGAGTGAGGTTTGGGGGAGTATGACAACATACATCCATTACATCATATGCATCCATCATTCATCAACATGTTGCAAACATACACATCATATGCCCAACATACATCATCCAAACATACATGTCATCACCATCATCATGTCAACCTAACCACAACCATCCCACATCCATTCAATCATCAATCATGCATACCATACATACACTACCATACATCATCATCACTCATAACATCCATCAATCATCATCCATACATCATCATACACATCACAACAACTTGTACACAACCATCAAAATAAAACATACACCACATAAAAACACACTGTCAATGTATACCCATCCCCATGCTTAATACATCTTCTTCCATAACATCATCACCATTCCATCACCCATCCATCCATATCCCATCATCAACAAATCCATCATCAAATATCATATCCATATCTCCATATGAATCCCATCCACTCAACACACACACATCATCATACCATCAAACACATACATCACCCCCTCATATCATCATCACATCCATCATCATCCACATATACCCACCCACATAATACATTACACATGTAACAAATAAGACAGAGATGAGGAAAGAAAAGTAAAAGCAGCGGTGAAAAACGATGGGCCAGTGGGAGAGAGACATTGGAAGAGAAGCGAAGATCGATAGAGAAAGAAGACACAAGATTAGAGAAGAGACTGGATCAGAGGAGGAGGAAGTCAGCCAAGGCAACAAGGACACGGAGGACTAGGAGGAGGAGGAGGAGGAGGAGGAGGAGGAGAAGATTGTGTGTTAGCTGAAAACAATGAAGTCGAAAATCCGCTCTTTCAGGAGTGAGGCAGAGAAAGGGAAAAAGGGTTTTATTGCAAAATAAAATTGAAGTTTATCAATTATAGATTTGATCATGACTTGAGAAGACTGAGTTAACACTGCTGCTAGAACATATTCACACACACCCCACACACGCACGCACACGCACACACACACACACACACACACACACAATACGCCTTGTGATCCCAGCTGATAGATACATGTCCATAAACCCATGATACTGTGTAATGTGAGATACTTAGACATCTGAGCCAGATACATCTGGTGTGTGTGTGTGTGTGTGTGTGTGTGTGTGTGTGTGTGTGTGTGTGTGTGTGTGTGTGTGTGTGTGTCCTGGCATTACTATCCTTGTGGGGACCTACATCTGTTTATACAGTCACGTGTGGGGACTAATATCTGTGAGTTGTTATGATGGGGCTGTACACGTTGGGGGGGGACAGAGGATGTGGTGTGTGTGTGTGCGTGCGTGCGTGCGTGTGTGTGTGTGTGTGTGTGTGTGTGTGTGTGTGTGACCTCAGTGGACAGAAACTCTTCCTTTAACCCGCATTACTGGACAGTTAAACAGGCACCATGGACACGGGGAGAGAGGATTAGAAAGTAGAGACATGCAGTGGATCACTCAGGAAGCAGCTTAGGGTCACTGATGTAGAAAAGCACATAACGAGGGTGAGAACAAGAGGGGAAAAGAGACTTTCCCGGCAAACATGAGTTATATATTAAAGGAAAGCTCTTGATAAGGTCTTTGAAATGCAAAAAGGCACATGTGAATTATACATCCATCTTGAATTAAACATTTTAAAACCCAAAAACCTTCCACTTATTCAACTATTTGGTGACAAAAGAGAAAAATAGCTATATTGATATCAACATGTTCTTCATAAAGTATATCCTCTCACACATCGTTGTATAACGTTGTAATGTTAGATAAGATACTGTTCAATAAACAAAGTCAGTACAAAGTATCGCACATTTTCTGTTTATAACCATTCTTCCACAACAAGTATACCATGTAGACCCGACTTGACAAAATCAAAAATGACTTGTAACTTATCTTTACACCAATGACTCTTAACTAACTTGGACGTGTGCCTTTGGACTTTAAAATACTTTAATCCTTCCACCAAACATAACTTACTTTGGGACTTTTAAAATCCATTTCCCTTAGGTCATGTCGTACTTTTTTCTGTGTTTTAACTTGTGTGTGTGTGTGTGTGTGTATGTGTGTGTGCGTGCGTGCGTGCGTGTGTGTGTGTGAATGTACCCATGCATGTGCACATTAGTGGCGCTACTTAAAACGGTTCCTGCCACAAGCCGTGGTGGCGTGTTAACACCCGGCGTTGGGCATTAAGTGTCGATGAGAGATGATACGGCTAATACGTGTTTATGTCCTGTCAGACAGCTAGCTGTGTGTGTGTGTGTGTGTGTGTGTGTGTGTGTGTGTGTGTGAGTGAGAGAGTGAGAGAGAGAGAGAGAGAGAGAGAGTGAGAGAGAGAGAGAGAGAGTGAGAGAGAGAGAGAGAGAGAGAGAGAGAGAGAGAGAGTGAGAGAGAGAGAGAGAGAGTGAGTGAGTGAGAATGAAGGGCATCAAAGTCCTCCATCCAAACTATGTCAGCTATTTAATTCTTCTCCTCTGAGAACCGGGCATCTGTCAAACACAGACTTCAGCTGCCCTCGGCCTCTGAAGCTTTTTCCCAGAGTCTAAAAAACCGAAACATTTTGCAAACAATTGAGGATTATTAGCAGGATTACAATTTTAGAATGCGATTTACACACATGCGCATGCACACTCTACAACTCTCACCCCAAGAGACTGAAGTTAGTGGAACAAAATGATTTTACTGTGTGGAAACGTTGCCATTATTTTGTCAGCGAACTTGGACTTTACAGCACTGTGTCCATTCTGCTTTCTGTGATAACATATGGAAGGTGTAATTTGCATATTTCACAACATGACTTTACATTTAAATGTGTATAATGATGTTGGAGCCAGTGATACAGGGCATTACTGCTAAAAATAACACTGCAGCCCAAAATATATTTACATTATATTTTTAGAATGTCAGATTACAATTAAAGTTGTTTCAATTATTATTTTCATTCAGGACATAATCATTGTCTGCATATTAACTTTAACTGCAGATTGGGATGTATTTTGTATGTATTTGCTTGTTTGATATTGAAGGGGGGTCGCTTAATACACTTTTTTAAAGACTTACACTGAACAAAAATATAAACGCAACACTTTTGTTTTTGCTCCCATTTTTCACGAGATGAACTCAAAGATCTAAAACATTTTCTATTTACACAAAATAACCATTTCTCTCAAATATTGTTCACAAATCTGAAAAGATCTGTGATAGTGAGCACTTCTCCTTTGCCGAGATAATCCATCCCACCTCACAGGTGTGGCATATCAAGATGCTGATCAGACAGCATGATTATTACACAGGTGTGCCTTAGGCTGGCCACCATAAAAGGCCCCTCTGAAACGTGCAGTTTTGCTTTATTGGGGGGTTCTGGGGGGGTCCGAAAACCAGTCAGTATCTGGTGTGAGGGGTTGGGGTAGGGGTACGGGTAGTAGGGGTAGGGGTAGGGTTAGGGTAATGTTGTGAATCGAGTGGCCCATGGTGGCGGTGGGGTTATGGTATGGGCAGGCGTATGTAATGGACGACGACACAGGCCACTCGATTCACAACATTACCCTAACCCTACCCCTACCCCTACTACCCTACCCCTACCCCTACCCCTACCCCTCACACCAGATACTGACTGGTTTTCGGACCCCCCCAGACCCCCCCCAATAAAGCAAAACTGCACGTTTCAGAGTGGCCTTTTATGGTGGCCAGCCTAAGGCACACCTGTGCAATAATCACACTGTCTAATCAGCATCTTGATATGCCACAGCTGTGAGGTGGGATGGATTTATCTCGGCAAAGGAGAAGTGCTCACCATCACAGACTTTTTAAGATTTGTGAACAATATTTGAGAGAAATGGTTATTTTGTGTATATAGAAAAAATGTTAGATCTTTGAGTTCATCTCATGAAAAATGGGAGCTAAAACAAAAGTGTTGCGTTTATATTTTTGTTCAGTGTATCAGTACTTTTATCAGACAGAAAATATTTTAACACATTTTCTTTGGTTTCTAAATGTTTCCATAGCTGCTGTTGTTGTTTTTTCCGCCAGAATTGCAGAAGTGTGAATGTGACCACGTCTGCTGGACATCCACAGTCTTGACATTTTCAAACAAGAGTGTCCACTGACACCCAGGAAAACCCTCCCTCCACTTGGAGCCTAATTCCTTTAAGTCAGCTAAGTTTACACTAAGTCCCAATCTATTCATGTTCTCATTATGTGTGCCGTGTTAACTCCCGCGTGTTTGGACATGTACGTTCAACATCACCTTCCTATGCGCTTGATTCCCCCGCTATACGTGCACAGTGTGTATGTCTACGGTAATGGTGTTCTGTCTAATATCTGTGAGTTGTTATGATGGGGCTGTACACTTTGGGGGGACGGAGGAGTGTGTGTGTGTGTGGTGTGTGTGTGTGTGTGTGTGTGTGTGGCCTAGCATTACTATACTTGTGGGGACCTACATCTGTTTACATAGTCACGTGTGGGGACTCGCCTCCCTTATGGGGACAACTTGGAGGTCCCCATAAGGGGGATCATTAATTTTAGGGTGAAGACTCGGTTAGAGTTAGGGTTAGGGTTAGGGTTAGGCATGTGTTGGTTATGGTTAAGGTTAGGATAAGTCTCCAGGAAATGCATGTAAGTCAATGTAATGTCCCCTGAAGTGATGTATACATGGTGTGTGTGCGTGTGTGTGCGTGCGTGTGTGTGTGGTGTGTGTGTGACAAATCTATTGGGGTGTGATGACTTCATTACCTTTTGAAAGATAAACATCCCTCCATCTCTTCCTCCACTCAGTGAGCAAAGTGTAAACTTCTCTGAGGGAACTATTGAATCATAATACCGTTTTTTTTGCTTGACCTACGGTTGGGGCTCCGTCAGGACGTGCTTTGTTTGCCGTAGCCATCGATTTACTCTCATTGTTTCCACAACACCCCCCCCCACCCCTTTTAGCAGAGACACGGAAAAACAAGAGCATTGGATTTGTAATAATAATTCAAAACAGCGTTATAGATTTCTGCTACAAAGCTAAGCTCGCTGGCAGAATTGAGAGGTATTGATCTTATACCCGTGGCGCTTCTCATCGGCATCAACAACAGGAAAGAGCATCAGAATTTATATCAAGGGGGCGAGCCATGCAGAGCTGCGCTATTAGTCCTTTTCTTTCTTTATCAACATTCGCCGCCTTCAAGGCAAAGCAATTTTATTTATATAGCACTTTTCAGCACGTGGCGATTCGAAGCGCTTTACAAGCAAAGATAATGAAATAAATAATAAACACAGCAGGTCCAGAATACATGACTGAACAGGCGTACAGTAGTGTGAGTATGGGCAGCTCAATTAAAAGCAGCGGCAAATAGGTGCGTTTTTAGTTTTAAAAATAGGAAGTGTTTCGGTGCACGATGTTTGTTCCAGATTGTTGGGGCATAATAACGAAAAGCTGCTTTTCCAGGTTTAGTGGGTGTTCTCGGAACAGAGACCCGACCCAGAAGACCCTGAGACGCCTGGATGCTTCATAGTGATGGAGGAGGTCGTCTATATACCTCGGTCCTAAGCCATTTAGTGATTTAACACTGACAGCGGTAGTATTCTAAAATCATTTTTAATCCTTTTGCCTTTTCATTCTTTGTCAATACTGCATCCTGAGATCTAAACTTCACAAAACAATACCAGTTATTAATAACACTGGTTCTTACATGTAATGTTAAAAAGACCAAGGGTTATACTACTACTGTACATACTGGTCACACACGTGTTTAGATAAAATCATGTATGTTCAATGAAATGGCTGCAAAGTTAGAATTATTGGTGGTGAGTTTAGCTTTGGTGACCTCTGACCTTCAAATGTACCTTGTTGATTGCTTGCTGTCTTAAAGGTGGGGTATGTCATTTATTTCAGAAACACTTGTTATATTCCATGGAATGCTCTTAACATCCCGATAGCAATGAATACACATTAAATGCTTTGACAATAAATACATACAAACATTTCATCTGTGGAAGCCGTGGCGCTGTAAAAAGCTCGACCAATCATCTGCCTCGGCCCGGCTAAAGTAACTGGATGGCCTACCTGCCTGTCAGTCTTCCATCTGAGCACACACTGATCTCGTGCCCTCATTGGTCATGTGCGCGTTCGTGTGTGTTGGAGGAGGGGCTCTGTGAGGAAGTCTGAAGGAAGGGGCAGATTGTTTTCGGCTGCGTACTTTCAAATTCTAGCGCACTACACTATTACATAGCCCACCTTTAACTGTGATTACTTTGAAAGGAATTGATAATCAACAAAGAATGGAGAAATTGTAGATTATTAGCTGTGTTTTTATTATAAACAGAAGTTGATAGTAAAAAACTAATCTTAAATAATATTATGTGTGGATTTTTTAGCAGTTAGCAACCAAACTAATCAAAGCTAATAGCTAGCAAGTAGTCGACAGTGCTTAAATAAGTTGAAAGTATTATTTGAATAACTAAATGACTAAATGTACAATCCTGAGGCTAACGAGGAGTAAACATACGGTACAGAGAACATTTTAATAACTTCAAGGTACTCTTGTTACAACTAGTGCTATTCCCCGCTTGCTAACATGTTAGCAGCTACAGTAGTTCATTAGCGCTGCTTATGGTAATCACATCACCAACACTTCTAGATTTAAATATTTTGGAAAGACATGAAGATTAATTTTGCTGTATGGCTTTCTGGTGTGTATTTTTTAAATATCATAGGCTACTATTGTACTTTTGATAATAAATATCACAGCTGCATAGTATGTGGATTTTGTGGTATACGGCCTATCGAGCCGTATGACACTATTATTTTAGAATGAAGACGTGGTTTTCAGAGGTGGGAGTAAGTCCTACATGTGCAAGTCATGAGCAAGTCTCAAGTCTTGACCTACAAGTATCAAGCAAGTCCCAAGTCACTGTGGTGAGAGTCAAGCAAGTCAAGTCATACGAAAGTCTCGAGTCCCCACCTCTGATGGTTCTACATGACCGTTATTGGGTTTATACGTTTTTTTATTCAGTATTATTAGTGAGACATTTCTACTTCTTTATTTAACAGAGAAAATATGTTCAACAGTAAAATCTTCCTTTTTGACTTCAGTACAGCCCTCCACCTATAACGTACCCTTTAGGTACCGTAGCATGGCTTTGGCAATCGTTGTTTTTGGACATTAGTCTCGTGGCGTCGGCCTTTGTTTTGATGCTGATATTCATCCTCCTCACTCCACCCACAATACAAGAAGTGAACTTTTGTCTCAAGTGTTGTTGAGAAAGCCATCTGTGGTGAGGCTGTTTATCGCCAAGGCGGGAGTTCTTCTGAATTTTTTTACTGCCACGTTGGTGTGAAGGCACCACAGAGTCTCGTGTGTCAGTGTCTCTCTGCATTATTCTTTAAAGTTAAAATCTAACTAGTTCCTACAAAGTGTCGGGCCAAAGGGGAACATGTTTACAGCTGTCAGAAAGGGCCACACGCCGAGTTGGAAAAGAAGAGGGGCGAGACACAAAATAACGGCGGGCCGCGTTCGCACAGTTTTTTCTCTCCAAAGGCGTTCATGGTGTTGCGTTCGGTCGCGTGCTCTCCAAAGTGACCGCGTGAAGAATGGAACACAGAGCTCGTGAAGTTCAACTCCTGCGTACGTTATCACCCGTGTACTTGGATTGTTTTGCATGAAGGAGGCGTAGTTGTTGCGTTTTCAGACACTTCCAATTATACCGTTAACGATTAAGAGAACCTCTTGTTGACAGCCTGATTATTCGCAGACCTTCCTGCACGTTTTAAATACTATTTTGAGATTTGACGGAGCCTTTGATTCGTTCTTTTAGAGATGTGTCAGGATGGACGCCTCGTCTTTTTATCTGCAAACTAAATCTACATACAAATAAAGAACCTGAACCTGAACCTGAGTACACGATGTTGGGCAAGATTAAACGTATCTCATTTCAATGTAATGCATGACTAACAACCTCTAAAAATGTTGATCCCATCTCTGCGCTGCTGCCACCTTTGCAATCACACAGCAGGTCAGAGGAGGAATAAGGAATGTGCAAAGAATCCAAGTTAGGCGTTTCACTCCTTCTGTCTCTTTGGATCTCTCGCCCTGCTTGTCACTGTCTGGCTTTGTGAGAAAGAAATCACAGCGGCTGTATTGGCTTTCTGGAACACTCCTCGGCTCCGAATGGGAAGGTCACCCACAGCGTGGACGAGAGAGATTCAATTTAAAATCTGTACAGCTCACCGAGGAACAGTGTGTGTGTGTGTGTGTGTGTGTGTGTGTGTGTGTGTGTGTGTGGTGTGGTGTGTGTGTGTGTGTGTGTGTGTGTGTGTGTGTGTGTGTGTGTGCGTGCGCGTGCGTGTGTGTGTGTGCGTGTGTGTGTGTGTGAGAGAGATACTGACATGCACCCTTTTTTTTACACAGCATGCAGGACAATCTTCTCGGACAAAAGATTTGACACCATATATTTGGTACCTTTCTGAAATCATATCCGCAGGCAGAGGTGGGAAGAAGTGGAGTACAAATACTTTTTTACTGTACTTAAGTACATTTTACTTTTTGGTATGAGTACTTTACTCCACTACTTATTTTTCTGACGACTTTTTACTTTTACTTCTCACATGTTGAACTCAAATACCTGTACTTTCTACTTCTCACATGTTGAACACAAATACCTGTACTTTCTACTTCTCTCATGTTGAACTCAAATACCTGTACTTTCTACTTCTCACATGTTGAACACAAATACCTGTACTTTCTACTTCTCACATGTTGAACTCAAATACCTGTACTTTCTACTTCTCTACATGTTGAACTCAAATACCTGTACTTTCTACTTCTCACATGTTGAACACAAATACCTGTACTTTCTACTTCTTACATGTTGAACTCAAATACCTGTACTTTCTACTTCTCACATGTTGAACTCAAATACCTGTACTTTCTACTTCTTACATGTTGAACTCAAATACCTGTACTTTCTACTTCTTACATGTTGAACTCAAATACCTGTACTTTCTACTTCTTACATGTTGAACTCAAATACCTGTACTTTCTACTTCTCACATGTTGAACTCAAATACCTGTACTTTCTACTTCTTACATGTTGAACTCAAATACCTGTACTTTCTACTTCTTACATGTTGAACTCAAATACCTGTACTTTCTACTTCTTACATGTTGAACTCAAATACCTGTACTTTCTACTTCTTACATGTTGAACTCAAATACTTGTACTTTCTACTTCTCTCATTTCCCAAACAGCTGGTTCCTTTAGTCTGAATGTGTGTTGGTGCGTGGTCATTATTCTTTAGAGTCACTGCGTGCCTATTGGTTGGAACACGATCCGTGTATCCATCACTTCCTGGTCTTCTCTAAAGAAGAGGGACCAATGGAAACGTTGTCATGTTGCCGTTGGTCACCATGGAAACATTCATTAGCTAACAATGACATTGCATTGTTCTATTGATATAAAGGGAGGTCAGGTACTCTTTAAAGCAGCTGCTAGCTATGGGTACTTTTTACTGAAGTACACTTCAAAGCCTTTACTTTCACTTGAGTAAAGAAGTTTAGTCAGTACTTCTACTTTTAAACACGAGTATCTGTACTTCTACTTGAGTAAAGGATGTGTGTACTTTTGCCATCTATACCCGCAGGACTGTAAATAACGTTGGTGAAACTTTTGAAGTCCTATACTTGCTGCAAAAATCTGCTTCCTTGTTACTCATAAAGACATGATGCATATTATATTTACACACACACACCCACACACACACACACCCACACACACACACACACACACACACACACACACCCTTCCACAGGGCCCAGAGTGGCGCCGTCCGGGGTTTTTCCAGAACAGGTAGTGTCGCCAATGGGTTTTGCGCTCAACCCACCGGGGGCCAATGGAGAGATTGTCCCCCTTGGCCAGGAACCTGCCCACAAAGGCAGGAAGTGGAAGCCTTCCACCTGATACCGCAGCACTGCAGGGTCTCGGGGGAGAAACTTTTCCAAACCTGACGCCCGAGATGGATTAGCTGCTATTCCCCAATGTGTTTACCTCGGCGCACGCACAGTACACAGCAGGCACACCAGACGAAAGAGAAGCCGAGGCAAATAAGGCCATGCGTCAGGAAAAAAGTAGCAAAACAGTGAAGGAGCGAGCGAGCGAAGTCATTACTCATTGCCGCGTGTTGTCAGAGGAGATTAACCCTTTCATCTGTTCGAGCAGCCGTGGAGCCGTTCTCACCGCGGTGACAGCCCGGGCCTTTCTTCTCAATTTTTCTTTGATGCAGTTCCAGTCCAGCAAACGAACTCACCGTGTCCTTTCATCAGGCGGCTGATGATTGGCCTGCGCAGTCTGAAGCTCATTCAGTTATCATGGCTCTGACTTCCGTCCCAGGACAAAACATATCTCCCTTTCTCCTGTAATACCTGTCAAGTATTAGGTTCACTTATGTAATACAAGAAGGAACATGTATTATCACACAATAGAAAATGTGATGAATGCATACTGTAAGTCACGATGGGACTCTTGTGTAGGTGCTGTAGGTAAAGCACATCGTTAGAGCAGTGTGAGGCCTATAAAACCTTATCAGACAAAAAATAATTACTTAAGAAATGTACTTCAGTAATTGTGATTGATCACTCACGTCAATGCCCCTTTTTGCAAGTGCTATGTTTATTTGATATTTGACTTCTAACTCAAGCTGGCGGTAATCAAATCATGCTGCATGCAGTTGTTTACTTGGTGTGTTCATGATATTTAAGTTGTAATGTGGAAACAACCTAAGACAGAGTTATAATCAAGTTGCTTGGGAGCATTACGTCCCAAATGCAAGTTTTGAATCAAGTCCTAAATCTTCAGAGCTAATCTCTAGTCATGTTTAGGTCTTAGGGTTCTGAATGCTGGCCAATTCAAAACCATTATGTTTTGTTTCGACCAAACAAGTTATATTCCCAACGATCAAACACATGCTGTCAGGTCTGGATGACGAGAGACTCAAACAATTCAGTTCTAATTTATTTGTGTGACATATTGGAGTCAAAGACTTATTGTAAACACACTGTTAAGTATCTCACATATAACATTTGTAAATGATAGCCAACCATATTAAAGAAACGCAACGAGGTGACTGTTGACTTTTCTGTCATGTCGGGAACATGGTAGTGATATTTATCTGAAACCACTTGGAGGAGAACATTAATTGTTCGCAAATACAAAAACTTGTGTTATCCTTGACTATAGCTTTATTGTCTGACGGCCCGTCCACACTACAGCTTCAAAAAAAGCTTGGAGCTGGGCGTGTCTGAAGCTCGACCAACAACCAATCACATGAATCTCCCGCCCCTGACACACAAGCAGCGGTTTGATTGGCTAGAGCTTGGACTGGCATATGATTCGATTGGCTGACGCTTCCACCGAAAGCTTCAGAGCTTCAAAAGTTGAACATTGCTCAACTTTTGCAGCCTGACACGCCAGGAAAGCTCCGCTCTGCTTCCCACAATGCACTTCGGCAAAAAGTGACGTCCCCCCATTCAAAGTGAACGGGCAGACGCGTTGGAAACCGTTTTTGAAGCTGTCGAAAGCTGTCGTGTGGACGGGCCGTTATAGTCTTATCACATCGTCTCAGAACCTTGGCTGGAGGCAAATGGAGAATAATTCAAACCATTGAAAAAGTAGATTTAAAAACAGCCAATTCATTATTTTTACGAGTAGATCTGTGAAGGTTAGTTTGAGACCCCTCGAGGACTTCCAACGGATAAGATCTGAGCTGAAATCACATTTGGCGCGGAAAGAGTAGCCATTGAATTAGGCGTGCTCGATGTTGCCATATATCTACTTACTGATGATGCTTTCAAGATGGATTTTGTACCCAGCAAAGGCAAGGCACATTTATTTATATAGCACCTTGCAACACAAGGCAATTCAAAGTGCTTCACAAACATGAAAGACATTCAGAGCATTAAGAAACATATTATAAAAGGACATTTAAAAACACTCGTTTAAAAAGCAAAGATAATAAAACATGAATAACAAAAAGGTACATGAATTAAAGTCACTCTGACTCTCAGTCATTGCTCACTTGTTAGCAGAAATAGATTTATTTCACCTCACTTGAATGGTGAGAATGGTGGCCTCGAGCATTAAAGGGGACCTATCATGCAAAATGCACTTTGTGATGTCTTCTCTACATCACCATGTGTCCCCGGTGTGTCGGGGAACTCACGCAGCGTCAGGAAATAAAACCCTCTCTCTTCTCCTCCGTACCCAAATCTCTAAAAACGGGGAACCACGGAGCTGATCCAGATGTGCGTCCGATATGTCGTAACATCTGAAATGTGGACCCACGGGCCAATCAGAAACGTTGCTATCAGAAACAATGCCCGACTGTTTTGGACGTAATATGGTCGGTGTTTACATTAGCATCGCTAGCACTCAGAGCTAACCTGTGCTGGAGAGCATGTGTGTGAAGAAGCAGGAAGTAAAAGGAACTCACCTTGTGGTGTAACCGGCAAGAGAGAAAGCCTTTGAGCTCCAGACTGTTTCAGATCCTTGATGATCCATGATATGACAGCAAAGTTACAGGGATTACAATTTACATATCGACATGTACAGGTACCAACAGCATCAGAGTGTATCGCATCCAACTGAGCTTTAAAAACATTTCAATCAGACAACTCACGTGTTTCTTAATGTGTTTATTAGAAGCAGCAAGTAGTTTGAGTTTGGCGTCTCGGCTCGGGCCTCATCACTCCACAGATTTACAAAGAACATTGAGTGATGATTAGATAACTATCCCCCGCGCCTACAGGTGGAAGCTGGGGTGGTGGGGGGGGCAAGCGAGCAGCAGCAACATGAAACACAGCAGCAGGAACATGAATGCAACAATAGCAAGTGAACACAGCAGCGGCGGCGGCGGCGGCGGCTAGCGAGGCAGAGGCAGGAAGACCTGGCAGCTGAAATAGAGCGGCATGTTTAGGAGAATGCGTTTGGTTGGTTGTAAGAGGGACGAGGCGCGTCACGTGTTCATGTATCCTTGGTGCTCCAGTTGACTGCCTGAACCAGCTCACAGGCTTCGCCCCATTTAGTGGAACCAGATTGCTGAGTTTCCATTCCTTTTGCAGACTGCGCCAAGTTAGTGGAGCTGCGCATCTAAAAGCTTTCGTCCCTAAGACAGTCCTAGCACTTGGCACATTGAATAAAACCACAGCATGCGATCTCAGGCAATAAGTACTTTCAGTTCGCCGTGAGGGAGCAGATGTAAGATGTTTACCCAACATGGCTTTGTAGATGAACCAGTGACTGAGCCTCCGTGCTGTAGTGAAGGCACACCTGCCCGTGCGTACAGGGTACAGTGATGAGTTAATACTTCTATTTGAGATGTTTACATTTTGGATTAGTCTTTTAATTTCTCTTAGGTACAATGCCTAGTCTTTCTGCTGCTGCAACGCAAACATTCCCCACATTTGGATCAATAAAGTACTCGGTAGCTTGGTGATCCGGAGACATTCTTTCTGGATTTTCTTTTTGATATTCTGTCTCTCGTCAGTACCTACCGTTACAATGATAGACTGTTCATTTCTTTGTAAGTGGGTAAACTTACACAATCGGAAAGGGTTTCCTCCTCTGTAATAATTAATCATCAATATTCCATGCCTCACATACTCATGCATATATAATAACTTGCTTTATTGTTTGTTACTGTAAATGTGTAATTCAACATGTATATATTTGTCTACTTTCTTGTCTTTTAATGTACTATTCTCTTTATGCTGCTGCAACGCAAACATTTCCCAAAATGGCATCAATAAAGTACTTGATTTGTTTAAAACAGTTAATCCGATGTGATGACGATGACCTAATCTTTTATTTTTATGAACAATGTACGCTGGTCGGACCAGACACATGTATAAGCTTCTTCTTGCCCCTTTTGAACATGACGGAAACTATGAGAATTTTTCAATACATTTTTTTTATACCTTGAACGTTTGTTATAATTATAATTATTATTGTTTGTTTTGTTTCTAAAATGTTCGATTAACTGACTAAAAATAATCGTATTCACATCCCATTTCCTGCGATAAATCTGCAAGCTTCTACTTCATCACATTTTTCCCCTCGTCTTCCTCCCTCGTCTCTCTCTCAGCAGCATGTTGTACAGTCTGGCTCTCTCTCTGGGGGCTGAACACTGTGTATGTGCCTGGGATGGCAGACAGGCCTGACCCACTTACCAAACGCTTTTCTCCCCCCTCCTCCCCCTCCTCTCCATCTCTCCCTACCCGCCGTTGACTTGCTGTACATTTGTATGCATCTCTATCCCTCGCTGTGTTTGGTATGTACGCCTGTCCCATTCGTCTGTCCGTCTCATTTTCCCTCTCTTTCCGCTTTCCCCCGCTGGAATGATGTGATGTGCAGCGTCTTTGGCCATTTGCATTCGAGGGGTGTTTAACAAGATGCCAAAAAAGAAATAAACACACCCCAGTCCCCGCTAAAGAAACACTCAAACACTGCAACATCTAAAGATAGAAGACGGAGACTGGCGAAAGAGGATAATAAGGACCAAAATATGACTAGAGACGGGTAAGAGACGTCAGGCTGGATCAGGGTTAGTGCCAACTCTCATGCCACATCCTAACACTTTGTCAGGAGCCCTTGGCGTCACTTTTTAACATACTGGGTAGTGAACACGTTAAATTAAGACACTCCATTATGGTCACAGTAAACCCTAACAAAATAACTACGATCCCAGCCAATGCAGCCAACATGTCGATGTGTCCTTGGGCAAGATAGTGAACACTGAGTTGCCCCCGATGGCCAACGGTGTGTGAGTGTTAGCTTCTTAGAGCAAGTGGTACTGCTCTGTATGAATGAGGTGTGAATGGGGGAATGATAGCATGTAGTATGTAAAGCATTTTGAGGGGTCGGAAAGATTGGATAAAACGCAATATAAAGTACAGAATTACAAAATAACTTGAAAATCTGGTCACGTACTTACACTGAACAAAAATATAAACGCAACACTTTTGTTTTTGCTCCCATTTTTCATGAGAGGAACTAAAACATTTTCTATAAACACAAAATAACCATTTCTCTCAAATATTGTTCACAAATCTGAAAAGTCTGTGATGGTGAGCACTTCTCCTTTGCCGAGATAATCCATCCCACCTCACAGGTGTGGCATATCAAGATGCTGATTAGACAGCATGATTACTGCACAGGTGTGCCTTAGGCTGGCCACCATAAAAGGCCACTCTGAAACGTTGAGTTTTGCTTTATTGGGGGGGGTCTGGGGGGGTCCGAAAACCAGGCAGTATCTGGTGTGACCACCATTTGCCTCACGCGGTTGCAACACATCTCCTTCGCATAGAGATGATCAGGTTGCTGGATATTGGCAGGAACTGGAACACGCCGTCGTATACGCCGATCCAGAGCATCCCAAACATGCTCAATGGGTGCCATGTCCGGCGAGTATGCTGGCCATGCAAGAACTGGGATGCTGCAACATGAGGTGGATGCTCGTGGATGAATGGCACAACCAACGGGCCTCAGGATCTCGTCACGGTATCTCTGTGCATTCACAATGCCATCAATAAAATGCACCTGTGTCTTCGCCAATACATAACCGCCTGGCCCCCCATACCTAACCCCACCCCCCATGCCACTCGATTCACACATTGACATCAGAAAACCAGCTCACTGACCACCACGACGCCACACACGCTGTCTAGCCATCTGCCTGAACAGTGAAAACCGGGCTTCATCCGTGAAGAGAACACCTCTCCACGTGCCAGAACGCCATCGAATGGAAGCATTTGCCCACTCAAGTCGGTTACGACGACGAACCCGGAGTCAGTCTAGACCCCGATGAGACGACGAGCATGCAGATGAGCGTCCCTGAAAAAATCCTTTGGTTATGCATAACAATTGTAGCAGCAGCTGTCCGTGCTGAGGTCTCAACGATCTTGGAGGTGAACATGCTGGTAGTGGAGTTCCTGCTGGTGTGGTACACTGTCCCTGTGCGGTGTGTGAGGCCGGTTGATGTAACGACTGCAAATTCTCTGAAACGCCTTGGAGACGCTATTAGAGAAGGGAACATTCAATTCCCAGCAACAAGCTCTGGTGGACATTTCCTGCTGTCAGCATGCCAATTGCCCCGCTTTCCTCAAAACTTGCGTACACTTGGCATTGTGCCGGGGATAAAACTGCACTTTCAGAGTGTCCTTTTATGGTGGCCAGCCTAAGGCACACCTGTGCCTTAATCATGCTGTCTAATCAGCAATCTTGAGATGCCACGCCTGTGAGGTGGGATGGATTATCTCGGCAAAGGAATAAGTGCTCACTATCACACATCTTTTCAGATTTGTGAACAATATTTGAGAGAAATGGTTATTTTGTGTTTATAGAAAATGTTTTAGATCTTTGAGTTCATCTCATGAAAAATGGGAGCAAAAACAAAAGTGTTGCGTATTTTTGTTCAGTGTAGTTAGGTTAGCTAAAAGCGATCGGTTTGGGTTGAAATCATTACGTTATTATGTGACGTAATGATTTGGTTTCACATTGGACACAGCAGACCCGTTCACTCACCTCTAATTCTCAGACTAACTTTTTACTCCTTCCACGACGGCACATAACTTCAGAAGCAGTTGCTCTGTCTGCTAATATTGCCTTGGATAGATGACATTGCTTGAAAACCTGTTGTTGTATCAGGCTAAGTTCTGTGCCAAAACGTTGTTATTTATCACCGTGGGAATGAGACACACAAACTTAAAAAAAGGCACTCAGACACATGCTTACGTGTGTTCAAAGACTGAGTGTATGCACACACGGTTTCATTTCATTGTGTGTGTGTGTGTGTGTGTGTGTGTGTGTGTGTGTGTGTGTGTGTGTGTGTGTGCGTGCGTGTGTGTGTGTGTGTGTGTGTTCTGATGGATGACAGACTGAATGAGCACTTGATAGAGGTACGAGACAGTAATAACCTCAACTCAATTAGCCCGGCTGTGTGTGTGTGTGTGTGTGTGTGTGTGTGTGTGTGTGTGTGTGTGTGTGTGTGTGTGTGTGTATGTGTGTGTGTGTGTGTCTGTGGGGGGGGGTGAAGCCTCTGGCCCGTCACATACAGCACAGAGAGACTCATAAATCCTGATTATTTTAGCTAACGAGAACTCGCTCCCATCTTAATTAATCACAAGGAGCATCAAACACAACCTGCATTCAAACTGGACGAGCCACACACACACACACACACACACACACACACACACACACACACACACACACACACACACACACACACACACACACACACACACACACACACGGTAGTCGGGTTGTTTGCTTACGTAAAGGGCTTACATCTGAGAAAACAACCGGTGGCACGGTCTCGACCGACTGCCAGGACCAACACACACGGCAGACCCCAATTTGCTGACCTTAAACTTAAAACACACTCTCTTGGTCTCCTTTTCTCTCTCTCACATCTGTTCTGTCACCTCATCTCCCAAAAATGTCTCTTGTGCTAATAATACCACTTTTCCTATAGCTTGGCAGGTTTGACTAGCTTTCAAACTTGCTGAAGTGCTTTTTCTTATGGCATATGACATTTTTAGAAATATCTGTAGTTACTTTCTTACTTACAGATTTTAAAACTAAAATAAATTCCAGGCACTAACGGAACTAAACGGGAAAAGTACGGGTAAAAGTACTCCGGTGTGAAAGTGCCTATCGAAGCTACAGCAGCCGGTTAGCTTACTTTAGCTTAGCATTAGGACTGGAACAAGGGCTAAACGATTGGCTTAATCCAAAGCCACCTACCAGCTCCTCTAAAGCTAACTAATCAACATCAATGTTCTCGTTGTTAAAGTCGTTTAAAAACGGATCTGTAAAAGTTAAAAAGTTGTTGTTTTAAAGGAAATATTTGCTGGAATATTTCTTAGCTAACAGGTTAGAAAGTTTTTTACTAGACTCTCTTCCCCAACGGCATGTGTCTGCATAATAATTAATTTCCTCCATGTTCATTTGATATATTGTGGATTAAGGTGTGTTAAAGACATCATCTGTTTTGTTTGTGTTTTTAGTGAGCTCAGGATTTGTTGTTGTTGTTTTACCCGTGATGTGGGAAAGTGCAAACAGCTGTGCCCGGTTATTTCCTCTGAGCAGGAAGGACTGGGCACGGGTAAGAGGTAGGATTATGGGTAGGATAGTTCTGCATTAATTAAGATTCTGGTATATTTAGCGTGCTTATTGGCATAGATGGATGCCCATACAAACAGTAAGAGCATCAGCAGTCATTCACAGATTAGCAGCATCAATGGTGTGTTCATTTTTCAGTGTGATGTGCGGGCGTGCGTTTGGCTCACCCTACACTTACCTGGGCAGGTGGTACGTTCCAAAAGAAGTTGACGCTGAGGAGTGAGGAGGAGAGATGAGTTGTTACCTTGCTGTGAGGCTGCATATGTCTTTAGCTTGGTGTTCTTTTGTTTAAGTTTGATTGCGTATTATTGGAATTCCTTTGTTTAATGTAGGGGCTTCGTTTCTGTGCACTTTTTGTTAATAAATGGCATTTTATTGCGCTACTTTTGCTCTTACTCGTTTGTTGTATATCTGGTGCCAAGCCCCCTACTCGGCGCTTTAAATGGGGCGTGAGCAATTCATGAAACATATAACGTATTAATTGGTGAGCTGTAGCGATGCTGTTGGGTGTTACTTTTGGACAGAGTCTTATAAACTGTTTCTAATCACTGTGTTTAGCAGATTAGGTCCAGGCTGTAGCTTTTTATATTAACTGAACAGAAGCCGTATCGATCTTTGCTAAAATGTGGAAATATTTCCCTTTAAAGGTCCCCTATTACACTGTCTCTCATCAATATCTCACAGCTCTCAGATATATCCAGAACTTGTCTCTGATTGGCTGAAATACCAAACAGGTCATGGCAGCATTACCCATAATCCCCTCTGTTTCAGCCCTGTTTCCAAAGTGCTGATTCTCTGTCTGTTACTTTAGATGAAAACAAGGAGCCCCTCCCCACGCCCCTCTGAGAGACATCTGGTTATACCTTGGTTGCTGATTGGCTAATGGTTACACAAGACAACACATCGTGATGACATCATAAAGTGGCCAAAATCTGATCAGCTCATTTTCAGACAGGTTTTTATAGAAATGGATCAAAAAGAGAGAAAATCTTTGTTCCTGAAACTTTCAGAGTCTCTTTCCACAGAGGGGACACATGTTGATGTAGAAGAGACATGAAGAAGAGGGGACACATGTTGATGTAGAAGAGACATGGAGAAGAGGGGACACATGTTGATGTAGAAGAGACATGAAGAAGAGGGGACACATGTTGATGTAGAAGAGACATGAAGAAGAGGGGACACATGTTGATGTAGAAGAGACATGAAGAAGAGGGACACATGTTGATGTAGAAGAGACATGAAGAAGAGGGGACACATGTTGATGTAGAAGAGACATGAAGAAGAGGGGACACTTGTTGATGTAGAAGAGACATGAAGAAGAGGGGACACGTGTTGATGTAGAAGAGACATGGAGAAGAGGGGACACATGTTGATGTAGAAGAGACATGAAGAAGAGGGGACACATGTTGATGTAGAAGAGACATGGAGAAGAGGGGACACATGTTGATGTAGAAGAGACATGAAGAAGAGGGGACACATGTTGATGTAGAAGAGACATGGAGAAGAGGGGACACGTGTTGATGTAGAAGAGACATGAAGAAGAGGGGACACATGTTGATGTAGAAGAGACATGGAGAAGAGGGGACACATGTTGATGTAGAAGAGACATGGAGAAGAGGGGACACATGTTGATGTAGAAGAGACATGAAGAAGAGGATCCATTGGTGCTGGTGCTGGATGTATTGTCCGTGTCTTCCCTGCGAGGGAAGATGTAATATGTAATCCTCACACATGAACTGACCCATGCCTTGTGAACTCTTGTGAAATGAAGCTACCGTGGGAAGCTGGAGTCGTTTCGGTGTCTGACCCTGAGCTCCCTCTGGTCGACACTTGGCTTCTTTCTCGTCCGCTAGCTGTCGTTCATCCACCAAGACCTATTCACAACATGAAATCTAATCCATCTCTCCAATGCCTCCGACCGGTGGCTGGAACTGTGGTTTCTGGAGAGAGGAGAGCTGGACGGGTGATTCCACGAGGTTAATGTCGAACCAAAACCACATCCTCTCCCTCCCCTCGTTCAGTCTGTGCTTCTTCTTAGCGGCGACCACAGTGCTCCTCTCCTACTGTGTGAGCTGTCAGTCATCTGTCTTCCAATCATCCCTCCCGACAACACACACACACACACACCATGTATACATCACTTCAGGGGACATTACATTGACTTATATGCATTTCCTGGAGACTAACTAACCTTAACCATAACCAACACATGCCTAACCCTAACCCTTACCCTTAACCCTTAACCTTACCCTAACCCTAACCAAGTCTTCACCCTAAAATTAATGATTCCCCTTATGGGGACCTCTAATTTGTCCCCATAAGGGAAGCCAGTCCCCACACGTGACTATGTAAACAGATTTAGGTCCCCACAAGTATAGTAATGCTAGACCACACACACACACGCACGCACGCACGCACGCACGCACACACCATGTTGCTTTTAAAGCTGGAGAACGTGGGTGTGTTTGGAAAACTATGTGCAGGATTTCGAAGCAAGACTGAGTCAAGTGGACTTTGTTCTGGGGCCAGACGAACAGGTTGACGTAAACATTACACCAAATGAAAGCAAACACAACTCCTGATACATTCACCTCGATCTACCCTTCCACACACACACACACACACTCTGAGACACCGGTGTGTAAGCCAAAGCCAGAGGCAGTGTAACAACATCAAAGATTGAGCTAGTTGCGGTCAGATGGAATTGGGAAAGGGCAGGACATGAGTTGGGAGCTGGGGTTGAGTGGGGAAGGTTAGCTCCCGTCGTTAACCCTGACGTCACGGCATAACACGGGGAAAGTTTGGGAATAAATTAGCATCGATTTAAGCGCTCAGACTCCAACTTTGGGATTGAGATGTGAAGTGAAGTTCAGGGAGTGACTCAGCGTCGGAATGAAATGGGATTTCTCAAATGTGTTCACACCGAGATGATTTTAGTCACAACTAAATTAAGTAAATTCATAAAAATGTACATTCAAGCTTTGGTCACCTGAGGAGATTATCCTCATCAGCTCCTAGTTTGAACTCTTCAGAGTAACACCATAACACCTCTTGCTCCAGCAGATGATATTTGTGATCCGTCTACAGCATTGTGTAATAATGTATTCACCGTCTACTGCCAGGACAAATATAACATCCAAATGTAATTTACCCACCTCACTTCTGTTATTGCATTTTTCCAGTCGATACTCTCCTGGTTCCAGAGAGGAGTGCGGGTACACTGAGGCACTTTTGAAAATGAGCTGTGCAATGGATATCTTGTCAGCGTTGTATTATGTCCTCTCTATTGATGATGACACATCACTTCTGGGGATAGGCACACAACATTTTAGCATTTATCTAAATGTATCGTCTGTGTGCTGTGCTCTGCAGCACTGTTGACAGAGCGGATAACTGATGAGTTGGATGAGGTTTGTGGAGATAATCTGCCATCTAGTGGCAGACGAGTATAAGAGACTGCAATTTAGAAGAATCATCAGTCACGAAGCTGTAGTTTAGAGTAGAAGTACTCAGATGTTGTACTTCAGTAAAAGTAGAAGTACTTGGATCTTGTTTTGAGTAAAAGTAGAAGTACTCAGATCTTGTACTTGAGTGAAAGTAGAAGTACTCAGATCTTGTACTTGAGTAAAGTAGAAGTACTCAGATATTGTACTTGAGTGAAAGTAGAAGTACTCAGATCTTGTACTTGAGTAAAAATATAAGTACTCAGATATTGTACTTGAGTGAAAGTAGAAGTACTCAGATCTTGTTCTTGAGTAACAGTATAAGTACTCAGATCTTGTACTTGAGTGAAAGTAGAAGTACTCAGATCTTGTACTTTAGTAAAAGTAGAAGTACTCGGATATTGTACTTAGTAAAAATAGAAGTACTCAGATCTTGTACTTGAGTAAAAGTAGAAGTACTCAGATCATGTACTTGAGTAAAAGTGAAGTACTCAATGTACTTGAGTACAAGGGAAGTACCAGAGTGTAGGAATACTCTGTTTCAGTAAAAGTCCTGCATTCAAAATGTTCCTCAAGTGAAAGTAGAAAGTATTCTCATCTAAATATAGTGAAAGACAGTGAAAGTATTCGTTGTGCAGATTGGTCCATTTCAGAATAATATATATGATATGTTTTATAATGATTGATCATGAAAGTGTTCTCAAAGCTGGTGGAGGTGCAGCTAGTCTGAAGTACTTTGTAGACTGCAGGGTAGCTGGTGGAGGTGCAGCTAGTCTGAAGTACTTTGTAGACTGCAGGGTAGCTGGTGGAGGTGCAGCTAGTCTGAAGTACTTTGTAGACTGCAGGGTAGCTGGTGGAGGTGCAGCTAGTCTGAAGTACTTTGTAGACTGCAGGGTAGCTGGTGAGTGCAGCTAGTCTGAGCTTTGTAGCTGCAGGGTGCTGGTGGATTCACTCCAGGTGGAACTAAAGTCTGATTCAACACTTGGTTATATTTCACATCATTCATCCAGATCTGTGAAGTAACTAAAGGTATTAAATACATGTAGTGGAGGAGAAAGTTCACCATCTACCTTTGAACTGTAGTACCTCAAAATTGTACTTGAGTAAATGTACTTAAAGGGCACCTAGCAAGCTATTTTAATGCATATATTATGGGTCTCAGATATATATACAAACATGTCTGTGTTTCTCAAAATACAAGCAGATCATGTATTTAGAAATCCCTCTTATCCCTCGATTGCAGCTGTTAGAGAAACGAGGATTTTGGGTCCTTAGCTTTAAAAAAAATAAAAAGAGGGAAAAAGGGGAGGCGGCGCTAATGCCTGATCAGAATTCTACCGGAGATAAAGTGAAATCCTGCTGTGATAAAACGCCATCCTGTTCTAAACCACATCAAGGATTATCTCTCAAACAGTATGGCGCTCAAATGCTTTCTCTCTTGCGGGTTTATCCCAAGGTGAGTTCCTTTCTTTATTTCCTGCTTTTTAAACACGTGCTCTCCAGTACAGGTTAGCTCTGAGTGTTAGCGAGGCTTGCTAATGTAAACAAAGACGAGATCACGTCCAAAACACGTCAGGCATTGTTTCTCATAGCAAATCTCTGAGGGTCCGCCATCCGAAATTACGTAATATCGGCAGCAAATCTGTATCCGCTCGTTGTCCCCGTTTTTAAAAGATGTGTACGGAGGAAAAGAGAGAGGGTTTTATTTTCTGGCGTGAGTTCCCCGACACACCCGGACACATGTTTATGAATAAAAGACATCAAAAAGTTCATTTTGCACGATAGGTCCCCTTTAATACTTCCCACCTCTGATACCAACATACCACCAGGATCCAGGACACCAGTTTTCAGCAATCGATTTGAACATTTCTGCGCAGAACGAACCTTTATTTGATTCAGTTTACTACAAGCAAAATAAAAAAAGTGGATCTGTTAAATCACCAGTTGATATGAGTGCAGATTCAGTTCTGCAGTTGTAAATACATGTAAGAAAACAAAAATCACCTACAGCAACGTGTCAAAGTATAGAAATAACCCTCATCATTAAACAGAGAATGAATAAATATTAAAACGAATGCTAATACCAATGAGTCATATTGAGTAATGTGGCCGTAACTAGCCCAAAGTGTAATTTTCATTGAAAAGATTGATTGTACTCAAAATATTACTCGTGAATCATTATTTCAGCATATTATTTCCCGTTTCAATATTCCTTTTTATTGCAAGCATTTGGGAAATACTGGAATGCCATGGTAATGTGGAATATAGGAATAAAGTGGCGACGTGCCATACAACTTCCCTTGAATGACTCGAAGCGAAGACGCTTAGGAAAACAGACCAAAAAAGGTTAGATACCGATCTTACAAAGACGTGATGTACAGGAATGTGTGTGTGTGCGTGCGTGTGTGCGCGCTCAGGAATGTACCGCTATATACATTTAAAACGATGTAGGAATTGTATGAGCAGCATAAAAGTGCACCGTCTTCAAAAGTGGAAAACGAAACGCAAGAAAGTGAAACAATGTTCACCCTCCTCTCCATCAACCGGGGCGCTTGTAGCACGCCTCCTGGTAGGACGTGGCGTTGACCACGCTGAACATGTCCCTCCTGACGAAAGACAGGAAGTTCTTCAGAGGGCAGAGCGGCTGGTTGGTGTTCGTGACGTGCGAGCGACAGAAGGATGTGTGATACGTCACGTCCTCGCCGTTGTAAAGCACCCTGATGAACACTTCTCCGTCTTTCACCTTCGACTTGTCGCCTTTCTTCTTCTGTGGTCCTTGCGTGGCCGGAGGACTCTTCCACAGTTCAAAGACTAATCGAGCAGCAAAACGTGGGAATCGCGCCTCCTCGAGCCCCAAAGCGCTGAGCAGCGGCGCCACGGTGACATCGTGGGCTGAAGACAGCGAGAAGACCTCCTCGCCTCCTGCCCGCCGCGCTCTGCCCGCCTCGTTGTCCTTGGCGACGCGCTCCATCTTTGTGGCAGTCCGATTGAGGTAGGGGTACATGGCCAAAATGGCGTATTTATGATACAGCCCCACTCGTCTCCGATCCACCTCATCGTCTAGCTGCTGTCGACGAATGACGGCAAACTGAGTCATCGTGAGGCATCCGTATGTGCCGTCTCCCATAGGCGCACATGGGAAAGAGATGCCGTGGCACAGGTGGCACAGCAGGGAGTCGATGGGGTTTGCGGCCCTCAGCTGTCGCGTTAGAAGACCTAAGGTGCGCGCCATGTCAGCGTATGTCCTCTCCAGCTGGGTGTCGCTCACCCTGAGGCGGTACTGTCTCCTCTGCTCCTCCTCCAGGTGTCGGTTTCTGGCGGGGCAGTCGCACGCCGAGCCGCAGAACAACGTGCTCCACTGGTGACGGACGGTCAGTTTCGTCCAATCGAAGTCCGGCAGCAGGCCGTAGAGGAAGGCCAGTCCGCTCTGCAGGGTGCGGCTCTTACCGTGGTCTCCAGCCACACCTGGCGGGGCGTCCAGTCTGCGGGGGGGGAAGCTGTGCCGCCTGTAGGCTTTGTGGAGGAGCTGCCCGTTGCGCAGGTGCTGAACCACACCTGGGGGAAATTAAACAAGACTTAATTGATGTTGCTCTAATGTTAACTGTTAATTACTTGTAGGTTCATTTGCAGAATTGTTTGTTACTACATTGGTCAGAAGAAAATCTGGGCTATACGGAATGTCTGATTTGGGGTATACAAAATAAAAAGTAGGGGTCTGAGCTCATGCGGGACCCTGGCAGCTACCGTCTAAACTAAATGCTGCCGTGATGAAACGCCATATCATGGATTATCAAGAATCTGAAACAGTCTGGAGCTCAAAGGCTTTCTCTCTTGCCGGTTACACCACAAGGTGAGTTCCTCTCTACTTCCTGCTTCTTCACACACATGCTCTCCAGCACAGGTTAGAGCAGTGGTTCTCAACTGGTGGGAAAAAAGTCAAACTTTTCCTTTGAAGGCCCGATTTTCTAACGCTGTGCATGCAGTCGGTGTTGGACCGGAAGTACCGGAGGCCATAAACGGTTTTGAAAACTTCTGTCACGTAGTGATCATCTTCTCAATAAAAAATATTTGCTGATGTTTTTCTTCGAGTCTTCTGGCCAATCAGAATCAAGATTGTTGCCGGAAGTCTCCACGGAGAATAACTTTGATGTCGAACCATTCTTTATACATCCATGGGTACAACTTCAGATACAAATGAACACATGATGAAATATGACCCCCGGTTTGATGACTGACAGGTCGCAGAACAATGGGGGCTACCTGCATGGAACAGGAAAGTAAGGTCTGCATGAAACTTGCTGTGCCGATCTACAACAAATCCAACAGGCTTACCAGCTTCCACGCGCTGAAGCCACTGAAATCTCTCACCAGCGAAACACCTCGATAGTTAAATGCCATTTTACGTTTCATGACTATACGACACAGTAGCGCTGCGCAATTAATCGTATTTTAATCGCAATTACGATTTTGGCCTGCCACAATTTCAAAAACAACATAATCGAAAAAATTCAAACATATTTGATCTCATTTATTTGTTTCTACTTTTTATTTATATATGTTTAGTAGCTTGTGGAAGTGCGCTCCAAAATATTTGTTGAACTTGTTTATCGGTATTTATTATTTTGACATTATTTATTTAAATATAAATGTATGATTTATTTTTGTATTGGTTTTTCAGTTGAATTATACGTTCAGGGTGATCAACAGTGAAAAAGATACTGTTCAAATTATTATTTGTTTTGAAGTTCAATAAATGGATGTTTTCAAAGTCAACGGATAATCGTATTTAATAATCGTGATATCAATTATTGACCAAAATAATCGTGATTATGATTTTTGCCATAATCGAGCGGCCCTACGATACAGTATTTATTATCGTTATAGTATTACTATTTCGGCGATTTGATAAAATATAAATTACAGGCGAATGAAATGCACCCTGGTCGGTGTGCGGTGTGTGTGTGTGTGTGTGTGTGTGTGTGTGTGTGTGTGTGTGTGTGTGTGTGTGTGTGTGTGTGTGTGTGTGTGTGTGTACTGCTCTCCAGCCCACCTGTCTGCGTGAGTTCTCCCATCTCACAGGCGCTGTGGTTGGGCAGGCGGGGGACGGAGCCCAGCGGAGACTCCCAGTGGCCCTGGGCCCCCTGACCCATGTGACGGATGAAGGAGTTCAGCAGGGGGTGGGACGGCTTCCTGTGGGGGGGGGGAGGGGATAATGTTAAGAGACAGACTCGTAAAAATACAAACTCATGGCTTATAGAGGTTTCTCAATTCTGCTGTTAGGGCCGTGTTTCTTATCGTAATATTAAAGGTCACCTATTGTGTCCCCTCTTCTCCATGTCTCTTCTACATCAACATGTGTCCCCTCTTCTTCATGTCTCTTCTACATCAACATGTGTCCCCTCTTCTCCATGTCTCTTCTACATCAACATGTGTCCCCTCTTCTTCATGTCTCTTCTACATCAACATGTGTCCCCCTTCTCATGTCTCTTCTACATCAACATGTGTCCCCTCTTCTTCATGTCTCTTCTACATCAACATGTGTCCCCTCTTCTCCATGTCTCTTCTACATCAACATGTGTCCCCTCTTCTTCATGTCTCTTCTACATCAACATGTGTCCCCTCTTCTACATCAACATGTGTCCCCTCTTCTTCATGTCTCTTCCACATCAACATGTGTCCCCTCTTCTCCATGTCTCTTCTACATCAACATGTGTCCCCTCTTCTTCATGTCTCTTCTACATCAACATGTGTCCCCTCTTCTACATCAACATGTGTCCCCTCTTCTTCATGTCTCTTCCACATCAACATGTGTCCCCTCTTCTCCATGTCTCTTCTACATCAACATGTGTCCCCTCTTCTTCATGTCTCTTCTACATCAACATGTGTCCCCTCTTCTCCATGTCTCTTCTACATCAACATGTGTCCCCTCTTCTTCATGTCTCTTCTACATCAACATGTGTCCCCTCTTCTACATCAACATGTGTCCCCTCTTCTTCATGTCTCTTCCACATCAACATGTGTCCCCTCTTCTTCATGTCTCTTCCACATCAACATGTGTCCCCTCTTCTTCATGTCTCTTCTACATCAACATGTGTCCCCTTTTCTTCATGTCTCTTCTACATCAACATGTGTCCCCTCTTCTCCATGTCTCTTCTACATCAACATGTGTCCCCTCTTCTTCATGTCTCTTCTACATCAACATGTGTCCCCTCTTCTCCATGTCTCTTCTACATCAACATGTGTCCCCTCTTCTCCATGTCTCTTCCACATCAACATGTATAATAGGGGACCTTTAAAACAAACATGGTGCCACTAATAGTTCTACTGTGTTCTAATGGTATAAGCCCACTTCAACCCAGACAGTAGTATAATGTATTAAAGAAAGAAGATCCAGTCGCACAGTTTCTCACAGACTCGACGGAGCTTCCTGTTGAAACCACAGCTTGTGTTCCTGACCTCTGAGCAGCTGCCTTATTGGCATGCACGACTTGAAGGAGGCAGAAGTTCAATCTAGAAAATAATCTTGCTGTAAAATACAATCACGGGACTTTTACTATACCATTTGTAGAGACATCCCCCTTGAAAAATATACTTTAAAGTAACACGTTTGGTTTGCAAGTGCCTTATGAAAGGATATAAGCCTAGCTGACAGTTTAACATGTGACGGTAGGAACAGGGTGCATGTGAGCAATGAAATTAACAATGGCTAAACTTCATTAAGCTGCTTCAGCGTACTCTTATATTTAAAGCTCTTACTGAGGTTTCCAAATACACCTGCAATGGTTAAGATTTGTGCTACTTTGGGTTTATAAATGTTATTTATGGTCATTTTAAATAGCTTTTAGATTGCTCCCGTCCATATAGGAGGTTGCCTGAAAATGTTCTCCGTTGACCATCAGTGAAAACTAAATGTCTTCAGGTTGAAATAGCTTTCAGACAAAATACTAATAATCCATAAGCATACTCTCGTCAACTGGGTCTATAGACAATTAAATAGTGATTTCAGTGTAATTTCCCTCTTAACAAGTACTCAGTAAATCTTAATAGTGATTGCTTTCTCATGTTCAGTGTCTCCTCCCTTTCGGTGCCACTTCCTTCCTCTACCAGCAGGTGTCGCTCTAACACTGCTGCACTCCAGCCCATTTCAACGTGTGTGGGAGGGAATGTGGGAAATGGTCGGAGATATAAAAAGATGAAAGTGAAATGTGTTTATTTTGGGGGGGACACACACACTCACGTTCACACACACACACACACACACACACACACACACACACACACACAGGGGTCACGGCAGCCAGAGGAGCAATCGGTGATCTGATAGATTAGAGATGATTGAAGATTACACTTTAATATATCAAATCGGTGGGAGCTGCAGCTCAACTGTGCAGCTCAGATTAAAGGCGCACACACACACACGCACGCACGCACACACACACACACACCATGTATACATCACTTCAGGGGACATTACATTGACTTACATGCATTTCCTGGAGACTTATCCTAACCTTAACCATAACCAACACATGCCTAACCTTAACCCTTACCCTTAACCTTGGACCTCCAATTTGTCCCCATAAGGGAGGCGAGTCCCCACACGTGACTATGTAAACAGATGTAGGTCCCCACAAGTATAGTAATGCTAGAACACACACACACACACAGTTTCCATAGTGATCACTGGTTCAGGGACAGCGTATCAAAAAAACCAACCTTCTGTCTATACCCTTAATCCGTTTTCTTTTTTGTAACAGAGTGAACGCATCTCCTCTCCAGCTACTAGCACAGCCATTCTTCACCTGCCGTTCCTCGTTCTGTTCAAATCAAAACTCTGGTTTCAGATCTGTTTCGACACTAGCCTACATTTTGTTGTTGTTTTGAGCGCATTGTTATCTTCTTGTCACGGTGCATCAGCAGCAGTTGTCACAATCTACTCGCTTCTCTGTGAGCTATATATCACTTGAACAGTAATACATGCAACGCTAGCAGGGCTGGGGAGTTACCTAAATGTAATCCATTACGATTATTCTGTACCTGTTCAGAAATATAATCAGAAACCTAAACTAAGTGTCTCCAGTCGTGTAACCTGATTACTTTCTGTTACTTTTGGATCAACTAAACTTCAAATGCAATGCTATTAAACGCAAGAGAATAACATTTACTGAATAACTAACAAAGCACTCGTTGAACTAGAAGCCAGGATGACTGAGGATGTGAGCGCATGTGCCATGTCCTGAAGTGTGTTAAATAGAGTGCATGTAAATGGTCTGCAAAGGCTACAATCCCTGTGTTTCTGACCCCCGCCTAAAACGCCTCCGTTGGACTCCTTTGTTTACTTCTGTAACATGATGACATCGCAACACTTGCGCTTTTATTGGCCAGCGCATTGTTTGTGATAAGGGGCGGGACATCTCTTAGCGGTTGGTCAATCACAACAGAGCCGGCCAGCTGACCAATCAGAGCATACTGGGTTCTGGTTTCAGACAGAGGGTGAAAAGAGGTGCTGCAGCACAGGCAGTATGAGAAGAATAAAGAGCCTTTTGAACATTAAAGCGTGGAGACACGTGGAGACACGTAGAGACACTACATACTGATATACACCTGAACATCAGCAGGAGAGGACTCTTTAAAGTAGAGACACTACATTCTGATATACACCTGAACATCAGCAGGAGAGGACTCTTTAAAGTAGAGACACTACATACTGATATACACCTGAACATCAGCAGGAGAGGACTCTTTAAAGTAGAGACACTACATACTGATATACACCTGAACATCAGCAGGAGAGGACTCTTTAAAGTAGAGACACTACCTACTGATATACACCTGAACATCAGCAGGAGAGGACTCTTTAAAGTAGAGACACTACATACTGATATGAACCTGAGCATCAGCAGGAGAGGACTCTTTAAAGTAGAGACACAACATACTGATATACACCTGAACATCAGCAGGAGAGGACTCTTTAAAGTAGAGACACTACATACTGATATACACCTGAACATCAGCAGGAGAGGACTCTTTAAAGTAGAGACACTACATACTGATATACACCTGAACATCAGCAGGAGAGGACTCTTTAAAGTAGAGACACTACATACTGATATACACCTGAACATCAGCAGGAGAGGACTCTTTAAAGTAGAGACACTACAGACTGATATACACCTGAACATCAGCAGGAGATGACTCTTTAAAGTAGAGACACTACATACTGATATACACCTGAACATCAGCAGGAGAGGACTCTTTAAAGTAGAGACACTACATACTGATATACACCTGAACATCAGCAGGAGAGGACTCTTTAAAGTAGAGACACTACATACTGATATACACCTGAACATCAGCAGGAGAGGACTCTTTAAAGTAGAGACTCTACATACAGTACTGATATACACCTGAACATCAGCAGGAGAGGACTCTTTAAAGTAGAGACACTACATACTGATATACACCTGAACATCAGCAGGAGAGGACTCTTTAAAGTAGAGACACTACATACTGATATACACCTGAACATCAGCAGGAGAGGACTCTTTAAAGTAGAGACACTACATACTGATATACACATGAACATCAGCAGGAGAGGACTCTTTAAAGTAGAGACACTACATACTGATATACACCTGAACATCAGCAGGAGAGGACTCTTTAAAGTAGAGACACTGCATACTGATATACAACTGAACATCAACAGGAGAGGACTCTTTAAAGTAGAGACACTACATACTGATATACACTTGAACATCAGCAGGAGAGGACTCTTTAAAGTAGAGACACTACATACTGATATACACTTGAACATCAGCAGGAGAGGACTCTTTAAAGTAGAGACACTACATACTGATATACACCTGATCATCAGCAGGAGAGGACTCTTTAAAGTAGACACTACATACTGATATACACCTGAACATCAGCAGGAGAGGACTCTTTAAAGTAGAGACACTACATACTGATATACACCTGAACATCAGCAGGAGAGGACTCTTTAAAGTAGAGACACTACATACTGATATACACCTGCACATCAGCAGGAGAGGACTCTTTAAAGTAGAGACACTACATACTGATATACACCTGAACATCAGCAGGAGAGGACTCTTTAAAGTAGAGACACTACATACTGATATACACCTGGACATCAGCAGGAGAGAACTCTTTAAAGTAGAGACACTACATACTGATATACACCTGAGCATCAGCAGGAGAGGACTCTTTAAAGTAGAGACACTAGATACTGATATACACCTGAACATCAGCAGGAGAGGACTCTTTAAAGTAGAGACACTACATACTGATATACACCTGAACATCAACAGCAGAGGACTCTTTAAAGTAGAGACACTACATACTGATATACACCTGAACATTAACAGCAGAGGACTCTTTAAAGTAGAGACACTACATACTGATATACACCTAAACATCAGCAGCAGAGGACTCTTTAAAGTAGAGACACTACATACTGATTTACACCTGAACATCAGCAGGAGAGGACTCTTTAAAGTAGAGACACTACATACTGATATACACCTGAACATCAGCAGGAGAGGACTCTTTAAAGTAGAGACACTGCATACTGATATACAACTGAACATCAACAGGAGAGGACTCTTTAAAGTAGAGACACTACATACTGATATACACTTGAACATCAGCAGGAGAGGACTCTTTAAAGTAGAGACACTACATACTGATATACACTTGAACATCAGCAGGAGAGGACTCTTTAAAGTAGAGACACTACATACTGATATACACCTGATCATCAGCAGGAGAGGACTCTTTAAAGTAGACACTACATACTGATATACACCTGAACATCAGCAGGAGAGGACTCTTTAAAGTAGAGACACTACATACTGATATACACCTGAACATCAGCAGGAGAGGACTCTTTAAAGTAGAGACACTACATACTGATATACACCTGCACATCAGCAGGAGAGGACTCTTTAAAGTAGAGACACTACATACTGATATACACCTGAACATCAGCAGGAGAGGACTCTTTAAAGTAGAGACACTACATACTGATATACACCTGGACATCAGCAGGAGAGAACTCTTTAAAGTAGAGACACTACATACTGATATACACCTGAGCATCAGCAGGAGAGGACTCTTTAAAGTAGAGACACTACATACTGATATACACCTGAACAGGAGTGTAATATGTCCTCTATCAAATATATCGCAGCATTGTAATCCTGTAAGAAGTCGCCATTCTTTAAAAAGATACTAGTCATGCCGTTCCTAAAGCCTGACCACCAGGCACACGAGGGGTGAAATGAGGGAGATTCTGTGCCAGCCAGTGCTGCATTCTGCTCTGTCGTCAGCAGATACGTTTGCGGAGGGGAGTTTGGGGAAATCCAGATTTAATTGGCCACATCGAGAAGCTAGACGTCAGCGGACGGGGACACTCGTGTGGACAAAAAGCCCGATTGACTATTAGGATGATTGTTGCTAACCAAAGATTACAGAGCCCAATTACATTAAGCTGGGATTATTACCACTGGATAGGACGGGGAGAGAGCTTAGTGATGAGGGAGGAACCAGGATGAAAAGAAGGGTAAAGTGAGGGGAGGAATAAACAGGAGAGGATATGAGATGATGTGGTCCAAACACTGGAGAGTGCCAAACTTAAATGGAAGTAAATGGGATGCAGAGAGACAAAAAAGAACTGACAAAGACGGTGCTGCTGGAGGATGAAGAGAAACGAGAGAGAGAGAGAGAGAGAGAGAGAGAGAGAGAGAGAGAGAGAGAGAGAGAGAGAGAGAGGAAAGCTCAGTTGACCGCAGACGGAGACAGTGGGTCTGCAAGCTGGTGCCAGCACACACACACACACACACACACACACACACACACACACACACACACACACACACACACACACACACACACACACACACACACACACACCACACACACACACACACACACACACACACACACACACACACACACACACACACACACACACACACACACACACACACACACACACACACACACACACACACACACACACACACACACACACACACACACACACACACACACACACACACACACACACACACACACACACACACACACACACACACACACACACACACACACACACACACACACACAGGATCCAGCTCTGGGCATATGCTAGTTCAGTACTACCCAGTAAAAGGCTGGTGTAGATAAAAACAGAACTGCCTACATTAACACGGAAAGAGAAACCACAGCAATATTTAGTAAGCTTGTAATATTCTATTTCAGCACATTCAAACCACAAATACAACCATTCAGCCTCAGTGTGACAACAACCTTTATTCAGAACAGGGGTTTGGTGAAACTACACTCAGGGATGTTTGCAGAACTCTTTTATGGAAAATATTTGTCAGCTGTGCTTTGACATATAAAATAAAATAGATCAATAACTCTAATTTGATAAAGCAACAGTAGATTTGATTACTGATGTAAACACGTTAAAATAGTTTCAGCAGGAAATGGCTAACCCTTACGCGACATTTAGACATCCAAAAGATAATATCTAGTCTCATTTCATTAACGCCAGAATGCTGACATGCCCACAGAAAATGTGCCCAAAATGTGAAGCAAATAAACTAAATAATAGCAATAAAATGTTTATGCTTAGCTGAGATGAACAAGCTCATGTATTCCATTCAAAAAATGCAATGATGAACAATTGAAACTAATAAATAATGACGTACATGAAGCATTACTTTTATACTTCTACCAAAGCTTCCCTTTTCTAAACAGACTCAAAATATTCCTGAAATGAATACATGAGGGAAACACACATGCCATATTTGTGTTTTCCACTCTTGTTTTTATGAAGGACAGCGACCACAACAACGTGTTTATATCGTGTTATGGATCTGAATGACCTCATAATCTACTATGAAGTAGGGTTACTTGAAGAGGGTCCGAGTTCGACCCTTGTCAATTAACTACAGGGGTCCCTCAGGGCTCTGTTCTTGGTCCCCTCCTCTTCTCCTTGTACACAAACTCGCCCGGATCAGTCATTAGCCAGCATCGTTTTTCATTCCACTGCTACGCTGACGACACCCAATTAATTCTGTCCTTCCCCCGCTCAGAGACCCAGGTCGTCGCACGCATCTCTGCTTGTCTAGCTGACATCTCTCAGTGGATGTCTGATCATCACCTCAAGCTCAACCTTGACAAAACTGAACTGCTTTTCCTTCCGGGAAAAGATTGTCCCACTCTTGACCTAACAATCAACATTGGCCCCTCTGTTGTTTCCCCGACTCAGACTGCAAGGAATCTGGGCGTGACCCTAGATAACAACCTGTCCTTCACTGCAAACATCGCTGCTACAACCCGCTGCTGCCGATACACGCTTTACAACATCAGGAGGATGCGTCCCCAGCTGACCCAGAAAGCCACGCAGGTTCTGGTCCAGGCTCTCGTCATCTCACGCCTAGACTACTGCAACTCCCTCCTGGCTGGTCTACCTGCATGTGCCATCCGACCTCTGCAGCTCATCCAGAATGCAGCGGCTCGTCTGGTCTTCAACCTTCCTAAATGTTCCCACACCACGCCGCTCCTCCGCTCCCTCCACTGGCTTCCGGTAACTGCTAGAATCCACTTCAAGACGCTGGTACTTGCGTACCATGCTGCGAATGGATCTGGCCCTTCCTACATCCAGGACATGGTTAAACCGTACACCCCAGCACGTGCACTCCGCTCTGCATCAGCCAAACGGCTCGTTGCACCCTCGCTGCGAGGGGGACCCAAGTTCCCCATCTGCAGAAACACGTGGGTTTGCTATCCTGGCTCCAAGATGGTGGAATGAGCTCCCCATTGACATCAGGACAGCAGAAAACTCACACACCTTCCAGACTGAACACTCATCTCTTTCGACTCCACTTTGAGCGATAGAACTATTAACAAAGCACTTACATACTAACAAAGGACTGGCTTACCTAAAGTTGAGTAGCACTTCAAATGTTTGGCTCTATGAAACCTGATGTACTTATATGATTCTGTTTTCTTCAAGTTTGTATTTTGTTGGTCGAACACACTTATTGTAAGTCGCTTTGGATAAAAGCGTCAGCTAAATGCAATGTATGTAATGAAGTCTGAAAATAGCTTGTGCAGCACCTCCCTACTTCTCTCTCTCACACACACACTCACACACACACACTACAGTAGTTGGGAGGAAGTGTAGGTGGCGCCAGAGTCAATTCCTGTCAATTATCGGAATCGAATCATGCTCCACCTTAACCCCAATGGACCTGTATTTGTACACCCCCCCCAACACACACACACACACACACACACACACACACACACACACACACACACACACACACACACACACACACACACACACACACACACACACACACACACACACACACACACACACACACACACACACACACACACACACACACACACACACACACACATATTCATCACTTCAGGGGACATTACATTGACTTACATGCATTTCCTGGAGACTTATCCTAACCTTAACCATAACCAACACATGCCTAACCCTAACCCTAACCAAGTCTTCACCCTAAAATTAATGATTCCCCTCATGGGGACCTCCATTTTGTCCCCATAAGGGAGGTGAGTCCCCACACGTGACTGTGTAAACAGATGTATAGTAATGTTAGGTCACACGCACACGCACGCACACGCACACGCACACCACACCACACACACACACACACAGTACAGCACCAAACACTTTATTCTACTAGCTGCTACAGATAGTTATTGAACTACTTATATATTTGTACTGTTGTCATATACTCATCTGTTTCAATCTACCACACTGCCTTGATTTGAATCCTTCATTTGTGTATGTACAGTATATATATACACATGTGCATAATTGTATATAGTGTACTCTTTGAGACGGTGGCAAACAGCATTTCGGTCTCCTTGTCTGGACCACACAAACAGAGATATTGATAATAAAGTGGACTCTGATATCACAAGAGGCTTGTGTGCTGCTGGATGGCCTACATTCAGCTAACGTTCAAAGATCAAGCGTATTGAAAATATCTAATAGGAATCAAATGTGTGTAGCAGATACGCAGTGTGTCACTGTGCCAGCTCTACAGATTACAGCGTCCAGATGTGCAGAGCTGATGTGCGATTGGGTAAATCTGAGCTCAGGTAAACAGCCCTAAAAAAAAGGGGATTTCACACAGGGGATTTATTGACCATATGGCCAAGATAAAAACTCCAGCAGAGTGTGTGTGTGTGTGTGTGTGTGTGTGTGCGCGTGCATGCGTGCGTGTGTGTGTGTGTGTGTGGCCTAGCATTACTATACTTGTAGGGACCTAAATCTGTTTACACAGTCATGTGTGGGGACTCGCCTCCCTTATGGGGACAAATTGGAGGTCCCCATAAGGGGGATCATGAATTTTAGGGTGAAGACTTGGTTAGGGTTAGGGTTAGGGTTAGGCATGTGTTGGTTATGGTTAAGGTTAGGATAAGTCTCCAGGAAATGCATGTAAGTCAATGTAATGTCCCCTGAAGTGATGTATACATGGTATGTGTGTGTCTGTCTGTCTGTCTGTCTGTCTGTCTCTGTGTCTGTCTGTGTGTCTGTGTGTGTGTGTGCGTGCGTGCGTGCGTGTGCGTAGATCAAAAACATGTGACCAAAATAAATACTCTGGATTCTACGTTCGTTGGCTTAGTTCATGTGAATCCACAGGACTAGTTTGCATAAATGTCAGACTCGTCTTGAAGCTGAAGTTCAGAGGCTTGCTGGCTTTGAATAACTTCCAATCAGGGACTCTTATCTGGCCCTCTTGAAAGAAGAGCCAATGAGAGCAGAGACAGACTGCCAACAGTTTAGGAGAGAGAAAGGGCTGCAGCCGAGAGAACAAGGATAATGAAATACAGAAGATACGAAGTACTTCGTGCAGCGGCGACATCCTCGGTGAGTGCGTCGCTCAAACCGAGCGAGATAACACTCTGCTGCAACAGACCCACGCACACATGAGTAATCGTGTTTCGATGTGTGTATCCATCGGCACCAAAGCACAGCAGAACAGATGCAGCTCAGCAAACCCACCCGCCGCTGCTGACAGTTCAACGCCTACACACACATCCTGATATCTCAAATGTAAAACAAACACAGCTTCCAAATACTAATACCTCAAACCTTTTTTTAACACACTGAGCATATCTTCTGTTCTTCTGGGAGGACATGAGAAGCTGGTGTAGTTCGGTGTCTCTCTCTCGCTCTCCTGCCCGTGCCCTTAACTCTGACCTGGATTAATTGAAACTGTGGGAACAAAGCCTGTGTCTTCAGACTCCACAGAAAACCCTCTCATTTCCATTCTCTGTATTCTACAGCCAACCAAAAGCAAATGTTTTCACTGTCTGTTGTTTCTACAGATTTTGTCTGAAATGTGATCTGTTTTTGAGCCAGACTCTTAATCTCTAACATACGAGATCCATAATGCACTTTATACTTTTGATTTGATATACTTTATTCAGGGTTCTTACACCTTTTCCAAAGTAGAATTCAAGCATTTTCAAGGTGCATTTTCCAGCTTTTCAAGCACCTTACAGCTGTTGTAAATTACATATTTATATACACATACTCAAATGATTATTTCCCTACCTCACATTAAATCAGATGTTCTTTATGCTATAAACAACCAAATGTGTGTTTCGTGATAGCCTTCTACACGAGGATGAAAAATTAAAGAAAAGAAAACTAAGTTTAATATTTTAAAATTAGTGATCTGTACGTAGACTAGGCCTCCCATATAACCTGGCTGAGCCGATATACAACTATCAGCCAAATAACTTTTCAATACATTATTGATTAATTGTTGAGGCACTTTTAGGTTGGTAGTGAACGCAAGTCAGAGGTACATGGTGTACTTCTACTCCACTGCAGTTCAGAGGTACATGGTGTACTTCTACTCCACTACAGTTCAGAGGTACATGGTGTACTTCTACTCCACTACAGTTCAGAGGTACATGGTGTACTTTTACTCCACTACAGTTCAGAGGTACATGGTGTACTTCTACTGCACTACAGGTCAGAGGTACATGGTGTACTTCTACTCCTCTACAGTTCAGAGGTACATGGTGTACTTCTACTGCACTACAGTTCAGAGGTACATGGTGTACTTCTACTCCACTACAGTTCAGAGGTACATGGTGTACTTCTACTCCTCTACAGTTCAGAGGTACATGGTGTACTTCTACTGCACTACAGTTCAGAGGTACATGGTGTACTTCTAATGCACTACATGTATTTAATACCTTTAGTTAGTTCACAGATGTGGATGAATGATGTGAAATATAATCAAGTGTTGAATCAGACTTTAGTTCCACCTGGAGTAAATCCACCAGCTACCCTGCAGTCTACAAAGTACTTCAGACTAGCTGCACCTCCACCAGCTACCCTGCAGTCTACAAAGTACTTCAGACGAGCTGCACCTCCACCAGCTTTGAGAACACTTTCATGATCAGTCATTATAAAACATATTATATATATTATTCTGAAATGGACCAATCTGCACAACGACTACTTTCACTGTCTTTCACTATATTTAGATGAGAATACTTTTCTACTTTCACTTGAGGAACATTTTGAATGCAGGACTGTTACTGTAACCAGAGTGTAGAGTATTCCTACACTCTGGTACTTCTACTTTTACTCAAGTACAAGATCTGAGTACTTCTACTTTTACTCAAGTACAAGATCTGAGTACTTCTACTTTTACTCAAGTACAAGATCCGAGTACTTCTACTTTTACTCAAGAACAAGATCTGAGTACTTCTACTTTTACTCAAGTACAAGATCTGAGTACTTCTACTTTTACTCAAGTACAAGATCTGAGTACTTCTACTTTTACTCAAGTACAAGATCCGAGTACTTCTACTTTTACTCAAGAACAAGATCTGAGTACTTCTACTTTTACTCAAGTACAAGATCTGAGTACTTCTACTTTTACTCAAGTACAAGACCTGAGTACTTCTACTTTTACTCAAGTACACGATCAGAGTACTTCTACTTTTACTCAAGTACAAGATCTGAGTACTTCTACTTTTACTAAGTACGAGATCTGAGTACTTCTACTTTTCCTCAAGAACAAGATCTGAGTACTTCTACTTTTACTCAAGTACAAGACCTGAGTACTTCTACTTTTACTCAAGTACACGATCTGAGTACTTCTACTTTTACTCAAGTACACGATCTGAGTACTTCTACTTTTACTCAAGTACAAGACCTGAGTACTTCTACTTTTACTCAAGTACACGATCTGAGTACTTCTACTTTTACTCAAGTACAAGATCTGAGTACTTCTACTTTTACTAAGTACGAGATCTGAGTACTTCTACTTTTCCTCAAGAACAAGATCTGAGTACTTCTACTTTTACTCAAGTACAAGACCTGAGTACTTCTACTTTTACTCAAGTACACGATCTGAGTACTTCTACTTTTACTCAAGTACAAGATCTGAGTACTTCTACTTTTACTAAGTACGAGATCTGAGTACTTCTACTTTTCCTCAAGAACAAGATCTGAGTACTTCTACTTTTTCTCAAGTACAATATCCGAGTACTTCTACTTTTACTCAAGTACAATATCTGAGTACTTCTACTTTTACTCAAGTACAATATCTGAGTACTTCTCCACCTCTGGTAGTGTATTAGCCTGAATTGTAGCCACAAAATCACGCAGAGCTGCATAAAAATAGACTCATAATGGAAACAAGTGGAAAATAATATTTACAAATGTGCACAATGATTGTAGGTAATGTTGACTACTCAAGACTCCTGACTTATACATCTCCAAAGGAAGACTGTGTTCATTCTACAATTACATGGGATTAAAACAAAAGGTAGTTTTACTTGTATAATACTAAAAGACAGTTTGTTTTCATCTGTTTTCAAATAAACAAAGTCTTGGCTTTCAGAATATTAAACTTGTTTCGGCAAATTGAGATGATAAATACAACTTTGAAGCTTCGGCATAAATACAAGCGGAGAACGGACTAATGTAACGTCACAGCAGGCATAACAACAGCCGGTGTTTCTTGTGAGTGTTTCCCCGGTACACAACGCAAAAATACACAAACACACTCGCGAGCTTCCCCCAGACCAGTAATACAAACGAAAATGTGTCTTCGGGTCAATGCGACTGATTTCGATAGAGCAAGTCACATTTGGTTTATTTGATTATTATTATCCCTCATGGAGTTCGCTATTCAGCTCGCTAACGTTAGCTTTACGTAACATGCAACGTTCGCCTAACCTAAAATGCTCTATTGCGGCGTACCTTTCATGTGGCTCGTCAGCGCAGACTCTCGCATCGTTATTTGTTGCAAACTTTGCAGGAGGCTACTCGTGGGCTTGACCCTCGTCTTAGCCATGGCTTGTATTTGTCTTCTGCTAGCCAACGCTCGTTGAAACCATAGACTGTATGGTTGAAACGGCAACCTCCTGGCACACAGTCATCTATCACTCTCATCAGAATGCCCAGGTCACACGTAACACAAACACTTGCAGGTTGCGCGCATTGCGCGAGATTGGTCTGGCTCATACAGTCTATGGTCTGGCTGCAGACCGCAGCAAGGAGGCGGATCCTATAGAGGCGGATCCTATAGGGGCGTTTCCTATAGGGGCGTTTCCTATAGGGGCGTTTCCTATAGGGGCGTTTCCTAACTTTGTTGTATCCAATAGCAACTTAAGGGATTCCAGCTGCTTTTATAAATCCTCGCAGAAGAAGTCATTCGTTCTAGTGATGGGAATTCCGGCTCTTCCTGGTGAGCCGGATCATTTGGCTCACCAAGAAGAGCCGGCTCTTTCGGCTCCCAAAGGGCTCTTCAGTTTACCACATATTATACCTTTTAATTAAATCAAATGTAGCCCTGTTTTGACTAATGATTTATATGTGTACATATATATCACTTAAATTATTCAATACATCCTTTGTACTAAAGTATTCAGAAGTAAAAATTACATGTTTAATATAAATGATTTGCTGTGGCCAATTGTTTTCATTGCATTCACAGACCCGTGCAACTCTCTGATACCACCCAATGAATGCATTGACACCTATAAAAACTATTTTAAAAAAGGGGCTACTGGATCAACCTATATAAAGTATATAAATATAGTTTTTCTCCCTGCAGGAGAGGGGAGCGTGCGTTGAGATCAGCTGCTAGGCTGCAGCGGGGAGAAGAGGGGGACAAAAAGAGATCTCCGTCCTCCGTGTTTTATTCTTATAGAAGTAAGAAGAGAAGTAACGGGGCAGAAACCCTCCTTTTTACGCAGCGGTCCAGACATAGACATCATAGCTACGGCGACACATATTCAATTGCCAGTTACTTTTGGCATTAGGGCAGGGATATCTTTCAAGGTTTGACATAATGAATTGTGCTACTTTTAAAGCAAGCAACGATGTTTTCAAATCTGTAATCAAAAAGCTCCTCAAAAACACTATCGAAGCAGTTCCTGCCGTTGCTACGTTAGTTCAAACAGTAACAACGGACTACTTTTCTTAGCATGTCAATTTAAATCAAAACATAAAACTATTTTTTAAATCAATAAAATCTTTTTCTAAATCCATAAAAGCATTTAAATTATTATTGGGAGTCATGTTGTTACTTTGTTGAGAATGTGGCCGTGTGTAATAAGCGGGATAAGAGAGCGGGCTCCCGTCGTTCACTATAGGAAACGCCCCTATACGATCCGCCTCCTTGCTGCGGTCTGCAGCAAGGAGGCGGATCGTATAGGCAATTTATTGTAAAAGTAAAGCATTTACATTTTCAAGCACTTTATCTCAATTTCAAGCACCATTCCCAAAATTCAAGCACTTTCCCAACCTTGAAAACACCACGTCAAATTTCAAGCATTTTCAAGGATTTCAAGCACCCGTACGAACCCTGTTTATTAATCCCCCGTGGGGAAATAGTTTCTCTGCATTTGACCCATCCTAGTGTTAGGAGCCGTGTGCTGCCATTTTGAACGGCGCCAGGGGGTACAGGGGTATCTTCTCTTGCACTGTATGTATCGATGCTGCTATATTGTATTACCATGACCTAAACACTTGGGTAGTCTACTCTTACTCTTGCACTTTTCTTGCATTTTATGTATGTGCTATGTTTGTAATTTTCATTTTCAGTAGCTCAAAGATAATTCCGGCATATTTACACTTGGCACATTTCCTGTTTTAAGTGTTCAATAATGTCCCTGCCGACTAAATGAATACATCAATAATCTAATAGATATCTGATCTAATATCATTATATGATAACGTGCGTACGGTCAATGTCGATCCAATGCAATGGAAAGTCCCAAAAAGTGTAGGAAATTAAAATATTGCAAGAATATTCTTCCGCTCAGCAGAGATGCAACAAAGAAGGCTTTGCTTCACTCAAGGACTCGAATGAACACATGAAGCCACCACAACAACATTTTCTTATTAGCTGTAGTTTGTAAAAAAAATAGTTTCAACGGATTTAGGATGCCTTTTATCACGTGGAACGATTAATCGAATATTCGAAATTATTCAGGTATTGGGAGGAGTCCCTAAGTTGATTAGATATGATCAAATGGAATAATTCAATGTATACGCCAGTGCCATAGCTAAGTGTGTCAGGTCTAAAGGTGTGTGTTGCTCCGCTCACCGGCCCCTCACAGCGGGCAGAGCTGCAGGTGCTGATCTCTCTCTCTCGCGTCCGGTTATACTTCACTCGCGTTCATGTCCAAATCCATCAGATCTAGTTAGTTCTAGCCAATGATACGGCTGCTGCCCCTCCCTACTCGCAGACCTCATCTTATGCCCAAATGCAACCTCCGTTCCAGCTGAGAGGGTCTTCTCTACAGCTGGCCTGATCGCCTCTCCCCTGAATAGACATGCTCATAGTAGGAGTATTGAAGAGCTGAATTATGTGCATAGGCCCTGCTATAGGTTGTTGATCTCTGTTGTAATAGGGTTACGTTGCCCTAACCCGTTATGTTGTTCGTGTATGATCCCTCTTTAATTTACATTTGACAAATTCGACTTGGTTTCTATACTTATTTGGACATGTATTTATTTTAATTACATTTTTGCTTTTTTATAGGATATGTACCGTATAAGCCGCAGCAGCTAAATTGAATGATGTGTACATATATAAGCCGCACTGGACTATAAGCCGCAGGTGTTTTAATGTTTAATTACCGTATGTAAGCAGTCCAGCCTTTCGGAACCCGTTGGTGATCGTGGATGTTTTGACACTCCTCCACGCCGTCAGGATCCACTCGCAAACTTGAGCGAAAGTTGCTTTTCGCGTGTGACCAGTTTTGGTGAATGATTTATCGCCGCTAGTCATCCACACCTCCCACTGAGCGAAGGGTTTGTGCATGAAAACTTCCTTTGCACAAACTGTCTCGCTCTCGTTCTGTCTGTCTGTCCCCACTCTCGGTTCCACTTTTACTTTTGCGCGCTACCTGTCTCACTCTTTTCCGGCCTCCGGCTTTTCCTGCTGGAGCCCGCCGCTTAAAGGTGGAGGGCGCGGACCGGCCATAGAGCCCATAGAGTTAAAGTTGGTGGACTGTAAGCTGTAAAACCATAGATTTAGGAGGTCCCCTAGTGGCCGTTAGCTGTACAAATCCATAGATTAGCCGCACCGTTATATAAGCCGCAGGGTCGAAAAATGGGGGAAAAGGCGCGGCTTATAGTCCGAAAATTACGGTACATTTCGGTTATTTTTGGGGGTCCAATATTCGAATATACATTTGCTTTCAAATTCCCATCCCTAGTACCCAACTGCCTCCAGTGCATGTACTGTATACTAGCAAACTGTGCCCCAGTGAAAAAGACTGATACATGAAAGGAACTTCTGGCTTAAAGACAAAACAGTATCAACTAGTTTCCGACAAGTCTCGAGTGGAGGAGCCAATCCTGTTTATTGTTGATATGTCGTATTATTTTGTTTCGCTATGTTGTGCATTGTTATTCTGAACACTGGTGGGGCTGATGAGATGCACAAGGTGTATACATGAGGGAGGTGACAGGAGAGGGAGTAAACACCGGACAGAACAACACTTTCTTGCAGAACTGGAAAAGCAACAGTTACACATGTAATGATCTAACATGTCCGACTGGTAAATCTTCTGCACTGCGTCTTCTTACCAACGACCTGTGTGTGGACGGCAACAGGAAGAAAGGACATTGAGAAGGAAGATATGTGCCATTGCATAGAGTTGTGTTCAGTGTGTACCTGCTGGTGGACAGGGTGCAGTCGATGGCGGGACGTTTGGTTTTGGGGATGTAGTAGAGAGGGTAACGGTCACCATGGCGAATCATCACCTGGACCGACAGCAGCTTGTAGTCGGCCGGACTGTGACCTGCGGAGGAAACTCGCATCAGCATACACGCTTCCCCAAGAGGAATAGGAAACTGTCATCGTAGCATCAGTGACGGATTCACCGAAGCTTACATCGTTGCTTTTTGTTCTAAATGAATAGACATCAAGGTAGATTGTTTAACGGCTTAATGCTGGTTTTAATAGGAACACATGTAGACTTGACGTATGCAGCTTCTTCCCTTAGAGATATAATAGATAAAAGGGCTCACACAGAAAGATTTGAGTGTCTTTGAGCTCATTGTTTTGGTTTTACGACCCGCGTCAGAGTCATTTTGAGATAGAGCAGGCAAATATGTTTCTGTGTTAAAGGTCACCTATCTTGTTATTTTTAGGCAATAGCAGAGCTCTCAGATATATACAAATATAAACATGTCTATGAAGTGTTTTGCTCCAAACACCAAACAGATGATTCTAGCCACGCCTCATATCCCTCTATTTCACTTCCTGTTTCAAAACTGCTGATTTGGAGATAGAGCTTTTAAAGAGGAGGGGTCTGAGCTCATGCGGGACCCGGCAGCTACCGTCTAAACTAAATGCTGCCGTGATGAAACTCCATATCATGGATTATCAAGGATCTGAAACAGTCTGGAGCTCAAAGGCTTTCTCTCTTGCCGGTTACACCACAAGGTGAGTTCCTTTCTACTTCCTGCTTCTTCACACACATGCTCTCCAGCACAGGTTAGCTCCGAGTGTTAGCGATGCTAATGTAAACACCGACCATATTACGTCCAAAACAGTCGGGCGTTGTTTCTGATAGCAACGTTTCTGATTGGCCCGTGGGTCCACGTTTCAGATGTGACGTCATATCGGTTTCAGTTCCCTGACACACCGGGGACACATAGTTATGTATAAAAGACATCAAAAGGTGCATTTTGCATGATAGGTCCCCTTTAAAGCTCTCGTAAAAACACTGTACACTACCTGCCAATCGCCAAACACTAGACACAGTTAAGCTACATTTCTATTTCCTAAAAAATTCAAAGAGATAAAAGGCAGATAGACAGAAACACACCTCCAAATCAATTCTAGTGTTTTCTTTTATCTGCTTAATGTGCAAATATGTATGTTTCTCCCAAGTGGACATAAAACACCACTGTTGTTTCTGATTGATTTCCAATAATTGTATTATCTTAATCTAAAACACAATGGATGTCGCCGTCCACTTTAATCAGCGGTGGCTGATACAACGTGTGTTAGGCCTCGGGCTGTGCTGATGGTACACTTGGAGAGAGAGAGAGAGAGAGAGAGAGAGAGAGAGAGAGAGAGAGAGAGAGGAGAGAGAGAGAGAGAGAGAGAGAGAGAGAGAGAGAGAGAGAGGTAGAGAGGTAGAGAGGTAGAGAGGTAGAGGTAGAGAGAGAGCCCTGTGGCGTTATGGATGATGCAATCTAGGGGAAATGACTCTCCCACAATTAACGCATCCCCCGAGTCCTGACACACTAAATCTGATATTATTACTATATTAAGTATTTATCCGCTGTCCATCAAGCCGGGTGATGCCAGCAGGGAGAACTGATCTTAATGTGTCTTTAATGCGGTGTAATGGAGAGGCTCTGATCATCTCTGATAGCTTCACTCGATCAGACTGTAATGGATATGTTCGTCGTTGTATTCATGTTTTTACTGGTTAATTCACAATTTTTAAATATTCACTTACATCAGGGGTGTCAAACTCAAGGCCCGGGGGCCAAATCCGGCCCGCGACTTCACTTTATGTGGCCCCACAAGAGCTTGCAAAAAATATGATTTTATTATACGGTTACATGCTACTTTACAGAGGCACGTTGCCCATAAACTACATGTCCCACAATGCACCTGAAATTTGACTTTTCTCTCAGAATTTGACTTTACTTTTTTTTCAAAATGTCACTTTTATTTTTGACTTTTTTTCCAAATATGGATTTTCTTTTTAAATCATTTTGTGACATTCTCACTGAAGAGACCTGGAATTATTGGCCCTAGACTTCTGCTTTCAGACGTAGTTAATTATGAAGGTATTACCCTATCAGATAATAATCCAATGCAGAGCAATAATGTAATATAATACATTATTTTATATATGTTAAATATTACATGTATTTTTATATAGCCTTAAAGTTACAACCGGCCCTTTGAGTGCAACCATAATGCGAATGTGGCCGCGATGAAATTGAGTTTGACCCCCCTGACTTACATGATGCTGTTACTTGTTTTTGTAACCGTGGTTGAGTACTAATGTGATATTATTTATTTGAAGGGTGTTTGCTTCTTTATTTAAGATTTAATGAGTCTTGTAATTTTTTACTTTACCTTTAATAAATAATATGTTTTTTTTTAATTACTGCACATATTTTATTCCATTCAATTTCTTTGTAAATACTGCTATATTTTAATATATTTTTTATTATGTTTTAATGTTATTTTAGTTTTCTTAAAATAGTTCTCTGTGTATTACATTTAGTTTATGTCAAAGTCAACTTTATTGTCAATCTCAAAATATGTTTGTACACACAGAAAGATCAAAAATACTGTTTCCCAAAGTCCCGAGGTATAAAATAACACTTTAAAATACAAGAACACGCACCATGACACCAAGTCAAATATCTCGTACGTGTCAACCTACCTGGAAATAAACCTGTTTCTGATTCTGACTAATATGCACCGTCCCGTTGCTATAAAACTGTAAATGTCCCCGCTGTCAGTTTTTTCATTATTTTCCAAACTGATGGTTAAGTCTACATCGTATCGCTGGTCTCATATCATTGCAGAGACTAATATCGGGACAAAGCTCAACATCCCACGTCCACAGATTGCAGTCGTGATTTGAACTCGACAGATGGTGATGGTCAGTGTGCAGGCCTCACCCTCCCAGGCCTGTTCGGTGCGGTTGGGGGTGTTGCAGTAGCTGTAAGCCTCAGCGATGGGGTTCGGCTCCAGGGTGTGAGGCGCCGGGAACACTCTCTTCCTGCTCTTCCCCACGGCCCCCCCAACGCCTCCGTCTGCAGCCTGGAGGAGGCGCTCCTCCAGCAGGGGAGTGGTGGGGATCAGGTTCACTGGGGAAACAAGAGGGAGAAAGTTAGAATGCAAAATGTAACTAATGTGAAAAGGTGATGAAGAATGGAGGCCACTTATAAGAAGACATATTCTGCTAATTGTTAGGTTTATTATTTGTATTCAGTGTCTCTACTTTAAAGAGTCCTCTCCTGCTGATGTTCAGGTGTATATCAGTATGTAGTGTCTCTACTTTAAAGAGTCCTCTCCTGCTGATGTTCAGGTGTATATCAGTATGTAGTGTCTCTACTTTAAAGAGTCCTCTCCTGCTGATGTTCAGGTGTATATCAGTATGTAGTGTCTCTACTTTAAAGAGTCCTCTCCTGCTGATGTTCAGGTGTATATCAGTATGTAGTGTCTCTACTTTAAAGAGTCCTCTCCTGCTGATGTTCAGGTGTATATCAGTATGTAGTGTCTCTACTTTAAAGAGTCCTCTCCTGCTGATGTTCAGGTGTATATCAGTATGTAGTGTCTCTACTTTAAAGAGTCCTCTCCTGCTGATGTTCAGGTGTATATCAGTATGTAGTGTCTCTACTTTAAAGAGTCCTCTCCTGCTGATGTTCAGGTGTATATCAGTATGTAGTGTCTCTACTTTAAAGAGTCCTCTCCTGCTGATGTTCAGGTGTATATCAGTATGTAGTGTCTCTACTTTAAAGAGTCCTCTCCTGCTGATGTTCAGGTGTATATCAGTATGTAGTGTCTCTACTTTAAAGAGTCCTCTCCTGCTGATGTTCAGGTGTATATCAGTATGTAGTGTCTCTACTTTAAAGAGTCCTCTCCTGCTGATGTTCAGGTGTATATCAGTATGTAGTGTCTCTACTTTAAAGAGTCCTCTCCTGCTGATGTTCAGGTGTATATCAGTATGTAGTGTCTCTACTTTAAAGAGTCCTCTCCTGCTGATGTTCAGGTGTATATCAGTATGTAGTGTCTCTACTTTAAAGAGTCCTCTCCTGCTGATGTTCAGGTGTATATCAGTATGTAGTGTCTCTACATGTCTCCATGCTTTAATGTTCAAAAAGGTCTTTATTGTTTTCATACTGCCTGTGCTGCAGCACCTCGTTTCACCCTCTGTCTGAAACCAGAGCCCAGTCTGCTCTGATTGGTTAGCTGGTCGGCTCTGTTTTGATTGGTCAACCCGCTAAGACAGTGGTTCTCAAATGGGGGTACACGGACCCCTAGGGGTACGTTGGAGTACTGCAGGGGGTACGTGCGATTTATTTTATCTTAATAATACAAAAATAAAATAAAAAGACAAATAAACCAATGTTTAGGAAAAGTAAGGAAGTTTGTGGGTTTTATATTAACAGCCTACACATAGTTCATAACGCGAAGTGTAATAACTGCAGGTTGCCTCGAAGTCAGAATGACAAAGGTCCTCAGTGAAGCTCAAGCCCATGTTTCTCACCAAGTACAACTTATTAAAAAGATCAGTTCAAAGCAACAAAGCAACATTTGAAATGTAGCATTTAAGTGTTTCTCAGTTACAAGGCTACTGTTTTAATAAATCAGACACTGATGGTGCAGCGCTGTGCTGTCCCTCTTTATATAGGCTTTTTTTCCATAACAAGGGGGTACATTATTGAAAAAAGTTTGAGAATCACTGCGCTAAGAGATGTCCCGCCCCTTTACCCATCATACCCAATGCGTTGGAGCGCTAGCCAATAGAAGCGGGAGTGTTACTCAGTAATGTCACAGAAGTAAACAAAGGCGTCCAGGGGGAGTGTGTGGGAAGGAAACTCTTGAGAACTTTGGGATTCAAGCTTTTGCAGACCGTTTACATGCACACAAACCTTTTTAACAGACTACAGGAGAGGGAAAACCCAAAAAGCACAATAGGGCCTGTTTAATAAATAAAAAGACAGACGAAAACAGACTAAGGCACCAATTTTGGTTTGATCCATTGCTATGAAAACCACACATGGGATCCTCAAGGTGACACCAGATGAATAGTGAGGTGAACACCAAAGCCATTAGGAAACATCGATAGGACACAAGAATGCCTAAACAAAACGTTTGGTCAGTCCATCCGGAAACTGTTGCGTTATTCCTGGGTGTAATGGAAAGTTCTGGAGCGAGGACTCAAAACACAATGAGAACACGGGAGAGCTCGACTTGACGACGGAAATATTTATTGAAAGTTACGGCCAGAGATTTGACAGAGACTTCTGCTGCAGCCACAAGGTGACACAGCCTTACCAAGTCTGAAGATCTCACCAAATCCCAAGTAATTATCCAGTTTAGTTTAGATTTTAGTTTTAAAAAACGGACGGATGGAAGCGTCGATAAGAGCCGCAGCACATCAAGCCTAAAGTATCACCTGAATGCAAAGCATGTAGCAGCTAGCATGTAGCAGCTAGCGTGGACGTTAGCCCGACTCCGAGTGCAAGGAACCACACCCTGACCCAACCCACACTCAACCAGACGACTGGTTTCAGGGCCAGGATAAGTCAGTCCACGTCTGAGAGAATAACCAGCTCCCTGGCTCACTGGATTGCACTCGACTGTCGACCACCTGGAGTCACATCCATGTGGAAACTGCTTCTCACTGTTCTCAGGTCAGATATGTATATTTGATTAAAAATGCGATTAATTTCGATTAATTAATTACAAATAGTGCCGTAGCGACGCGTCGACTTCAAAATATCGTCGACGACATATTTCCGCGTCGACGCGTCGCTACACACACGTGGGTGTGTAAACATAAACAAAGCAACAAGCAGTTCGCAATCGCACTTCAAACACAATGGAGACTGAAACGGCTACCACCTCCTCCTCACAGGATTGCGCACGAAGCCCTCAAACGAAAACATCTCGCCCTAGGTCTTCAAAAGCATGGGAATATTTTAAAGTAAGTCCAAAACGCAAAGATATTGTCATTTGCAGTCTTTGCCAAATGGAGTTGGCATATCACACGAGCACAACGGCTATGTTGGAACATTTAAAGCGGCAGCTAGCTGTGGTGGCTACCATTAGCAGCTAGCATTTGCTCTCCGATTTTTACATAAAAATGGAATTATGGATTATAAATTCAATCATTGTTTTATACATAGACGTTAAAAACCTATGGATTAACCGATTCAGCCGCGTGTTTTCTCGTTTTAATGCCATTGAACACCTCTTTTGATCAGATTGACAGCTACGGTGGTGAGACGATCTCCCTAGAAGCTCTGTAAAGGTACGTGTTGTGATGACTGTGTTTGCTTCCCCTGTCGCGAGTCCGGATCACTCAGGGATGATACTATATACCTAAATAATCTGTGGAGTCTCAGCTTTAATCGGATATCTTGTATGTGCAGCTATGATAAGTAATAAGGGTACTTTTATCTTGAGTTCTGTGCCAATGTCCGTTAGCATTTTTCGCTCATGGGTCATTTAGATGCTTCTTATGAGACTTGTGTTTTGTTTTGGTAAACATGGTTTGTATCGTCAGTTAGCTGAGATTATTTCCTTTAATCTGGTATAACACATTAATAGGTTCTTAAATATTTAGATCCCTGAGACACAGTATCGTGAAAAAAAAATGTTTACATTACGTTTTTTTTACATTACGTTTCTTATGAATTGAACAACAGAAAAACAATCGTGAGATTAGTCGACTAATCGATCAAATAATCGCCCGATTAATCGTTTTCGAAATAATCGTTTCCCCCAGCACTAATTACAAAGCCTCTGATTAATTAGATTATTTTTTTAATCGAGTCCCGGCTCTACTAAAGACACCTTCTAGATACCATGCCGAATGTCATGGCAATCAAACGATAGTTCAGGGATCACCAACTACATTTGTCCAAGGGCCAAAATGTATCCAATAGACACTTTCGCGGGCCAGCGATTAATTTTATATATATATATATAGCCCAGAATTTTGAAGTTGTTGACCGTTCTAGTGAAGCACGCTCAGGTACTGCGGATCACCTGAAGCAGACTCTTCACGCTAACGAAGGATTACTTCTTCTTCAGGGCAGGGAAGGCTACGCAGTACGCAGGCGACTGTCCCGCAGCTGCTGCCTCTCTGTTGGACTCCGGTACTGCACAATACTCACGAGACGTTGTAAAAACAAAATGAGTGAGGGGCACTAACCACTCCGCCAGCCGGATGAGAATGTCCGGCGTGCCAGATTTGGCCCGCGGGCCGCCAGTTGATGGTCACTGCGATAGTTGTTGATTATACTATATATCACTTAAAGACGAACTTTATGACGGTGCTAGAGTACTGTCACTATCTGGGGACCTTGAGTGTCTGTACACAATTGGCATGGCAATTCATCACATATGGATTATGACAGACAAGCATGGCCATCCACTGATGGTTTGCACCTGCAATATCTGACTATATGAATGTTCAATTACTCCTTCTTACGATGTTTTATTTGATTGTTGCCTCTGTGTTTAGTGTCCTGTCTGTCTGTAACTCTGTGTGGTAGTGTGATTGAGACCCTGTGTCTCAATGAGATTTTCACCTGTATAAATAAAGGCTAAATTAAAATAGATTTAAGAAACATTTAAAGGCAATAATAACCCTTACCCTAATTACTAAATGGGACCAAGTAAAGCAATGAGGCCAACTGAACCAGTAGTGACAGAGTGCATGGTATTAAGAAAAGCATTTCAACTGTAGTTCTTCTCTCCATGTTGACAGCTCTATAGCCCAAATCCCCTCGGTGCGACCAGTGCGTTGCCTGGACACCAGTGACCTCTGACCCCGGGCAGTGATGGTCCAATAAGAGCAGAGATGTGGGAACTGGAAAGCGCATTCACAAAGTTCCAACTCTGAAGAAAAGGAAGCTGAACCCATGTGGCCCTTTGGCAAGAGGGATATACAATCCTACTTATGGAAGACACACACACACACACACACTCACACACACACACACACACACACACACACACACACACACACACACACACACACACACACACACACACACACCACACACACACACACACACACACACACACACACACCACACACACACACACACACACACACACACACACACACACACACACACACACACACACACACACCACACACACACACACACACACACACACACACACACCACACACACACACACACACACACACACACACACACACACACACACACACACACACACCACACACACACACACACACACACACACACACACACACACACACACACCACACACACACACACACACACACACACACACACACACACACCAGAAATTCAAACTGGCATCTGTGCAAATATTGCATCCTGCTGCAGAGAGGACAGAGAGGCGCTGCCTGCATCATAAAAGCACAACGAGCTAATGGTTTCTCATCGCCATAGCAACTATCTACACAAGGTGTGTGTAGTGCGTGGTGTGTAAAGGGTTACACGCTCTCTTTCTTCGCTCTCCTGCAACAGTTTTCCATTTCCCCTCGTCTCCAGCTGAGCTCATAAAGTTCACGGAGTTGCAGACATGACGTTTTCTGCAAATATCCACCTTCGTTAATGAGCTCCCAGGGCTATGTTTTTGAGATAGCGCTCGACAAAGTTTGATAAACCTGGAGGCCGACTCGACACCATCTCATTTACTGCTGCTGTTCCGTTTTAGTTCACTGCGCATTTAATATTGGTGGGTTTTGGACCCTTAATACAAACAAAACAACATTTCCTTGTGCTTTGGGACACGAGATGTTTTTACTCTCTTCCGACACTATTTCTATGAAAGTATTATTCTTACAAAGGAAAAACCAAATGATCAATTAGCCAATCAACAATAATCATAACAAAATGATTCTAGCCTTTTCATTGAGCGAAGGTGTTCCTATTTTGTCTTAGATTTTTGGATGAATAAGTACTTTATCTTTCAAACGAAATAAAGTGTTTGAATATGTCACCTTTTGCTTATTTGATGGACCAGGGTGTACGCAGGAATCCTGAAGTCAAATGTAAGACCTTTTAAGTCCCTTTCCATACATTTTAAGACCTTGGAGTTCTAACCGGTTACCATGGCGACACACTTTACCTCACATTGACTATACACAGTATTGATTGTCCGTCCTCCTTATCTTCCAACCATTTGGACGCAGACTTGCATTTCCCCATAACGATGTTGCTTAGCAACCGGCGTAAACGGACCTTCGCGCGCTATCAAGCAGTGAGCGTGCGACGTCCTGTTCAGAGGACGTCAAACCCAACGGGATGCCATCAATAAACTCCACAGAATCACACTGCATACCTACGCCGTCGCCATGACTACATTCAGGCACACTGTAGAACACAACCTCTCTGGACCATTTATATACTTATTGAAAACAAGCTACAAAATGTAATGCCTTGGAAAATGCCATTTAATATTTTTTAATAGCCTTAACTTTCGCTAAATTGATTTATCAATTTGTAATACTTTGTAAGACCCCGCTATTGTTTTATAACTTACAAAACGATGAACCAAGTAAGTTAAAATGTATAAACTGATGAAGCAATGCTGAATAAAATGCAAGAAAGTTGCTAGAAAGATGATAGCATCACGTATTTAACCAACATGGAGCACTACATATTCGTATACAAAGCTAAACGCAGTGTACCATATTGCTTTGGGAAAATAAAATAAAGGATTTTTTAAGATTCACAAACAAAAAGCCGAGCAGCTGTTTCTCTAAAGCACGCAGACTCTCGGTTCTACAGCTGTAACTCTTTTCAACGGCAACACATCTTCCCAACAGCTGAGCAGTGGCAAAGGCTAAGCAACAACAACTCCTTCAGTGAAATGCATACCACGGAGATCTCGAATACATGCCGAGTACTACGGTCTTTATTAAAACGGGCTCCGAACTCACCACTGACGAGGAAGAGGAGAAGGTGTATGGCGACAGCGGAGACCATTTTGACGACTGCTCGATAGCTTGAAGGTCCGGCCACGCACACTGGAGCTCATTCATTACCAGAACCTGTCCCCCTCTATGCTCTGCACCCCATACTCTGCTGCCCCCCCCCCACACACACACACACGCCTGCCTGAACTATCCAAAGTTCTGGAGGCCAGCTCAGCCACAGCCACAATGGCGCTTTTGTAACTCTCTGCCCAACATTACCAAGTGCATGCACTGGCGCACACACACACACACACACACACACACACACAACAAATGATTGCACCCACACTAAAAGTGGCTGCAGGAAAAAGCACTGATTTCCAACTTTCCATTTACCTTTCCTAAAATCTTACAAACACAGAATCATGCCGCTTGAACAAAGTTGACATCTTAGTTTATAAATATTACATTTCTCTTGAACTGTAATGGTGCAAGAGTCCGCTTATACACACACAAAAAGCATGCATGCACCTTTGCTCATTATTTAAACATGTCACGGCCTGCTGTTCAGTCTTTCAGCTCCGTGTCCTGGAGCCATTGAAATGCACACACAGCTTGACTCTTACCTGAAGGCAAAAGCGAGGAGGGAGCTCTGCCGCACAAACGCACACAAAGAATGTGTGTCAGCTGCCTCGGCGAATAGGAGAGGAGCAGGGATTCACAGAATGGGGTTTCACCTGAAAGTGTCCCTACTTGTGTAAGCATCAATTAAATGCTTTGACAATAATAACGTGAGAGAGAGAGAGAGAGAGAGCTGCCTGCAACATGAATGATGGCTCAAAGTTCACTGATGAACTTTGGTTTTTAAGAAAAAGCCAGACTCCAAGAAGAGCCCCCACTGCCCTCATCTAGCAGCGATCGATACGATCATTTTCTGATAACGATGAAATAGCCCCGCCTCCCTCTCCCCCCGTCTCCCTCTCCCCACGCCTCCCTCTCCCCCCGCCTCCCTCTCCCCCCGTCTCCCTCTCCCCACGTCTCCCTCTCCTCACCTCACCCTCTCCCCACGCCTCCCTCTCCCCACGCCTCCCTCTCCCCCCGTCTCCCTCTCCCCACGTCTCCCTCTCCCCACGTCTCCCTCTCCTCACCTCACCCTCTCCCCCTGCCTCCCTCTCCCCACGCCTCCCTCTCCCCACCTCTCCTGCTGCTGCTGCTGGGCTGTCAGAAGAAAACAATGTTAACGGAAACTCTGCCGCACGGTTCCCTCGTCCCTTGGAAGAGGCGGAGAGGTGGGTGTTTCTCATCTGCTGGTGGACAGTCCGGAGAGATATACACAGGGTTGGGTTGTAACGGAATTCATGTGACGACGAAACGTATTCAGAATACAAAAATCAAGTGTATTCAGCGGTCGTTACATTTGAAAAACGAGTAATCTGATTACAGTTACTCTCGTAAACGTGAAGTGAATACATTTTGGAATACTTAGTGGAATTATTGGTGGAAAATTTTCCTCACAAAATGTAATATTCATTACCGGCAGAACTGTGTGCACTCTGCACGGCGCTGCAGCATGTCTGTGAGCGAGAGAGAGATGCAGCGTGTCTGTGAGAGAGAGAGAGAGATGCAGCGTGTCTGTGAGAGAGAGAGAGAGATGCAGCGTGTCTGTGAGAGAGAGAGAGAGATGCAGCGTGTCTGTGAGAGAGAGAGAGAGATGCAGCGTGTCTGTGAGAGAGAGAGAGAGATGCAGCGTGTCTGTGAGAGAGAGAGAGAGATGCAGCGTGTCTGTGAGGCTCCGCCCCCGCACGCAGATGAGAGAGAGAGATCTCTTTTAAAATATATTGAAAGTTAGAAACGGAGATGGTTGGATAAAACGTGCAAGATAACGTTTATGTAGCATTTCTTTATTGTCGAAATGATGACATTTCATAACGGGATGAAATCAAAGTGAATGGCCTGCTGCTGCTGAATGCATGGGGCAAGTGACTGGAAACAGTTTTAAAAGTTATTACATCGTTTCAGATAATAAATAATAATGATAATTCATTCTATTTAGGGGCGCCTTTCAAAGCACCCAGGACACCTTACAGTGCATAACATATTCCAAGGAAAGGTTTTAAGACAGGGTATGCAGTCAGGGTGATGGAAAGTATTCCAAAAGTATTCTAAAAGTAATCTGCCACCGGTACCGGCGGGGATTGTTGTTAGCTTCTGATGCGCACAAGAAAAATGTGGCCCACCCTATTTTTTACAGGCCCACCCTAAAGTACATTCCTGCTTACGCTACTGCTTCCATCGGGGCACACACTTGTCTCGTGCTCTCATTGGTCACATGCGCGTCCGTGTGTGTTGGAGGAGGGGCTCTGTGAGGAAGTCAGAAGGAAGGGGCAGATTTCTTTCGGCTGCGTACTTTCAAGTTCTAGCGCACTCGAGCTGGTTTCTCCATTCTCTGTTGAGGGCGAGCAGCACAAAAGTTGACCCAGCATGAGTATTATGTTTAAATGGAAACCTGCAGACGTCCATCATTTCAGGTCTCTCAAGCGCTAGATTTTACACATCACTTTGCACACGTAGAATCACATGCATCCTTCTTGCTGCAAACTGATCGACAAAGACTGTTTCCCACTGGATGCAGCTTTATAAACAATCTGCAGGGATACAGAGATTATCCTTGTGCTCATTTAATTAAGCATTAATGCTGGCACTACAGCTAAGTCTGTGCTGAGGAGACCCCTTGATTTAATCCGTGGAGTTTTTTCTCATAGTGAGAACAATCTAATATTATATTTTAGTCTATGTTTGTTTAAAGTGGCATAATGGCTCAGTGGGGAGCACAGAGTGTGAGGTTCCTACTGTTGGATCTCACTGTATCTGTGCGGGACATCTGCTCACCCATCACTAACGGTCCCCTACACACGGCGGCGTGCGTTGCCGCTCAACGCTTCTGCCCATTCACTTTGAATGGAGTGACGTCACGCTTTGCCGAACTGCATTGTGGGAGCAGAGCGTAGCTTCTCTCGAGGTGCTCGCTGCAAAAGTAGAGCAATGTTCTACTTTTGCGGCCTCGACGGAGGCGTCAGCCAATCAAATCCCTCGTATGAAAATCTGACAGTACAAGCAGTAGCCAATCAAACCGGGTGTATGTTGGGAGAGCCAGACCGCAGCTATTTCCCATATGTCAACAAAAGGAGGAGAAAATGATCGTGGCGGTAGGGAATCACCCGGTACTCTATGACCAGTCCCTCTTTACCTACAGGGATACAAACCGGAGGAGCCAGGCATGGGGGGAGGGTAGCAGAGACAGTGGGGGAAACTGGTAGGTTTTCGCCTGTTCGGGGAGTTTATATCCAGTGTACTTCGTTTGAATGGACAGCTAGCAAGCATAGACCGTATATTTAGCCAGCATGGATGTAGCACGAATGCTTTGCTTTGTATGTCCGGGGCGGGACATTCATGTGGTTGGTTGTTGGTCGCTCAAGACACGCCCACCGCCAAGCGGCAACGCACGCCACCATGTGTAGGGGCCGTAAGGCTCAGGATACTTTACAAACAAAAACTGTTAAAAGGTCCCATCTCATGCTTTTCCGGTTATCACCCGTCCCCTTGTGTTGTGAAGGGTTGTATGCATGTAAACGGTGTGCAGAGTCAAAACCCTCAAAGTACACCGTGTAGCGAGTAAAACTCTAACACCTCCCCAAAACGCCTCGTTGGAGATACGTCACTGTCCATTTGATTCTTCCGGGGACATCATGATGTCATGTCGTACCCGGAACGAAATGGACCAATCCGTGGAGCCGTTACGTTACGCCCCCGCTGATTGGTCCAAACTGACCAATCCACGGACTTCCTCACACGCTCAGTGCAGGCAGCTCTGCTGATCTCTCCTCCCTGGCTGCAGGCTGATAACAGACAGTTGGGATCGCGGCGAAATTCTCTCTGCAGACCCATTCTCACAGCGTCTAGCAACCTTCTTCTTACTCGATATCAAGCCTCACTTATTGTTTTTACTTCGGCTGTGACTTTGTGTGTGCTCAGGGTGAGTTTCGCTGTATATCGCTAAACAAGGAAACAACACCTCCACGGAGCTCAGCGCGATCCACAACGTCCCAACCAATCGGAGCACACTGGGCTCACAGGGAGGGGGGGGGGCAAGAGCTGCAAGGAGCCGTTTAGTGGAGAGAGTGAATACACAGACTTTACAGAGATGCTGTGAGAAACCAATGTGAGTTTGGAAAATTGCACGATATAAATCTTTTCTAGTAGACCTCAACAAAGGAACTATGATCAGTGGAAATGGCCATGACACGGGACCTTTAAAGGAGCGATGTCTAACCTTGTGGTTCGAGCACATGTTCCAGTCAAGCCTTGAGACGATTTAAGCACCCCTCTTATTATACCCCTGTTCCTTTCCTTCTGGAGAAGAGTCTCACACTTATCAGAGAAGTCTTGCTTGCGGTTCCACTCACGTCCGAGCTATAAGAGCAGAATGAGCACGGCAGTCGACAACGAACATGTGCGCTGGAGTTCCTGTGAAATGCAGCAAGCTAAATCATAATGTCGTGATTCATCAAACTGGTTCTTCTGGCAGTTTGCAAGTAGAACCAGCTGTTATCCAAAAAGCATGCAACTGGAAGAAAAGTCATGTCAGTGTACATTGTGAAATAAAGGCAAAGACGCCCGGATTAAAATCTGTAGTGCAAAGTCTAATGGACATGAACACATGGCTCTAATATCCCTGAGTTAGTTTCTCGTGGGGTGGCTTTGTTTAAGCTTCAAATAAGACTTGTTTTTCATACAGAAACGATTAGGTTGCATTAATCAAACGTGGTTGCACAACACGAGATGCTGTTTTCTCCCTACAGGGATTTAAAAGTGTCTTATCTCATAATGTTATTCAGACTAATCTACAGGCCTTTATTTCAGACTCAGATCCAGATTCCAGCACGGGGCGATCCTCAGAGCAGACACGGAAATAATCTGCTAAGTGCTTGGACCTCTGCCGAGTTAACGCTTAACAACGCCCGTTGGTAGGTTGGTGGAGAACTTACAAAAGCTGATGTTAAGAAATGTCACCTGCTGCTTGCCAGCTTTTTGTTTTGAGATACACGTTTCCTTGGTGCCTTTTAACTAGGCCCGGGTGACAAGAAGGAAATCATTTGATATTTATGACGAAATACCTCAATATCGATGTTGTGACCATATTTTAGAGTTGTATAAGACAATGTATTAACACAATGATAGTTTTGATAGAGAATCATTGGTTATATAATAATTAAGCGGGTTAACAAGAGAACGGCGACTGTGGCTGTGAGGGAGTGCGGTCGTCTTTCAACCAGAAGGTTGTGGGTTCGATCCCAGTCCATGCAGTCAACATGTCGATGTATCCTTGAGCAAGACACTTAACCCTGAGTTGCTCCCGATGGCCAATGGTGTGTGAATGTGTGTGAATGTTAGTGCATGTCCTAACATACACTGCTCAGTATGAATGGGTGAACGGCATGTAGTATGTAAAGCGCTTTGAGGGGTCTTAAAGACTGGATAAAGCGCTATATAAGTACAGTCCATTTACCATTTACTTTCGGATCAGAGGGCCACAGGGTCAAACCCCACAAAATGTCGTTGTGTCCCTGTCCACAGTATTGAGTATGTCAGTCGCTTTGGATAAAAGCGTGTAACGAGTAACACGTGATGTAATATCTAAATGATATCAAAGGAACAGGTAGAAGAGTCTGGTACATTCAGAAAATTACATAATTTGATTGTAAGACTGCTTTTTATGGAAGATGATTGTCGTGGATATTTTAAACTCGTCAATACTGTAAAGCCCACCGTTACGAACCTTGGTATTAAAATGGACCGTGAACTCAAACTTGAGAGTCAGATTAAGTCGGTGGTAAAAACGAGCTTTTATCACCTGAGGCAGCTAGCCAAAGTAAAACCTTTTCTCTCCAGACAGCGGTTTGAGACAGTAATCCATGCCTTTGTCACCGCCCGGCTGGACTACTGTAACTCTCTCTACATGGGGGTCAGTGGGTCCTCGCTCGCACGACTGCAGCGGGTGCAAAATGCTGCAGCAAGGCTCTTAACTGGCACACGGAAGTTTGACCACATCTCCCCTGTTTTAGCTTCTCTCCACTGGCTGCCAATTTATTTTAGGATCCATATTTCAATTATTTTATTTGCTTTTAAATCCCTAAATGGCGTGACCCCACCATACCTTGCTGAGCTGCTACAGCACTACACGCCGAACCGCCCTCTCAGGTCAGCGGACCAACTGCTCCTGAACGCGCCTAAAACCAGGTCAAAGCTCAGAGGGGCCGTTGCTTCTCTGTCGCGGCTCCCAAACTGTGGAGCGCTCTGCCCCTGGAGATCAGACAGGCCTCCACACGGCCTGCTTTTAAATCGCTTCTTAAAACCCACCTCTTCTCCTTAGCGTTTTAACATTTGGCGTTTCAACATCTTTTAGAGTGTTGCTTTTTTGCATTTAAATAGTTTTTTGTTTTTACTTGTACTTGTTTTATGGTGTGTGAGCTGAGCTGCGTTTTATCCATTTGCCTGTACAGCACTTTGGTCTGGAGGTTTAAAGTGCTTTATAAATAAAGTTGTACTTGTATTGTATTGTAAAGATGTACAATGAGAGTAATCACTCATAAACTGGTGAAAGCAAGCAGCGTTGTCTTGTTGGTTATTTATTCGAAGCTTCGAAGGCTCAGGTCTCAGAGTATAGGGTAGTGTGCGCAATAGTCACAGATAGCAAAGCTTATATACAAGACAGGGCGGGCAGACAGAGTTTTGTGTAGCGAGGCGGAACGCGGATGTCTCATATCGCTATTAGACACCTGTGTCCTGGAGCTGCAGAAAGTATAACGGTTATGGAAGTTCCAACTTTGTGTTTGAAGTAGTTTCAACATAGTCTGCCAAATCAGCCCTGTGGCCGTGAAGCGCTTGGGAATAATAACCCTCATTCGAGTGCGCAGAGAAAACAGCACATATCAGGAAACGGTACAGTCCTGTTGGACAATGCTTTTAGAAGCATTTGGTTTTAGCATATAAGGTACCATAAGAAATTGCCACTACATGATAAGGACCACTTTAGATTTTTTTCAGATAAAACTGAAATTTTTTATCTTCACTTTTAGAATTATTAAGAAAAAAAATCAGAATTTCGATCAGAATTTTAGAAATGAACAAATTCACATGTGGCCCTTATCCCCTTCCTGAGCCTTTAAAAGCAGGACAAGGCAACAGATATCCAAAATCTAAGATCTGATCTAATTTTAAGATACCAGCGCACTTCATTCCAGCTATTTTTATCTTTGTGGGTCAGCCTCTCTCTCTGTTCCTACCTCTTCATCCTCCCCGGACGTTCCCTCTTCCCACGGTGGACCTGCCAGCACTCCTGCAGCACTTAACTCCCACCGAACTCCGCTTCACCTTCCCCTCACTATGCTGCCAACACCTCGGACCACTTCTCCGTCTCTGTGTTTCAGCCCAGCCCCTCTCGGGAGACTCTCACACAACTTTCCTCCGGTGCCTCCCTCGTTGTGTCAGTTAAGTCAGACAACGCCTTCGCCGTCTTTGTGTTTGCAAGCCATCATCTGAAGTAGCCTGGAGCCAGAGAGAGGCTTTTACTCCACTATCGATCCACATCCGTCACTCAGTCTCTCGTGGAAACTGTCAACAAACTATAACGAATTAGCTTGACGTAAAGTGTGGGGGGGAAAAGCTAATGCATGCACGCAGACTACAGACTGAGTTGCCGACGAGATACTTTTAAAGAATGACCCAGAGACGCGGAACAAAAACAGAAGCTGACATCCATTAACCATGAGGAGAACTCCCAAATGCTTCTCCTGGATAATAGCTCAAATCTTCCTCTACAGTGTGTGTGATGAATAAATGATGACAGCAGCTTTTCTCCAGCAGACCAACTAAAGGCCCTGACACACCAACCCGATTTTGGGAGTCAGAGGCCGCCAGAGGCTGTCGGGCATTTGAAGCGCCGTAGTCAGGTTGGTGTGTCCCGAACCGTCTGCCGTGACACGCCTTATTTGGACTGCCCGACCCGATGCATGGCCGATTCAACATGTTGAATCGGCCATGCATCGGGTCGGGCAGTTGGACCAAGCAATCACTCTGATTGGCTGTTCAGCTAGCGAATCAGTGCATGAGAAGCGAAGCGGAAGTGAGGGACGTAAACAAACGATTTAAAAGAAGGCACACACAGACTGCTATTCTTTTTCATCTCATCATGGCGATCTGGAATGATGCAAACGAAGACCTGCTGATCACCTTGATCTAGGAGAGGCCAGCTCTGTATGATATTACGGAGAAAAGATACTTTGTTTATATCACGGTCTGTTCTTCTTCTCTGTCTTCCGGTTGTTGCCTCTTTTGAATGACGAATACACACTACCGCCGCCTGCTGGAAAGGAGAGTTATTGCCACTCATGCACTGAAGTCGGTGCGGTGTGTTCCCGTGCGACACATGGCCAAAACGCAGGAGAACACGGCCAGGCAACAGCCGACTTCAGCGTCGGCTAGTCCTCTGGTGACTGCTTGGTGTGTCAGGGCCTTAAGGGCGACTGTGGCTGCGAGTGCGGTCGTCTTTCAACCAGAAGGTTGTGGGTTCGATCCCAGCCCATGCAGTCAACATGTCGATGTATCCTTGGGCAAGACACTTAACCCTGAGCTGCTCCCGATGGCATGTGTGTGAATGTTAGGTCCTAGAGCAGTGTTTCTCAAACATTTTCATACCAAGGACCACTTAACCAATACGGACCACCTAACTCCACAGATATCCAAATTCACATCGTTTTTCTAGAAAAGATTACAAATCGCCTGAAAATGGTACAAACAAGTGGCAAAATGTTTGATGAAGGTGTTGCGCTGGGCTATATCATGCAATCAAAAATGAAACTGAAGCTCGCTCCATTGCGGAGATATTCCCGTGAGAGTGCGGAAAACTTAAATTGATTTATTTATTTCAAATGTGAAATGTTACCAATATACTCACGGACCACTAGGGGGCGCTCACGGGCCACCAGTGGTCCGCGGGCCGCACTTTGAGAAGCACTGTCCTAGAGTAAGGTACACTGCTCTGAATGGTTTAATGACATGTAGTATGTAAAGCGCTTTGAGGGGTCTTAAAGACTGGATAAAGCGCTATATAGGTACAGTCCATTTACCAATCAATTACTTTAAGAGAAAATCCCACCTAGCTCCAAAATGTCGTTATTTTATCCAGTTAGACATTTGTGTAAAACTTCTTAAGTCTTCTTAATGGCCCAACATGTGAGTTGTTCAGGTGGATATTTGGACATTTCCTCAATGCGTTTCGGAGATATCGTCTTCTCAAGAATGTGAGGTCAGGCCATTTGACCCTTGAATCCTATCAGTCCATCTTTTGGCCAAATACAAATAGTCCTACTGAGATATTGTGTGTACAAGAAGAGGATAATAGTTTGTTGTAAAAAACATAATCCGGGTGCGGATACTTTAAAACAGGAGACAGTATGAACTCTGGCATGAATTCAAATACCTTCACTCATCCACTTCTACCATCGTGGCGTCTTTAAACTCAGAGTTTCATTAAGGCAGAAGATTACAGGGCAGGAGATGAGAGTGGGTTTGATAGTCAGACATTAATAAGAATGTACACAGCAGCCACAAAGGCAGTCAAGCACACATTATCATCGAGTGGAGGCGGAGGGAGAGAGGGAGAGACGGGGGTGAAAAGCCCACTTATCTTAGTAACCTTTTTACACTTCTTATTTCCATGGCATTCAAAGCAACAGAAGACGACGGGATTAGGGAGACGAAACACAAGCTTTCAGTATGCGAAGCTTCAAGTTTGAGTTCAAATGAGAGGACATTATCCTATAAAAAAGCTGATGGACTGCTATCAAAGTGCTGGCGAACAAACACTAGCTCTGTGGCTCCGATTCCTCTGTAATCCTAAATGTGTGACCGAGCATGATTCATGCACGTGTAATCCTGAAGGCTCGCCCAGACAAGCACCACGACACTTCTGATGTGAGTGGAGCAGGAAGTTAGTTGGGATTTTACCACGCGCAGTTCCCTCGTCTTAAAGTCAACTGTTTTTAAAATGTGTGTTTGGTTAGAAGGCTGAAATAAACTGGTTAACAAAGGTTTAAGAGATTGTATTGTTTTATTCTATGACATAACATCTGTCAGTAATTACCCATGGTGAATGCCTGAAGCTTTAAAGGTCACCTATCATGCTATTTTTAGGCCATATCATATATATATCTCAAATATATAAAAATATATAAAAAAACATGTCTATGAAGTGATCACCCATTCTAGCCACGCCTCATATCCCTCTATTTCACTTCCTGTTTCAAAAGTGCTGATTTGGGTATAAATCTTTAAAGGGGAGGGGTCTGAGCTCATGCGGGACCCGGCAGCTACCGTCTAAACTAAATGCTGCCGTGATGAAACGCCATATCATGGATCATCAAGGATCTGAAACAGTCTGGAGCTCAAAGGCTTTCTCTCTGGCCGGTTACACCACAAGGTGAGTTCCTTTCTACTTCCTGCTTCTTCACACACATGCTCTCCAGCGCAGGTTAGCTCCGAGTGTTAGCGATGCTAATGTAAACACCGACCATATTACGTCCAAAACAGTCGGGCATTGTTTCTGACAGCAACGTTTCTGATTGGGCCGTGGGTCCACATTTCAGATGTTACGTCATATTGGACGCAAATCTGGATCAGCTCCGTTGTTCCCCGTTTTTAGAGATTTGGGTACGGAGGAAAAGAGAGAGGGTTTTATTTTCTGACGCTGCGTGAGTTCCCCGACGCACCGGGGACACGTATTCAAAAAGTGCATTTTGCATGATAGGTCCCCTTTAAAACGGCGGTTGCCAACAAGTGACTTAATGGGAAACGTCAACATGCAGAACATTAGCTGCCTTTAGCTTAGCGATGTTGTCGTGATGTAGTTATTTTATAGCAATTGCATTTACGCTTCAAAACTCATAAAAAGGTCTGTGGATATCACCCTGCTGAACAAAACCTAAAAGGTATCATAAACGTGTGTTTTCCACAGATCTTCAATACTCTAAAATCCTTTTTGTAGAAGGAGCCCTTCTTTAACTCCAAAATATGTCATCCCTGCATCCCCCTATTTGGGGTTTCAGGAATCCAGAAAGTGACTCCATCTTACATATTTGACATCTGAACACACATTTCCATTTGTACCGCACGCCTCATCACCCTCTGTTTTTCCAATCACGCCTGTGAGGCTTGCAAATCACTTTCAGTGCAGGAGGGTCTGTCTCCCCTCGCTGAGCGGTGCTTCCTCTCATTCACCGAGGCTCACACACAACACCTGAACAATGACTTCATGTGGGCAAAGACACACTCATGAACACCTAGGCATTCCCCAGCAGATTGTTGACCCAGGCTCTTCCGCAGTGAGGCCGCGGCTGCTGGATATTTATAGGAAGCCTTTAGGGGATTCCGCTTTGTTTCAGAGTGAATGGGGACCCCTCAACGGGAGAGCAATGAAAGGACATGCATGTATGAACACACAGAAGAACTGAGACATGTGTCTATTGAACTTAATGAAGTGTAATGTCGTTGTGTAGAAGTGAGCAACACAAAAGCTCCTTCGACAAATAGTCAATTGAGATTTTTCTATTGGATTTAAAATATTGCAATAAATAAGATCAGAGGAAAACATGATTTAGATCAGCAGGATAATTTCCACAGCTAACTTTAGAATAAGTGAAATCGCCAGAAGTAAAAAGTTAACAGCTATGAAGGAAGTACGGCACGGTCACATGGCTACTACCTCTGCTTTTACCAGTCTTATTTATTTGTGTATTTTTAACCGCAGTGAGAGTTGCCAAAGAAATGTCGTTGTACTTTGTACGATGACAATTTAAGATATATTCTATTCTTCATGTCACCAATGCTAAGCTAAAGGCGGCTAATGTCCAGCATGATGACAGTGACGAAGGGAACTTGGTCGCTGTGGACTGACGGCTTCAGGCCGGGTGATGGGGCACTTTGTTGGCGTGATTGCACAGTACATGTTGTCTGTGGCTGATGACGGTGTGCACCTGGTGTCCTGTGTTGTCTCCTCCCCCCTCACCTGTGTCTTGTTGTGCTGATTAGAGTGTGTGTATTTAGGCTCTGTTGCCCTGTCTGTTGGGAGGCGGGGTGTGTGTGTGAGATCCTTGTGGCTGCAGGATGTGGACAAAGAGAACCGCAGGATTGAGACGGTGAACTTTGTGCCCATGTTTACATTTATACAGTCAATATTTTTATTTATTTTTCCCCTTTCCCTCCCTCCCGGTCCTAGCTAGTAAAATAAATAACTAACTAAATAAATAAGATAGATACCTGTATAGGTAAAAGTAAAGTAATATAGAAGATAATATTAAAAGAAAATGTATAGATAAGGGAATAAAGAATAGTAACAGTAATACTTGTACCCATATACTCATATGTATACCCACATGCACATACATACACGTACCTACCTACATACATAGAGCCCCAGACAGATTCAAATAGTTTTGAGCAGCCCCTCAGGTTATATTTATTCTTCTCCAAGTCCAGGTACAACATTAGATCTTTAAGCCATGGAGATGCTTTAGGTGGTATAGAAGATTTCCATTCTAGGAGTATTCTTCTTCGTGCTAAGATAGATGCAAAGGCTGTACTGTCCTTAGTTTTCCTCTTCAACATTCGTTGGCCAGGTATTACTCCAAAAATGGCAGTTTCTGCACATGGTGTCAATACCACGTCCACGGCCTCAGTAAGGTGATTGAAAATGCTTGTCCAGTGTCCTTGTAGGCGAGGACAAGACCAAAACATATGAGTCATGTTTTTAATAAACGCCCACGTCGGGTTATATTTTTGGACGTTCTGCCTCTGCCTCCTTGCTTGCTCTGGGCCGCTCAACGGGCAGCTTCACAATGACGTTTAGCAGGCTCATGAAGTCATTAGTTAGCAACCACCGTTTACAAGACAAAAGATGTTTATGAGGAATAGTAGCTGGCGTATTTGATTTTAAAATAAAATACTTTATTGCAGGCATCCAACCAAAACCTCATGAAGCGGCGTGTGCTAACATGCCAACTTGTTTCCGGGTTTAGGACGCATGCCTGCACCACTCTGAATATGTAAATCAGTGGACTTGCACTTACAGAACTGGAGGCTCAGACTGATGATGGCCAGCGCGGCCCCCCCCACCATCACCAGCAGCAGGAAGCGGTTACGAGCCAGCATCTTCTCATGTGATTGGTCCTCCTTCCTGTCCGTCAGCCATCCAGATCACCACCCATCCCTGCAGTCTGGACGCAAAGTGAGATTATGAAAATGGAGCTTCATAGACGGCTTGTTGTTCTCAATTGTTATACTGTTGGAGATTATAATCTATGGGGAGTTTTCTTGGCTTCATTAAGTTAGCAATACTCGGGCTATGATGAACAGCTGTCATATGTTCACTGCTTTTAAAAAAAGGAAATGAAAACTATTTCCTATCAATCATAAAAATACTCAGACCAGTTCCCCTTTCAGACAGAAGTAGGTGTAGTTGGCCAGAAGTTGTATGATTTAGGTTCATGGACAGAGATGAGAGTATCACTAGGAAATATGGTAAAACAATAAGTGTAGCATTCACAGTTTGCTCCTACTTTAAAGAGGCGTGAGAGAAAATAGACCAAGTGTTGATCCTGGTCTTTGCATTACACGTCACTTGTGAGTCGCTTTGATCCAAAGCGTCTAACATACTCAATACTGAGGGCAATCCCCACAGGAGCACTTTGGGGAGAAGTGTCTCAGGGACATGCTGACTGCAGTGGGGTTTGAACCTGTGAACGCACAATCCACTGCACCACACGCCGCCTCTTTAATACTCAAAAATCTTTTAACTAAAGCAGTTTGCATTTTCCCTCGTGTCGTGAACCGGGTGGAAAGAAGCAGCCGTATTGTTCGGAACCTTACAGACACTCAAACGCACGACTCAAAAGAAAGTTTGTTCAAAATAGTCTTTACTTTGGAAAAGTATAAAGTTCAAACAAAACATCACTCCTAAGAGGCAAAACGTAGCAAAGCAAATTACAAACTAAATAAACGTGACTATGGTCGCAAAATACAATCATCTCTGGGCGAGACAAGCTGGCTCTCTAAATGGCACAAGGCACAAGACGAACTGGCACAGGACAAAGGGAGACAGGACTATTTATACATGAGGTAAGGGGGAAACAATCAGGGGCGGGGCAGACACTGACGATGGCGGGAAAACACAAAGGGAGGAAGTAAAGGGACCTGAAATGAGACCAGAGGTAAGTACAAAATAAAACAGGAAGTGCAATGACAGGACTAGACAGGCGAACAAAAAGACTTGACGAAACATAAATCTAACCTGGGCTATGAACTAAACGTGAAACAATAACATGAACCTGATTAACATGACATGAACAATGTAGCAGACATGACGGGATGTTACAAGTATGCAATTACTTTTTTGGTAATGATCTTACAAAAAAGGATGTTGCAATTCTGTATATCCGGGTCAGTGACAAATAAGGGTTGGTATGATGTCCAAATCAAAAATATGCTTTAAACGTATTAAAACAACATGTTAGATGTTTGTATAAATGTATAGTTTGCATTTCTGTTGGTGTCATAGTGTTTTATATGACATTTCTACCATTTGTAATCAATTAAAGAATCACAGTCCCATTAAATTGTCAAATGGTGTAACCACAAAACATGACAAGTATTACACAATTCACCCTCCTAGAAGTTATGTAAGTATACTGATAACAATTATTTATTTATTATGAATTATCATCTCAAAGTATATTTAAAATATTTGATTTCTAAACTTCGTAAACATCGTTGTTTCTCTTTCGTGACAGTTGTATCTGTGCTAAGGTCAGTGTACAACGGCAAGTCAAAAGGTTTTCTGTTTGACCAACTGCTGGAAGAAAATCTGTCAATCACCAGCTTGCAGTTATTCTTATTTGTGTTTAAGTACTTGTGTTCTTACTGAAATGATGAATACTCTGGCCTGTGTTGATGATAGATAGATAGATCTTTAATGTTGTCATCGTACAGGTACAACGACATTACAATAAACTCAAGGTGCCAACACGCAACAACAAGACAATATAGGAGGCTGCTGTTAAATTACAGGCTGTTTTTAACACTATGCAGACTCAGCTCTCTGAACTAAAGCTTCTTTTAAATGTGGATCAAACCAAGGTCATGCTCTTTTCTAAAGCTAAAAAGACACCAGAGCCTGTTTTAGATATTGTAACTACGCAAGGAACAAAACTTGAAGTTGTTGCCTGTTACAAATACCTTGGTATCTGGCTTGATGATTGTCTCTCTTTTAAACTTCAGGTCACTAATCTGCTTAGAAAGCTGAGGGTGAGGCTAGGGTTCTTCTACAGGAACAAGTCCTGCTTCTCGCTTGAGGCCAGGAAAAGGCTCTGTGACCTTTGACCTGTGCTGGACTCTGGTGATCTGGTCTATATGAATGCACCTGCCCATTGCCTGGTCAAGTTAGATGCTGCGTATCACAGCGCACTGAGATGTGTGACAAACTGTAAAGCATTAACCCATCACTGCACCCTGTATGCAAGGGCTGCTTTGCTTCACTAACTGCACGGAGGCTCAGTCACTGGTACATGTTTCATATACAAAGCCATGATAGGGAAACTTCCATCTTATATCTGCTCCCTGATCTCACGGAGAATTGTAAGTGGCTACTGCCTGAGATCGCATGCTGTGGTTTTATTAAATGTGCCAACTGCTAGGACTGTCCTAGAGAAGACAGCTTTTAGATGCAGCTCCTCTGTCTTGGAACAGTCTGCACATTAAATGGAAACTGAGCAATCTGGTGCCACTAAATGTTTCTAAAGCTCGGTTGGATGCTACTCAATCTGAAGCTATTGGTACCTGTTCATGTGGATAGTTATATAAATGATGCTGTATGATGTCCTTTTGTTGTTCTGTTTATGTTTTTATGTTTCATGTGGAACTACTGGAGCAGGTCTCCCTTGGAAAAGAGATCAATGATCTCAATGGGATTTATCTGTATAAATAAAGGTTTGAAATGAAATGAAAAAATATAAAAACAACAAGACAATATAAAAACAACAAGACACGATAGGGAATATGTACATAAATAAATAATAAATTGAATTGCACGATTCCCCTCGTATTGCACGAAAGGCTTATATCATTTAAATATTAGCAGCGTTTGGTGCACATATGGACCTGGGAGAAAAACTGAACTTGAGTCTGTTTGTCCGGGAGGACATGGTACGGAAGCGCCTGCCGGAGCGCAGCCGTACGAAGTGCAGCCGTACGGAGTGCAGCCGTACGAAGTGCAGCCGTACGGAGTGCAGCCGTACGGAGTGCAGCCGTACGGAGTGCAGCCGTACGGAGCGCAGCCGTACGGAGCGCAGCCGTACGGAGCGCAGCCGTACGGAGCGCAGCCGTACGGAGTGCAGCCGTACGGAGTGCTCGTTACCCGGGTGGTGTGGGTCCTTGAGGATTTTGACTGCCTTTTTAAGGCAACGAGAGCTGGACAGTACCTCCAGGGAGGGGGCAACCTCTTGTATGAAGTTGTATGGGCTGGTATAGTGGACAGATGAATATAGTTCTTACTGTACTGTCGGTAAATCAAGTCAGAAGTTTCCAGTTTCACACACATACTGAGACATCCTTTACAATTGTCCACCTAACCCAGCAGTTTTGCACATCCATGAATAGTGCGTGAAAGAGCAGAGGGTTGGAAACCAGGCGGAGACATGGGGGAGGAAGGAACTTAAACTGCACTAAATGTAGCCCTGCACAATAAACCCTACCATTAGGGTGTCTCAAAATACTCCCAGACAGCAGCGTTTAAGCCTAACCGAGGCACAATGAAATGAGGCCTCAGGGAGAATTGGAGCAACAAACATGCACCGTGTGACCTTTGCAACTGTCCGCGCCCACGATCCTGTATTTCAGGATGTGCCACGCCAAACTGCAGTCAGTCTGATGCTGAGTTTCTTCTTTAAAAACGTCATAGATCACACATTTATAGCATACATGTTGCAAGTCGTGGACTTCGGGTCGTGGCTGAACCTGTCTCTGCGGTCCTGCCTTGGGTCTCGTCATGCTGCTTCCCTGATGGCTTCCTCAGGACTGTCGCTGACATCCTCGTGGATTCATCTTCTCATCACAGACACATGCATTTCCTAACAATGTCCGTCCTGGGAGAGGGATCCCTCCTCTGCTGCTCTCCCTGAGGTTTCTCCATGTTCCCCTTTAAACTGTGGGGTTTCTCTGGAAGTGTTTCCTTGTACGATGTGAGGGTCTAAGGACAGAGGGTCTGAGGACAGAGGGTCTGAGGACAGAGGGTCTAAGGACAGGGTCTAAGGACAGAGGGTCTAAGGACAGAGGGTCTAAGGATAGAGGGTCAAAGGACAGAGGGTCAAAGAACAGAGGGTCTGAGGACAGAGGGTCTGAGGACAGAGGGTCTAAGGACAGAGGGTCTAAGGACAGAGGGTCTAAGGACAGAGGGTCAAAGGACAGAGGGTCTAAGGACAGAGGGTCTGAGGACAGAGGGTCTAAGGACAGAGGGTCAAAGGACAGAGGGTCTGAGGACAGAGGGTCTGAGGACAGAGGGTCTGAGGACAGAGGGTCAAAGGACAGAGGGTCTAAGGACAGAGGGTCTGATGACAGAGGGTCTAAGGACAGAGGGTCTGAGGACAGAGGGTCTAAGGACAGAGGGTCTGAGGACAGAGGGTCTAAGGACAGAGGGTCTGAGGACAGAGGGTCTAAGGATAGAGGGTCTAAGGACAGAGGGTCTAAGGACAGAGGGTCTGATGACAGAGGGTCTAAGGACAGAGGGTCTGAGGACAGAGGGTCTAAGGACAGAGGGTCTGAGGACAGAGGGTCTAAGGACAGAGGGTCTGAGGACAGAGGGTCTGAGGACAGAGGGTCTAAGGATAGAGAGCCTAAAGAAAGAGGGTCTAAGGACAGAGGGTCTAAGGACAGAGGGTGTCGTATTGTCATACTGATATTCTGAACAATCTGTGTTGTTGTATTTGCTGTAAAGTGTCTCTACTGTAGGCTATTTGTATTATATATCAGCACTTTGGCTCCACCAAACATCGTTTATAAAAGTGCTGTATAAATAAAACTTGATTTGATTTGATTTGAAGAACTGTAGCCACTGGTTGGTTTGCCATTCAAAACCCAACAAAGCTCACTTATTGAATTTAAATATTGCTGACATCCACGTTTCAGATGATAGCCTGCAGCATGCAGCTTAAAGACTCCAGGGTGTGCTTTGTTGTCCTGCCAGTTTACAAGGCATTGATTAAAGGGGTACCGTTTGAGATCTACTTAATTAGCACGTGCTGTGGAATAGTGGAGTGGTTTAACCTTTAACATTTAATTAAGTTCACAATCACATGCATTTACACATTTAGGATTAGGCTCAAGTTAGGCTAAATGGTGAAGAGGGATACAACGACCTCTTGCCTTGATATATCTGAATGAAAATGATCAACCACAAACTAAAGACATTCAGAGGAGGTATGGCTTGCCTATAGGACAGAGTGTGCAGTGACGCGTCCTAAAACCCGGAAGTAAGCTGCGCATGGGTTCCCTCGACACAAAGGGTTTTGGAAAATAGCTGGAAATAAGGTCTGTGGAAAACGAACCTGTTTGATAAATGCCCGTTTTGTTCCGCCGGATAATCTCCACATGTCTACCCTCCTTTTATAATGTTCGAATCATAAATCTATCGATTAGATTCGTTTTAGGACGCGTCACTGCACCACTCTATTGGTACTAGGGATAGGAACGATTAATCGAACGTCCGAAATTATTCAGGTGTTCGAATATGAGTTATGAATTTTTTTTATTTTTTGGAAGGGGTGCCTAAGTTGATTCGATATGATCAAATGGAATAATTCAATGTATACGACAGAGCCATAGCTAAGTGTGTCAGGTCTAAAGGTGTGTTTTACTCCGCTCACCGGCCCCGCACAGCGGGCAGAGCTGCAGGTGCTGATCTCGCTCTCTCTCTCTCGCGTCCGGTTATACTTCACTCGCGTTTATGTCCAAATCCATCAGATCTAGCTAATGGTATGACTGCTGCCTATAGCTGTCAACTGTTCAAACTGTGGTCACCAGTTCAATACATTTGACAAATTCGACTTGGTTTCTATACTTATTTGAACATGTATTTATTTATTTTAAATATGTAGGATATGAACATTTCAGTTAATCGGTTAACCGTTTTTTGGGGGGTCGAATATTCGAATATACATTTTCTTAATAATTTGGTGACAATTTTGGTTAGGGTTAGCTAACCCTATATTGTCCCAAATCTGTGTAACAAATGGTATCAACTAGGTAGTCCCGATCACCTTTTTTTGCTCCCGATCTGATTCCGATCATTTGAAAATCACGTGATCGGCTCCGATCCCCGATCACGTGATCGGATCGGGACATCTCAAGTATCAACTCAAAAATGCAACATGTACCCTCATAATGCACTCAAACCCTTATGCACTTTTTACATTTCACCTGGCGCCAGACTAAAACACAATGTTTATAACAGATGAATGACTATAAAACATGACAGTGCTGGTGTAACATTAATTGTCCAGAGGTCAGACTGTACATCACCTCTATGTGACATAACCTACACTGACCTGACAAAGGATTATCTCCAAATTCCTCACAAACGTGCCGATTACCGCTCAGTTGCTCATACACAGGCTACACACACTGTACTGTACATAGGCCGGTCCCCTGAGGATCTACATTAAATGTAACTTAACGCTGTCATTGTTCTGCTAACTCAAATGTAAAGTGTATTCATTATTCATTTTGAGAGGTTGATAGGCTGAGCATAATGTACACTGCCTTCTAGATGTTATTGTATATGTTGCGTATTCATCACATATACTCTATAGATATGTATCCTTCATTATTGATACGTATTTTGCGTATGGTGTTTATCTTCAACTGCTCATGTGTATATCTTTATTGTTTTTTATTTGTATTTTATTCTACTCATTCATGTCTTCTGTGTTCTGCTGTGACGGAAACAAATCCCAAATTGGGATCAATAAAGTATATTATCTTATCTCTTACTGGAAAAACACAGTAGCCTATAAATAATAATAATAATAATAATAATAATAATAATAATAATAATAATAATAATAATAATACACTTTATTTGTATAGCACCTTTCAAACCAGAGAGCTTTAACATACACGTACACAGACAGCAGGTGAGTTAAACAATAGCATCTAAACATGAGAATAGTGAAACATAACAATACAAAAATACATAGAATAAGAACATAAGAAGACAAAAAACATTTAATTTCCTTAATTCGTTACTTCAGAAATGGTTTCCCCAGTACTACATATTGGTCGTACTCTTGTAATATTACAACGTTAATACAATATATTGCACAGTAACTAGGTAACGTCAGTTAACGTCAGTTGGCTAACGGTTAGCTAGCGAGTTACATTCATTAACTAATGCAGCAGGTTAGCTCCAGCTGACTGGTGAATAAAGAACAACACACGCGGAGATATCGCGAGTGTCCTGCATGTTATTAACACTTCTCCTAACTTTATTTCTGGCTACTTGTTGCATCATGCCTGTGTTGAAGTGGAGTATTCTCACCGTGATGGTGATGTGTAGCTTTGTGGTGCAGGACAGAGGAACCGATATGTAAATGCCATTCAACAATGCAGCAGAAGACACACAGACAACGAATGCAAGTGTGTGATAGAGGGAAAATATATAAGCACTTGTTAAATTGGTCCTACCTGTAGGACTCGAGTGCCTCAGACAACCGGGGGAAACAGTTGAATCCAGCGCTTCGGTTTCTCCGGTATGAGACTGACTGACTGACTGCCGAGCAGAGAACACCGGCGTCAAGATACACAGCATGCGTAGTGGTAAATCCGGTGATGTCTTTCAAAATGAAAGCATATAGCCACGAGGCGAATATGCTGCCACGTGTTGCATACTTTTCAATGCAGTCAGAGTGTAATCAACGATTGAACACAGCAAGTTGAAGGTGACTCTCATGTGTGAGAAGAACTATCAAAGCATAAAGTGTTATTGGAAATATACACAGTACGATAGGGTATTGTTGTGTGGGGAACTAAAGATCAATAGATGTGACAAAATGTGCTTTTATTTTGTAATCAAAACGTATGGTGTTCCGCTGTAGAGAAGATACATCTGGTTCATGGACAGCCATCAAACTCCCAAACACACTGCTCCATCTGCTGGACCAGAGACAGCAATGCACGTGGTGCCTTCAAGGACTCCTCTCTAGGAAATACATTATGGTTTATTCAAGTATGTTTCATTTCGAGAATACATTAAACACTAAGACAGTAATATGTGGAGGGATATGGCTCCATTTGACAAATACACATATTAATCAGGATTCTCCTATTAAAACGTGCAAATCATGCCGGACTGACATGTATTGTTTAGTATTGCCATTTTTGTTTTAGCTGACTGGTTTATTAACTTATTAAATTATGTATTTCTCTTCTTTATTTGTTTTGTATTTATGTTGTAATATATATATTTGTGTATGTATGTTTGTCTGTGTTGTATGTCTGTTTGTCTTCTGTATTTACATTGTTACTCTACCTATTTTTCTATAAAGTGAAGATTTGTTTCCCTACTTTTGATGCATGCTCTGATGGAATAACTGTGAAGGTTTCTCATTTCTCTAATTCCCCTCCTCGACTCCTATCCCTGTGTCTTAGTCCCGCCCACAGGAGATGCGAGCGGAGAAGTCGAGGAGGGGAACCGAGGAGAGAGGAGGGGAAGCGGCAGGCGTTTAGAGAAATGAGAAACCTTCTAACTGTATGCTGTTGAAAAACTCAATAAACAAAGTTACAAAAAAACAACAAACAATTCAATATGTCAAAAAGGAATATATTCAACACACTGGATAACGATGGATATACGTATATTGTAATGCACATATTGTCATATATATGTCCATATCGATCAGATCCAGTTCTCCTGATCGGCCTTTATAGAGAGCACCGATCAAACTATTAAGAGTGAATATCGGCCGATAATGATCGGCGGCCGATCGATCGGAGCCTCCCTAATTATTACCGGACATTTTGACCGGCAGGTTTTGAATTTACCGGTTTTTAATAAATGTTACCAGCTAAATAACGGTAATTACCGACTAACGGAAACCCTGATGTATATATATTTGTAATTAAATTGAGGCGTGTGGCGCAGTGGATTAGTGTATTGGTGTTCGGATCAGGGGAGCACAGGTTCAAACCCCACTGCAGTCAGCATGTCGCTGTGTCCCTGAGACACTTCACCCCAAAGTGCTCCCGTGGGGATTGCCCTCAGTGTTGAGAAGACGCTTTGGGATAAAAGTGTCTAACAAGTAACATGTACAAAAGAAATGTAATGTAATTAGACAACGGTGCTTCTAACTCTGATGCGTTATGAGTGTCTGTGTTGTTAGTGTTTTCAGGCCTATTGTTGTAGACACATGTGTGGGGGAGTATAGAAATAACATAGACATAGCACAGTGCATAAGTCATACACTCCAACAAGTTAGGCTTTTAAAAAAAAACAAAGAATATATCATGAAAAATAATGGATTCATTTCATTTCATTTCAAGCCTTTATTTATACAGATAAATCCCATTGAGATCATTGATCTCTTTTCCAAGGGAGACCTGCTCAAGTAGTTCCACATGAAACATAAAAACATAAAAGAACAACAAAAGGACATCATACAGCATCATTTACATAACTATCCACATGAGCAGGTACCAACAGCTTCTGATTGACTAGCATCCAACCGAGCTTTAGAAACATTTAGTGGAACCAGATTGTTCAGTTTCCATTTAATTTGCAGACTGTTCCAAGACAGAGGAGCTGCGCATCTAAAAGCTGTCTTCCCTAAGACAGTCTTAGCAGTTGGCACATTTAATAAAACCACAGCATTCGATCTCAGGCAGTAGCCACTCACACTTATCCGTGAGATCAGGGAGCAGATATAAGATGGAAGTTTCCCTAACATGGCTTTGTATATGAACATGTACCAGTGACTGAGCCTCCGTGCAGTTAGTGAAGGCAAAGCAGCCCTTGCATACAGGGTGCAGTGATGGGTTAATGCTTTACAGTTTGTCACAAATCTCAGAGCGCTGTGATACGCAGCATCTAACTTGACCAGGCAATGGGCAGGTGCATTCATATAGACCAGATCCCCATAGTCCAGCACAGGTCAAAGGTCACAGAGCCTTTTCCTGGCCTCAAGCGAGAAGCAGGACTTGTTCCTGGAGAAGAACCCTAGCCTCACCCTCAGCTTTTTTAGCAGGTTATTGACATGAAGTTTAAAAGAGAGACAATCATCAAGCCAGATACCCAGGTATTTGGATTGCATGTGCAGTTAATGTTGGACCTTTTTAATCATAAACTTGTATAGAAACTCAATAAGCAATAATCAGAATAACTTGTAATATATATATATATGCCTTTTCATCAATTCCCCTGTCACAGTTAAATAAACTGAATCTGCTTATCAGAGAAATGCTACAAGGAACTAAATGTCACTAGATAATTGGGAAATATACTAAATAAAAAACAACACTGCATCTAGAATCTATGATTTAAGGGGACCTATCATGCAAAATGCACTTGTCAATGTATTTTTGTATACAAGTGTCAAAAACTAAAACCTCTCTGTTTTCCTCCGTGCTCCCGCTGAAATAGAGGGATATGAGGGATGTCTGAAATGCATGATCGGTTTGGTATTTTGAGCAAAACACATCATAGACATGTGTTTTATATATTTTAATAAATCTGAGACCCATGCCTAAACATAGCATGATAGAATAGAGATTTGTAATTTGAAAATGGCTCTTGCAGTTTTTCGAATTTCAGCATTTAAATTGAGATGTTGCTAATGAGATGCGCGGTGTAAAGGGACTCGACTCCTGCCGCCTGGTTTCCATAATCAGAGTCATCCCGCATACAGCGCAGTGTCTGCTCATGTGGTCACAGAGGCTCTCAGTTCACTCACTGTACTCGGCCTCAGTCAGAGCGAAACACTGAAACCTCAAAGACTGAAAGATTTTGATTTGATTTGAACGTGTAAAACAATAATACAAAACAAAATTCTAATGAAATGAAACATGAGAATTATGATGCTTTACAAACTTAAGCAGCATCAAATTGATAAACAAAAATATTATTGACTTCGAAATGATATATAAACAAATATAAAACGGACAAGTCAAATCAAGCAATCTGATCGGTTCTTAGCCGTGATATACTGAGCATATACCACGGCCTGTCGTGAGCTATTGCTTAAATGATCTACCTAGAGATTATCATGCTCATCCTAGAGCTCAAACACCAACAGACATGAATAGATTGGTGTAACAATCTATTCATAATCTTGATGCTTTTGTCTTTCGGCCGAAGTGGTGTTTCTGTCCACCTGAAGTTCATCTCTTTCAGCTCTGTCTTTGGTCCCACCGGCTTCTCAAGGAAATATCTGAAAAACAATTGATAAATGTTTCACTATGTTTCCCGGCCATTCGCTTTCTATCTGCCCTTGATGGTGAGCAGGTGGACAATGAGATTTAATAGTAGCTTCAACTGAAAATGACACTCTGTAAATGAAAACATGCTCTGATTCTGAAAACTGTACAATGGTAAAGGGCTGGACACAAACATTTGAGTTGAAACTTACTTTCACTGAAAACTTGAAGAAAAACTAGCCTGGCTAAAACCACAATTCAAATCTAATAAAATGTGAAACAACATTTTGATTTGTGAATTTTAGACAACTTTGATTTGGATACCTTCGGACACAACCAGCTATGCTAAGCTAACTATCGGCTAGCTCTAGCATCACATAGCAACCCAGTCTCACGGCATTCCGTTATAGTCACGAAAATTTAATCTATTGATTGCACCACTGATTCACCACGTCTTTTTGTCCGGTCGGGTCTTGGAATACCAGAAGCTGTGTGGTTCATAAAAACATGTTCTTAATCAATATCTATACACTAAGCCTAACCCTATCCCTTTTATTTTTAAATAGTATAATGTCTGAGTTGTTTTGGCGTCTGCGAGGAAGAGAAATGGCTCAGAATACTGACATCTGTATTTTTTGTCATCTTTTTTTCCTTCTAATTTGTTATTATTTGGTGCAGGCACGAAACATACCACCAATAGAAATACAGCATGCTTCTAAAATGGTTCTGTGTCAGAATACTGAAATCTGTATTTTTTTAAATCTGTTTTTCCTTCTAATTTGTTATTATTTACATTGCTTTTAAAATCGTTCTGTGTGACACGAATAAAATGGCGAAATCATGTTGGTGAACACGAATCAATACATTCAGTTCATGACTTTAACACGAAATGCCGTGAGACTGTGTTGTACATAGACAGAGAGAAACGAGAGTGCATGGTATCAATCTTCTTATACTCTCTATAAGAAAGCAAAAACATATATGCAAAATGTGATTGAATTCCAACCACTATTAATTATACACTCTGTGGTAAAATGATTTCACTACAACAGATAGCTCGTGCATCCTGATCCTGAAAAGTCTCCTGTCGAAGCAAATTCTTTCTTCGAGGGAATCACGTTGCCTCTGATTGGCCCTAATGTGGTACTTGCTGTTGCTCTTGCATCTGCAGAAGTAACAAACGTGGCCAAGTCTGTGATTATGAATGATTGAATCAGGCTAGAACTCTTCAGAAGATGCTAGCCTCCTCCTCGGCAGTAATATCTGAAGGTACGGCAGTCATATGAGCCGAGCGGCTGAACCTGCAACCACTTAAAATTACCTTTTTCCTTCAGCTGCACTCAATATGAGTCATGGGACAGGGATGGTGTGGGACAGGGGATTGGGAATGGCATGTCTGTGCCTGCTTGCTGCCATGTGGAAGACTTCAACTGATAACATTAGTGCGTAATATGCCTGTGTTACATCCTAAAGCTTGCCCTTTGTAAATTAAATGATGAATGCTGTGTTGGCAATTTTGGAGAAATCCGAATCACGCTTGGCAGCCAGATGCCAGATGTAAAGCATGAGATTTGCATTAGTCTTGGAGCTGCCTTGATTCATTTTTACATAACCGTGAATGTCTGGAATGGAGTTGATTATATAACAAACAGTAGCCGCTTTTCTACTTTTGTTGACTGTCTTTTTTTTGCAACAAAGAACGTTTTTTGATATAAATGTTCCTTTCCGCACGGTCCACTGATGAATTAACATCAACATGATCGATTAAACAGCTATACCAATGTTTTGGTCCAATTTGATTATGTTCAATTCTTTGGTTTGAAAGACATGAACGTCATTATATCTGCTTAGCTTTAGCATGTTAGCATCTTCACAGTGTGTGTTAGCATGCCTACGTTATCATTCACATCAAATCACCACTATGCAGTCCTCAAAGATTCCAAGATGTTACATCCAAAGGCTTCATATGCACAGTAAAGTAGTTTGGGCGACACAATGGTGCAGGTAAGACGCAAAAAAATCTAAAAAATGTCAAACAGAAAAACACAAAACTGAATATAAAATGAAATACTGTAAAGTGAAATAACATAAATATGTGGATATTAGGGCTGTCCTGAATACCATTTTTCGGGCTCCGTATATAGGAGTAGTAAACAGGATTCAGGAACCGCTTCAGCACGTGTATTTCGGTTTATTCACGGCATTCATTTTGTTATTTTACAGTATTGTTGTTTTATAGTTATTTGTTAATGTTTACAACCCATTTTGTGTTCTTTGAAATTGAAAAGGATATTGCATTGTGTTTGTTACTTTCGTTGCAGTTGTATTAATTAGTTGCAATGTAATTTTACTTGGCTTCCTATTTTGTATGGACATGCTTTTATTTTGAAGGAGAGTTAGCGCTGTTGACAGGAAGTTGTTGTTGCTATGGAAACAACGTGACGGAGATTAACCATATTAACGGAGAAAAGTAATATTTACATATAAAGACGGAGAAAGTAAACGATAAAGTGTATGGTTAAGTGTTAGCACCCCCCGAAGAGGCACAAGCTCTTACGTTGATATTGGAGATTTCAATCAATTCAATTTGGCAGCCGCAGTGCAAAAAAACGAAAAAAAAACAAAAAACGAATATCCGAATAACGAAATTGAAACCCGAATAGTACTCCAACGAACGAATATTCGGGTACAGCCCTAGTGGATATTTAACTGTACAGCCTCACACAGCCACAAGCATACATGTTAAATATACCTGCATTATTTTAGAAAATGACTAAGCAAATAATATGATCTTGTTAGGATTTCTTAAGCGCCGAGACTGGGATAAACTGAAAAGAGTACAAGGAAGCTTATAAAAGTGAACAGCATTTAATTAAACAAATGATGCGGCGATATACAATGAAATGTGCGAGTTGGTGGCTCCCCCCCCAGCCACCAACAGCTGGGAGGGGGGCCGAGGCAATTCCTGTCGTTTTTCTGGTGTTAATTACAGCATTTTCTAATGTCTGTGACTATTTAAACATTCCCTAATAACAGTATTGAAGCGTCAATAAATGAGTGTTAATGACAGTGTGTTTAGTGTACAACACCACATGTCATTTCACCGTCAATTCACGGTTTCAAAACGTATGGTTTCCCACATGCTAAAACTAACCGGAAATGAAGAATTTTCAGAATAAAACTTTGAAGTTAAAAGTGTGTGTGAGAACTTCCGGTTTTTCAGAATAAAACTTTTTAATTTAATCTAAATTACGCCATATAAACATTGTTTTTAATTTCTTACAATCTCTTGGTACTTAATTACATGTGCATTCAATCGTTCTGAGTCCATGAAAGTTCTACACTATTGCTTATACTAACCGAGACATGGCTATAGTAAAATGGCTAAAGCTACTAAAAAAAGATTTGGGATGCGTATTTAAAAAGTTTAAAGTGATAGTGCACATAAATCAATGTGCAATCAATGTTTCTACGATTAAAAGGCCACAGAAGACATGAACAGATCACAAACTTATGTCGTGACTAATTGGGGTGGAAAGTACTGTAGGCTGCCTAAAAATACATACAATATGTGCAATAATGTAGGGGTTGTTACGTGCCAGGCAGGCTGTACTTGTGTGGTTTTCCTTCCCTCCTGTGTTTCTCTCTTCTCCCTGTCTTCTGCACAGCTAACCAGCAGCTGATCCTTTGACTCCTCCTCCTCCTCCTCCTCCTCCTCCTCCTCCTCCTCCTCAACAGAGTGTTTCAGTTATATGTCTGTTCGGTTCTGGGTTTACAAAATAAACCTTTTGTAAACTGTTACGCTGACTCCCTCATTTGTATTGGTTGTATGTTATTGTCTCCATGTCCCCTAGACCTTAGTGGGGACATAACAGGGGTCCTGAAATACTTTTTCTGATACCTTATAATCATCCACCTACAGTATATGTCATGTTTGTCCAGTGGACGAAAACACCTGACTTCCTGCTACCTGCTCACTCCTCCAGCTGTCAGTGCCTCATTTCAGATGTTGTGGATTTTCGTCCTCCATTTGCTCAGCGGGCACAAACCCATGCTCTGTTCACGTGTGTGAGGTAGACCTGAAATGTCACACGCACACACACACATATAGAGGGGACAGTGCCCTGGAGCAGTGCACTGAAGTACTACTGGCTTTTTTCCGAACAGGCAAAGATGTTTCCTCATCAAAACACAGACTTGAAAATGGACAATGAGCCCTCAGTCTTGTCAACACTAACTTTGATATTTTTGTTCAAATGAATTATCATATTTTAGTTGTACTGATCAATAAATATGCTGGTATATATGTTGATACATGCATTGTTCTACATGTTTAGTAATAGACAATATGTGTGTCTGCCCATGGACGGACTGAAAATGTCTTTTTGAAATGAATACGTTTGTTCGTTTGTTTAGTAGAGATTAATATCATTAAACACGAGACATCACATGAACCCTGAGTATGAAGGAAAGTGTTTTTATCAGCAGAGTTCAGTAGCCAGGTGGTCAAACAGTGGTTGATCATTAATGTTGTGTTGACCTACTGTACCACATGTCGCAGATAACCCTCCTGAAGGAATAATAGTGTAGACAGTTTGTTTGTGCCAGCTTTGCATCGCTTACCATGCAGGTTACATACATGTCCACTCATTCGAAATATAACAACTAATCATTGTGTCTTTTAGATTTGAAAAATATGTCTGCACAAAATATATTCACTAAATCCTCCAAGAAGCGATGATGAAAAATAGTTATTTGCATAGTTATTTGCATTCTGTTGACGCACTATATATTCAGGCACACACTCCGAACCTAATGACCAGTGTGTCTTGGACACCGGAGATAAACATGTCTCGTAATATGGTGACTGTGACACATATCATTTGCCAGGGATTACTTAACACCGAGGGATTCCCCAAATCAATGTCCTTTATAAGGGAGCACCCTAATATGGTCGCCACACAGGAGCTACACATTCTCCGTCTCTCCCTAATATAGAGGGGACGGGGAACTCCGTGTTTCCCTCGGAGACTTGTCCGCTTATCACTGACTGCTCACTGTTCTTTTAAAGCTGACACAATGCGTATTTTTATCCTTGGAGCTTAAACAAATACATGACAATGATATGCAGCAAAAAACACGCCCAGAAACGGTGGCAATACTGGTGAATGCTAACACTGTAACCGTAGCACACATTGGGAAAGGTCTTACATTGAACTAAATCAGTAATGTCTTGTACAGTAATGGGTAGTGAATGTTTGCTAAGAGCCACCAGTACACGCCTACCTGTCTGAGTCTGTTAGATTAAGACAGCATGTGCGTTATATCTTCTGAATGCAAGTTTCCATACATGGGGGAATGTGTAATTCTACTTTTAATAGTGACATTCACTGTTGGGGATTCTAATGTATAAAAGAACAACAAAAAGACAGCGCAATCGTGATAAGTACACTGTGTCCACGTTGTTCAACACATGCTGCTGAATTGTAGATGGCATTCTGTTTGTTTGCAGAGGCCTACCAAAAGTCCTGGAGAGAATGTTTGCTCTCAAAGTTCAATCTGACTATTTCCAGACAGACCTGCACGGAAGACCAAAAATACATGTTGTCCACTAACAGACACCAACAACTAATCATGTTGTCAACTCGTCTTCCTAGAATTCAGCTAGCACTGTCACATTTCAAGGGCCGATACTCTACACCTCCTACATTTAAGAAAGCAAAAACCAGCACAGGCATAATAATAATAATAATAATAATAATAATAATAATAATAATAATAATAATAATAATAATAATAATAATTATAATTATAATAATAATAATAATACTAATACTAACAATACATTGCATTTCAAAGCGCTTTTCCAGGTGCTCAAAGACGCTTTACAGTGGTGATAAAACATGATAAAATAGAATTTAAAAGTTATTAGAACAAGATAAAATAACATTTAAAAGTTATTAGAACAAGATAAAATAACATTTAAAAGTTATTAAAACAGCAATACAGCATAATTCACAGATTAAAAGCCAGTCTGAAGAGGTGTGTTTTGGTCAGTGTTTTGAAAGTGGGGGGGTCAGTGCAGTCTCTGATGTGTTGTGGGAGGGAGTTCCAGAGGGTGGGGGCAGCGATGGAGAAGACTCTGTCCCCCCTACACCCAGAACCCTTAACATTTTTGAACTGCCAACTTCTGTGAAGTTTGGAAAGACACAACAAACCTTTCCTTGTTTGAAAGTGCTTAAGACCACTTTTAGGAGCAGACCTGGTAATAATAAGCACCCTCACAGAGAGAATCACGGTTTAACTACTCTGTGTGTATAAGAGCGTTAGTTGTTTTGGAGTATATGCTCTAAGAAGTATGATATTGGCAGATTAACACTTAAAGGTCCCGTGTCATGGCCATTTCCACCGATCATAATTCCATTGTTGAGGTCTACTAGAATAGATTTACATTGTGCAATGTTCCAAACTCACATTGGTTTCTCACAGCATCTCTGTAAAGTCTGTGTATTCTCTCTCTCCACTAAACGGCTCGTTGCAGCTCTTGCCCCCCCCTCCCTGTGAGCCCAGTGTGCTCCGATTGGTCGGGACCAGTCGGGACGTTGTGAATCACGCTGAGCTCCGTGGAGGTGTGGTTTCCTTGTTTAGCGACAGCGAAACACAGCGAAACTCACCCTGAGCACACACAAAGTCACAGCCGAAGTAACAACAATAAGTGTGGCTTGATACTGAGTAAGAAAAAGGTTGATAGACGCTGTGAGAATGGGTCTGCAGAGAGAATCCCAACTGTCTGCTATCAGCCTGCAGCCAGGGAGGAGAGATCAGCAGAGCTGACTGCACTGAGTGTGTGAGGAAGTCCGTGGATTGGTCAATTTGGACCAATCAGCGGGGGCATAACGTAACGTCTCCGCGGACGTAATGTAACGGCTCCGCGGACGTAATGTAATGGCTCCACGGATTGGTCCATTTCGTTCCGGGGACGACATGACATCATGATGTCCCCGGAAGAATCAAATGGACAGTGACGTATCTCCAACGAGGCGTTTTGGGGAGGTGTTAGAGTTTTACTCCCTACATGGTGTACTTTGAGGGTTTTGACTCTGCACACCGTTTACATACAGAAAAACCTTCATAACAACAAGGGGACGGGTGATAACCGAAAAAGCATGACATGTCACCTTTAACGCCAAGAGGGGTTTTTACAGCCTTGCTTAAGTTCAAAGAAGAGTTATTACATGTCTTCCGATGCCCTTACCCAATTTTCTATCATGATCCACACTTTCTTTCAAACATATATGTCTATTGTTCCCAAGGATTAATGCTATCTACGAACAAAATCCGATAAAAAATGTACAAAAATGCGAAATGAATTACATTTCCATCAACAGCCGATGTACTTTGTGTTTGGTGCTGTTTGCAAATGTACCATTTGATGTGCAGGAGTTTAACACATTGCTGCATTTAGCAGCCAGTGCATTTTAGATTCAAAGCAGGGTGTTTACACAGGGCCGTCCCGGGCCAACATGAGGCCCTCTGTTTCGCAAGCGTGTATCCAGAATACATAGAAAACAACTCCTGGTCTTGACCTCCGGAGACACACTCTTGTGCCTGTCATTCACTCAGACAACGTGATGACCTGAGAAACCGTGGCACATGATCCGGCCTGGACCCATTTGCAATTATCAAATTGAGAGGCGTATGGATTTTATTCTGCTTCCCAAATTGGAAAACCTCATTTTCTGTGAACGTTTGAGTCTCAAGTCCTAGTTTGCCTCTCTCTCTCTCTCTCTCTCTCTCTCTCTCTCTCTCTCTCTCTCTCTCTCTCTCTCTCTCTCTCTCTCTCTCTCTCTCTCTCTCTCTCTCTCTCTCTCTCTCTCTCTCTCTTCTCTCTCTCTGTCTCTCTCTCTCTCTCTCTCTCTCTCTCTCTCTCTCTCTCTCTCTCTCTCTCTCTCTGTCTCTCTCTCTGTCTCTCTCTCTCTCTCTCTCTCTCTGTCTCTCTCTCTCTCTCTCTCTCTCTCTCTCTCTCTGTCTCTCTCTCTCTCTCTCTCTCTGTCTCTCTCTCTCTCTCTCTCTCTCTCTCTCTCTCTCTCTCTCTCTCTCTCTCTCTCTCTCTGTCTCTCTCTCTCTCTCTCTCTCTCTCTCTGTCTCTGTCTCTCTCTCTGTCTCTCTCTCTCTCTCTCTCTCTCTCTCTGTCTCTCTGTCTCTCTCTCTCTCTCTCTCTCTCTCTCTCTCTCTCTCTGTCTCTCTCTCTCTCTCTCTCTCTGTCTCTCTCTCTCTCTCTCTCTCTCTCTCTCTCTCTCTCTCTCTCTCTCTCTCTCTCTCTCTCTCTCTCTCTCTCTCTCTCTCTCTAATATGTCTGTGTTACATCCTAAAGCTTGCCCTTTGTAAATTATAAATGCTGTGTTGACAATTTTGGAGAAATCCGAATCACGCTTGCCAGATGCCAGATGTAAAGCATGAGATTTGCATTAGTCTTGGAGCTGCCTTGATTCATTTTTACATAACCGTGAATGTCTGGAATGGAGTTGATTATATAACAAACAGTAGCCGCTTTTCTACTTTTGTTGACTGTCTTTTTTTTGCAACAAAGAACGTTTTTTGATATAAATGTTCCTTTCCGCACGGTCCACTGATGAATTAACATCAACATGATCGATTAAACAGCTATACCAATGTTTTGGTCCAATTTGATTATGTTCAATTCTTTGGTTTGAAAGACATGAACGTCATTATATCTGCTTAGCTTTAGCATGTTAGCATCTTCACAGTGTGTGTTAGCATGGCTACATTTCATTTCATTTCAAGCCTTTATTTATACAGATAAATCCCTTTGAGATCATTGATCTCTTTTCCAAGGGAGACCTGCTCCAGTAGTTCCACATGAAACATAAACAGAACAACAAAAGGACATCATACAGCATCATTTACATAACTATCCACATGAACAGGTACCAATAGCTTCTGATTGAGTAGCATCCAACCGAGCTTTAGAAACATTTAGTGGCACCAGATTGTTCAGTTTCCATTTAATTTGCAGACTATTCCAAGACAGAGGAGCTGCGCATCTAAAAGCTTTCTTCCCTAAGACAGTCCTAGCAGTTGGCACATTTAATAAAACCACAGCATGAGATCTCAGGCAGTAGCCACTTACACTTCTCCGTGAGATCAGGGAGCAGATATAAGATGGAAGTTTCCCTAACATGGCTTTGTATATGAACATGTACCAGTGACTGAGCCTCCGTGCAGTTAGTGAAGGCAAACCAGCCCTTGCATACAGGGTGCAGTGATGGGTTAATGCTTTACAGTTAGTAACAAATCTCAGAGCGCTGTGATACGCAGCATCTAACTGGACCAGGCAATGGGCAGGTGCATTCATACAGACCAGATCCCCAGAGTCCAGCTCAGGTCAAAGGTCACAGAGCCTTTTCCTGGCCTCAAGCGAGAAACAGGACTTGTTCCTGTAGAAGAACCCGAGCCTAACCCTCAGCTTTCTAAGCAGATTAGTGACATGAAGTTTAAAAGTGAGACAATCATCAAGCCAGATACCCAGGTAAGGATACCTACGTTATCATTCAGATCAAATCACCACTATGCAGTCCTCAAAGATTCCAAGATGTTACATTCAAAGGCTTCATATGCACAGTAAAGTAGTTTGAGCGACACAATGGTGCAGGTAAGACGCAAAAAAAACAAAAAAATGTCAAACAGAATAACACAAAACTGAATATAAAATGAAATACTGTAAAGTGAAATAACATAAATATGTGGATATTAGGGCTGTCCTGAATACCATTTTCCAGGCTCCGGATATCTCTCCCTCTTACACACACACACACACACACACACACACACACACACACACACACACACACACACACACACACACACACACACACACACCACACACACACACACACACACACACACACACACACACACACACACACACACACACACACACACACACACACACACACACACACACACACACACTAGTGTTGCCCAAATGCACAAAGACACTCTGTATGAAATGCGTTGGCCACAACTTTGTTCCAAAAAGGTTTGAGGTCTCACTCACAGTGGGTAGACACACTTTCCCCCTCCTTGTCTAAATTCATCATCTCATGCCTGTCCAACATAAGCCAAGGGCCTATTTACAGGCTGCAACAATCGGCCCGTTCTTTAAACATCTTTGAGAGTCCTTCCAAGTCTTGTAGTGTTGCATAACATAATTCCATGGAAGAGGTTGGTGCGTAGATATTTGTAAAACCTACGCCAGGGGTGCTCAAACCGATTTGGACTATTCAATGTTATCTTCATTTGATCGTTAATGGGGAAAAGCTTTTACTTCCCTGGAACAGTTTGATAGGTTAGTAATGCTAATTCATACTAATAGCCTATAGTTTCTTTCCTTATCCACTTTCCAATTTTCCAAAAAGTTGGGCTACATCTTGAATGAAAGGGGCTATCTAAACAAAGTTGATTATAATTAGGATCTAAAATGACTGTACGGTGTGAATTGCTTTACAATGACCTTTTACCTTTACCTTTCTATTTAGAGTAAAAGTCGTGTTTCTCGTCTCTCCAGTGTTACATCAGACAACTCTCAGTGATGATCTCTGCCCTTCAAAATAAAAGCAGACATCACGTGAAAGAGTAGTGACTACGTAACCCCTCAGCCAATCAGCGTCTCTGTTTTGCGGCTTCCCATTCGTCGATAAACATTGCGACCCGCAGAGGAGCTTCCAGAGAGGCAAGGCACGTCAACGTGACTAAAGGCCGAGTCTCGTCCACAGTCGGCAACATCGGGATTATTCACCAATATAAAAGAAGCACGGTGAATAATTACCCCTTTTCTCAAGAAAAAGGAAACGAAGCGCCCTGACATCGACCTCTAACAACGGAAACCCGTTAGCTTTAGCAGCTAGGCTAGCTCAGTTAGCCGTTACATACCCTCGTTTTTTCCCCCCACGCAGCTGACCTCCACCACAACACAGGCGGATAGAGTATCAATTGCCTGCTAGTTTTGGGGTCGTTCTCCTCCTGTGTCTTTCCTCCTTGTCCCCGGTGTAGTGTCCCTGTGGAAGCTTCCCGAATATGATCCATAATGAGTCAAAGGGACACCTTGGTTCATCTGTTTGCTGGAGGGTGAGTGTCAAACATGCAGAAAACTAAGCTAGCTAGCTAAAGGCTAACTTTTGTTGCTTAGCATAATATGCTACACATAACGGGATGTTTGTATTGGTATCTTCATAATAATTTGGGTTTAGTTAATATTGAATATTATAGTTTTTTGCTTAACTCTTGCATATGCTCATCAATATTGTCCTTGCATGTGCACCCGTAGTAGTTTCAATGTCACAATGACATTTCAGGGCATGAATGAAATGGCTGGTTTGTGGAAGCGTGATCTTTTTTGAGGCTTCCTACCGAGAAACAGACGTTTTCTGAAAATGAAACTCAAAAATAGCATTCTGTGTACAGTGTTACATTTTAAAAGCGTGCTTTATGTAACAGCTCTGTGTCGTTCATGACGTTAGTGCATATCAACAAACATCAGACTGTCACCAAAGATCTGGATTAAATGCAATCTAAAATCGTCAATGAAAGGTTGTATTGCACACATTGCTGCCTAATAATATCTCGCATACAGCCTCAAAGTATGGCCTTAAACCAGAAGTGACAGAAGTACTTAGATCTTGTAACAAGTAAAAGTCCTGCATTCAAAATGTTACTAAAGTAGAAAAGTATTCTCATCAAAATATAGTGAAACACAGTGAAAGTCGTTGTTGTGCAGATTGGTCCATTTCAGAATAATCATGAAAGTGTTTAGCCTTCGTTTTCTAATAGTTTTTTTCATAGGCGATAAACGGAGGTGGTATAAGTACTCAGATCTTGTACTTGATTAAAAGCAGAAATACTCAGATATTGTACTTGATTACAAGTAGAAGTACTCAGATCTTGTACTTAGTAAAAGTAGAAGTACTCAGATCTTGTACTTGAGTAAAAGTAGAAGTACTCAGATCTTGTACTTGAGTAAAAGTAGAAGTACTCAAGTCTTGTACTTGAGTAAAAGTAGAAGTACTCAGATCTTGTACTTGATTAAAAGCAGAAATACTCAGATATTGTACTTGATTACAAGTAGAAGTACTCAGATCTTGTACTTAGTAAAAGTAGAAGTACTCAGATCTTGTACTTGAGTAAAAGTAGAAGTACTCAGATCTTGTACTTGAGTAAAAGTAGAAGTACTCAAGTCTTGTACTTGAGTAAAAGTAGAAGTACCAGAGTGTAGGAATACTCTGTCTCAGTAGAAAGTCCTGCATTCAAAATGTTCCTCAAGTGAAAGTAGAAAGTATTCTCATCTAAATATTGTGAAAGACAGTGAAAGTAGTCGTTGTGCAGATTGGTCCATTTCAGAATAATATATATGTTATGTTTTTATAATGACTGATCATGAAAGTGTTCTCAAAGCTGGTGAAGGTGCAGCTAGTCTGAAGTACTTTGTAGACTGCAGGGTAGCTGGTGGAGGTGCAGCTAGTCTGAAGTACTTTGTAGACTGCAGGGTAGCTGGTGGAGGTGCAGCTAGTCTGAAGTACTTTGTAGACTGCAGGGTAGCTGGTGGAGGTGCAGCTAGTCTGAAGTACTTTGTAGACTGCAGGGCAGCTGGTGGAGGAGCAGCTAGTCTGAAGTACTTTGTAGACTGCAGGGCAGCTGGTGGAGGAGCAGCTAGTCTGAAGTACTTTGTAGACTGCAGGGCAGCTGGTGGAGGAGCAGCTAGTCTGAAGTACTTTGTAGACTGCAGGGTAGCTGGTGGAGGTGCAGCTAGTCTGAAGTACTTTGTAGACTGCAGGGTAGCTGGTGGAGGAGCAGCTAGTCTGAAGTACTTTGTAGACTGCAGGGTAGCTGGTGAAGGTGCAGCTAGTCTGAAGTACTTTGTAGACTGCAGGGTAGCTGGTGAAGGAGCAGCTAGTCTGAAGTACTTTGTAGACTGCAGGGTAGCTGGTGAAGGTGCAGCTAGTCTGAAGTACTTTGTAGACTGCAGGGTAGCTGGTGGAGGAGCAGCTAGTCTGAAGTACTTTGTAGACTGCAGGGTAGCTGGTGAAGGTGCAGCTAGTCTGAAGTACTTTGTAGACTGCAGGGTAGCTGGTGGATTTACTCCAGGTGGATCTAAAGTCTGATTCAACACTTGGTTATATTTACCATCATTCATCCACATCTGTAGAGTAACTAAAGGTATTAAATACATGTAGTGGAGGAGAAGTACACCATGTACCTCTGAACTGTAGTGGGGTAGAACAAATGGAAATCTACTTAGTAACTAACACCACTCCCTAAAACCAGATCCATTTAATTACACTGATGCATAGCAAAATAAAAAATTGCCTCCAGCAGACCAGGGTAATGAGTTTGCACATGTTTATCTTTTTGAGGGCAATTGACCAATTCACTTACAGCAGGGATGACCGTGCTGTTTTCTCAGAGCGTTTTCTATTATATTGCATCGCTATTAAATCAGCATAATGGTTTAAAGTGTCCACACCCTTTTAAGGATAGAGTTGCATATCAAGAATGAGCTTTAGTGAGAATACAGTGACTAATCTGACATGCATGCTTTCCCTCTGCCAATGACCTGCTTCCTCTGTGGTTCCTTCTGTCGCTGCCAGAGATCAGCCCACTCTGCCAACAACTATGTTGACAGGACTTTGTATTTATGCTTTGATGCCGTTTGAAAGTGAACCCTAACTAAAGATAACTCTTGTCGTTCTCGATTTAAAAAAATAAATAAAATAAATCCTTGGCTGTGTCCGGCAGTGCAGTCCCGTCTCAGTCAGATTCTTTCCGTTAGGCCCGCTCCACGCAGATATTGTTCTGTGTTCGCTGTAATCAGTTTTATTTGCAATTCGTACCTAAGAAGACTATTTACCTGAATAACCGGAGCTGCTCATGAACCCACGGCCTGCACATTGTTTACACAGGGCGTCGTGTGAATTTGTAAATGCGAACACTTTCGATGATTTGTTACACAATTCAAAGCTGTCTGTGTTTGCATTTTGATAAATTAGATCTGTGTGTGTGTGTGTGTGTGTGTGTGTGTGTGTGTGTGTGTGTGTGTGGTGTGTGGTGTGTGTGTGTGTGTGTGTGTGTGTGTGTGTGTGTGTGTGTGTGTGTGTGTGTGTGTGTGTGTGTGTGTGTGTGTGTGTGTGTGTGTGTGTGTGTGTGTGTTGTGTGTGTGTGTGTGTGTGTGTGTGTGTGTGTGTGTGTGTGTGAGTGTGTGTGTGTGTGTGTGTGTGTGTGTGTGTGTGTGTGTGGTGTGTGTGTGTGTGTGTGTGTGTGTGTGTGTGGTGTGTGTGTGTGTGTGTGTGTGTGTGTGTGTGTGTGTGTGTGTGTGTGTGTGTGTGTGTGTGTGTGTGTGTGTGTGTGGTGTGTGTGTGTGTGTGTGTGTGTGTGTGTGTGTGTGTGTGTGGCGTCACTATACCTGAAATACGTCAGTATACCCAAGAAGTACACAATGGAAAAGAGAAATCTCCAGCGATGCGTTCTGGGGAGCAGACAGGTCTTCTCTGTGTTAGAGTTTTACTCGCTACAGGGTGTACTTTGAGGGTTGTCATAACAACAAGGGGACGGGTGATAACCAGAAGAGCATGACATGGGACCTTTGACAAATTGTACGGTGTCATGAAAGGTGCCTTAAATAAAATGTATTATTATTATATCATCTCTACAAACATTTGTTTTTTAACAACAAAATGTTCCTAATGTTGATCTTAAAAATACCGAGTCTGCTCGGTTCGCCCTCGTGTAAAACTCCATACATGTGTGGTTTTTCAAAGAGGTGTGGCACTGAGTAAAAGCTTGTTGTCATTCACACAAAGCATTCCTGACCGTCTCACTGTTCCCACACTTTGCCAGATCGTGACTGCATTCCAGGCGTCATCAGAATTCCAACTAACCCACCACACCATCGGCTAATTAACTGATGTCTGAGCATTTACACGTTGCGCAGGTTCCACCCTGACCGCTGACACCATCGAACAACGACACTTCAGTCTTGTCCCGTCAGCTGAGACTTGTTAGCTAAAAATGTTTCCGTGTCTCTCCTTCCAGATGTGGGGGCACGGTGGGAGCCATAGTGACGTGTCCTCTGGAGGTCGTGAAGACCCGTCTGCAGTCGTCCACCATCAACTTCTATATGTCTGAGGTCCAGCTCAGCACTGTCAACGGGGCCAGTGTGGCCCGCATGTCCCCCCCCCGGCCCCCTGCACTGCCTCAAGTGAGTACTCCATTACATTGACCTCAGTCTCACCGCCTTATCGATTCTACACGTCTTACTTATTATCAATTCCTTATCAGTGCAGTACTATTGCATCTTAGAACAGCAAACTCCCTTGCAATGTTTAATATGGCTTTAATTTGGGTTAACTTTCAATGGTCACTGCCAGCACAACACCTTCACCACACATGTTGCCACTTGTTTGTACCATTTTCAGGCGATTTGTAATCTGTTCTAGAAAAACAATATTTGGATATTTGTGGAGTTAGGTGGTCCGCGAGTGTTTTTTTATTGGTTAAGTCCTTGGTATGAAAAAGTTTGAGAAACACTGCTGTAGATGTCTTATAGCAGGGGTCGGCAACAGGCGGACCGCGATCCGGACCCAGACGCCGACCTATACGGACCCGGAGCTATAATCAATACATTAATAGGGGATTTTTCGGCGCCTCCCGCTTTTTTAACGCTGATTTGGGTGACTTGTGTAATTCGTGGAGAACCGAAGAGTTTTCGTTTTGAGGGTGGGGGAGTCAGTCCGATTGATGGATAACTTCTCACTTCAAAAGATAAGAAGAAATCTAGACCGCAAAAATAATTAAACAAGCGAGTACCTGTTTTTCCTGGCCAAGGACAGGTTCCTTGAACACAACACGAGTGTAACGTGTCTTCACGTGGTATATGTCTCGTCTGAAAGGAGTGCTGACAGAGAGCACCGGAACGCCGCTCCAGCCCTTAACATATTGCAGTACCCATAAGGAGCCGTACACATGCCGCAGCGTTTGCGTGGCTGTGTCTTCAGTTGTAAGCACAGTGGCGATCTGTTGTTATTAGCATCTGGTTAGCTAGCTATGCTAACGAATTTAAAGAGCTTTTCTACAACCAGGTGGAAGAGAGCTCTCTCCTGAGAGGCTCACATAACCTCAGCTCAGTGAGGTTAAAGCACACCTTGATACGATCAATATAGTTATTAATGAGACTAAATGAAAAACAGGTATAACATACTATATGACAGTAACAAAAAAAGTGTTAAAAATAACAAGAATAGAGTTTAAAAGGGGAGTGATTTGTAAAATATCCAAAAAGAAAAATCTGCTTACAGTTCTGTTTCATCTGGGTGTTGAGATGTATCCATAGATCTCTTAATGTTGCTCTCAACGTGCACCACATTGATGCTTTTAACTTCAATATTTAAAAAATAAATAAAAATAAAAATCTTCCCGGGGGAGCATGCCCCCGGACCCCCCTAGAGGAGGTTAGGCCCCCCCCACGTAAATCATGTTCACATGGATAGGAAACTAAATACATTTGCACACATCTTGTGTCCATATCTTTCTGTGTTGGTGGGCATGTCACACCGTGCACATGCATGCATGCGTGAGTCATGGTGAGATATCTGGATTAAGAGGTTGCTTTTTCTTTGCACAGCATGAAAGAAAGGCCAAAATGAATGCGCTGTGATTTTAGTTTTTTTAAGCAGAGGTTGAGTTCAATCATTTGTACGGCCCTCGGAGGATGTTGTAAAAATTGAAAGGAAAAAGGTTCCCCACCCCTGCTGTAAATAATAATAAAAACCCTTGATTTTTAACTTAACATCTCTGTCTCCTATTGATCTGAGTATACTATAAAGAACAGCCAGTTAATTGAAGCATTAAAGCGCAGGCCTTTGTCGGATGGTATATTATTACGCTGTTTTTTCTCTGCTTCGAATAGTTCTCTCTTTTCACCATACCTGTGTTTGCATCACTGTAACCAATGAGCAGCTGCATGTGTGGGAGAATGGCCCTGACTCCATGTCGGCGCAGATTTACAAACTCCTGGCAGGACAAGCACAAGCTCAATTCTTACACTGAATTTAAAAAAAGTGAGTGAGGGACTGCAATATAAGAGTGAAAGAAAGAGAAACTTTAAAACTGTTCAATTGTTATGATGTGTGAAGACTAGAGCCGGGACTCGATTAAAACAATTAATCTAATTAATTGGAGGCTTTGTAATTAATTAATCGAAATTAATCGCATTTTTAATCAAATATACATATCTGACCTGAGAACAGTGAGAAGCAGTTTCCACATGGATGTTACTCCAGGTGGTCGACAGTCGAGTGCAGTCCAGTGAGCCAGGGAGCTGGTTATTCTCTCAGACGTGGACTTCCTTATCCTGGCCCTGAAACCAGTCCTCTGGTTGAGTGTGGGTTGGGTCAGGGTGTGGTTCCTTGCACTCGGAGTCGGGCTAGCTGCTACATGCTTTGCATTTAGGTGATACTTTAGGCTTGATGTGCTGCGGCTCTTATCGACGCTTCCATCCGTCCGTTTTTTAAAACAAAATGTCCCATCCACGGGGCCGACCAAAGCGGTCTCATCAGCTTGTTCGTTCATGCTTGACTATTGTTCACCGTGGTTTGTTGTTGTTTGAAGTCCCATGCTGAAGTCATGAACGTTAGTTGGTGCTCCAGTATAATCGGTACGCCTGAAACTCATCCAGTGAGAAACGTTCCGCTGTGTAAAAATAAGTGCGATTACAATGCGTTCATTTTTGTGTAATTAATTAATCTTAATTAACACGTTAAAGTCCCGGCCCTAGTAAAGACTGATATTGTTCTATAATCGTCTGAAACTGTTAAGTCATGATGTGAAACGGTTAACAAAGAAAAAGGGAAACTCAAGCTGCTGCTACACTTTATTTTATTTATCTAAAATGAAGCACTTTTAAGATGCACACATTTTCAAAAGCTATTTCATTTATTGTCTCTATTTTATTTGTAAATGCAGCCTGAGAGGAACATTACACATATCCACAGTATTTACTGTATAGTTCAATGTTAATTGACAATACATATTGTTGTTGTACTTTCTGTATTTGATTGGCAGTCAGTTGTTGATGACATGCAGACGTTGATAAAGCTGCAGCTACTTCAATATACATCACACTAATTCATGAAGCAACTTAGACATGTTAATGTTCCGGACCTTTGCATGGGGACATTTTCTCTAACTGGACCTCGTTGAATTTTAGTTGAAGACCCCCGTCTTATAGGGATGCTCCGATCGATCGGCCGCCAATCGTTATCGATCGGTGCTCTCTCTAAAGGCCGACCAGGAGAGCCGATCACATGACGTAAAATGCATGACACTTTTCTCTGTCTCTCTTTTCAAAACAAGCTCGCCAAAATGGCTTCACCGGTGTGGCAGTATTTTTAAAGTGTCCGAAAAAGACAGTAAAATAGCGGTATGCAACGTGTGTGAAGCAGAAATCCTGCAGCTCCGCCCGCTGTGACAGAGCGGTGAGCGGAGCGACACACACACACTAAGAGTTAGACCTACATCTGGAACTAGCTCAGATCAGTGCATCCCTAATTGGTAGGGAAACGTTTTAAAGTTGTTAAAAGTTGTTTGTCTTGTCTTACCCCGGCTGATACTTCACTAAATCCACTGTTTGAATTTGTAAGGTAACATTGTAAATGTAAATTGTAAATCTGTAAGGTGTCCTTGGGTGTTTTGAAAGGCGCCCCCCAAAATAAATGTATTATTATTATTAATGTTTTATCTTGTTCTGTATTCATTTTAATATTGTTAAATATAACTCGAATGTAGTTTCCCAAGCAGCAACAGCAAATCCATACATCTATAAATAAATAAATAAAATCCTATCTTCCTGGAATGTGTAAAAATAAATGTGCATATTATTCCTGACATCAAAACAAGTGCAATTTAGAAAATGGTTAAATACTGCCGGAAGGAACGACAGCCAGGTTTTACATCTCAGCCACAAGGTCTGCTAGTTTTAGCTTATTTTAAAAATATCTATACATTTGTCAATTCTGAACAGGATTAATATTAGTGTATGTGTTAAATAGACAGTGTATGACTACATAAATGATATCTTATCTTCCTGGAATTTGTAAAATAAAAGGCATATTATTCCTGACATCCAAAACAAGTGCGATTTTAGAAAAGAGCTTAAGACATAGAAGGGACGACAGCCAGGTTTTACGTCTGAGCCGCACCGTCTACAAGATTTAGCTTATTTCTACATTGCAAATACTGTCAGCTTTTAGTTCAGCTTGTTGAGTGCAATTTGCTATTAGGTTAATTAGTTTGCTCTGGCTAAAACCTGCTGGTGGTGAGGGGCGGACTGCAAAGAAAACAGTTGGAAAAAAAATGTGTGTAAATATTCTGAGACGAGGTTTGTGGGACGTTGCTACGTCGTACACCCTATGCATTATTTGCACAGGCGGTGCGTGAGGCTCAGGTTTGGGAAGGCTAAATAACTTCTTTTACCTGACGCTGCCCGCCTCCGGCGTCTATAGAAAACAGATCAACTCAGTGAAAGCACCGCCTGCTGACCAATCAGAGCTCAGTGTGCGGAGTTTAAATCTCTCAAGTCATATTACAGGATGAAGGAAATACAGTTTAAACTGCTGTATGCAGAGAAGACGCCGAAGTGTCGCACTTATCATTCATATCACATCATCAATCAGATCATCGATCATATAATATCATAATGTATCATATCTCCTTATCTGAGTCAGCTGAGCCGTATCTGGCCGTGCAACTCTCTGTGTCACATACTGTATGCAGAAGTATTATTTTAAGCAACACATTAAGTTGACGAAACACTCGAGACAAATGTAATTAAAGTCAGATCGTGTCTTAGACGGGGCAGTGATATCATAAACCTGTTTTACGCTTTCAAACACTCGGTAGTTTATTTATTTTGTAACCAGTTGTTCTGTATTCTCCTTGCAGCAACTCTGTGGCTTGTGTCCTGGATTATATGTTGAAGTCATGGATGTTTAAAGTTCATATTTGTCTAATATTGGTTTACTTTTCATTAATGAAGTATGACGCTGCGCTGTCAGTACACTTGTCCCTGTTTGTGATTGGTCAAATGTAGCTAACCCCGCCCCTTTCACGTGAACGCGCTCTCAGCTGGAGAGAGAAGCCCTGGCTTGATTTACCGAGTTGATAACCAGCGTCGTAGGACCGCTTAGCGAGATCTCGTTTGTTAGGGTTAGTTAAGATAACTCGAACATATCCAGGGTCTGTGGGACTGGCTTCGCATATCAGCGCTAATGTCAAAGACACAAACATTATACATTATATTTTTGTTTGACCAGGATGTGACAAAAATATTTGAGCCTTAGCTTCGCCTTCCCTAGCCTACAGTACCCGCCGCCCCTGATTATTTGCATGCATTCTACAAAATGATGTCTTAACTTACACCTCAGTAACCCGTGTTTATTATGATCAGTGTTTCCGCCAGTCCAGGGCTGAGAGGGTGTCCACCCCGAGAGGCGTGTGACGTGTCGCGTGATTTGAATTTTTAATTGCCAAACCCAACTCCTCTCTCTTTGGGAAAACCATACACAATCGCTTTAGCCAAATAGGAAATGTTATTTAAAAAAAATCCAACTGTTCTGTTATCTTTTAAGATTTTCCTAAATCTTTGACACCTCAGGACTCTTTGTGGTCAGTTGTGTCAGGCCTTTCCCTACGCCATGTTTAATTATTCAAAATGCATCTTTGATTTGGGTGGATTCCAAGTTGATGATATACTTTATAATCCCGTGGGGAAATTGTTACTCTGCATTCGACCCATCCTGTGTGAGGACCAGTGTGCTGCCATTTTGAACCGCGCCCGGGGAGCAGTGTGGGGAACGGTGCCTTGCTCAGGGACACCTCGGTAGCACTTGGTCTTGCCGGGACTTGAACTGGTGACCTTCCAGTTGCCAAGCCGAGTCCCTATCGACTTCGCCACCACAACAGTTGTGATGTTAATGGAAATTAGATCGGCTCCGTGAAGAAGAAGAAGAAGAGAATGGCTTCTTCTAGATTGTTGACACCATGCCACTTCTCAAATTCACTCAAGTTAAGTTACATTGAAATAAAATGCCAGTCACTGTAACAGCAGAGACTTCATTCTGTCGCCTGGCATCCCCACTAAATACATTTCGGAATATTATCAAAATCCAAGTGTTACCAGTGTTTCAAGCACATGCTAAAATGCCTCCTGGCCATTCACGTTGTTTCGTAGTAGATTAAGTTCCCTGCGAGACACAAGGGTAGCAGACGTATCTTCGTCAAGTTCGTTATTATAAAATCAGACGGAGCCCGCAGCCACTACCAATCAAAAACATCATGACATATTGCAGGCATTAGCGGTCAGTGAGGCGGCATGAAATTTAATTTCACTGATTTGCACAGCGGCGTCGGGACACGGCACAAACTGAGCCCAGAAGACGGGAGCACATATGGCTGCTAGTAACTGGTAACCCTTCCGTTTGGTGTGTCCCCTACAACTATTAGTGTATACCCTCCTCAATACAAAAGCATTTCAAACGGACAATCAACTGACTGTCTTTCTATTCTTAGCTGAGTGGGGTGAGGGCTTTGCATGTAGGCTAAAGTTCCTCCTAAAGTGGAAGGACGGAAAATGTTGTATTTATAACGAGGGTTTGTTCGGGTACTCGTGAGATGTCAGGGCAACCTTTACCTTACATTTGGGATGGAAACTTTGCCTTCAAGGTGGTGCTAGATCCAGGGTCGCCATATTCACCCGGTTAGAAATTGAAAGTGATCTGTGGGTGTTACTTGAAGTCTTACATCTGTTGAATGCACTTACTTTCTCATAATGCATTTGTAAAGTAGATAACCTAGCCCGCGTTGATAACTATCTATTATAACTTGCTTTGACACTTCTTCTCGCTGCTTTTGTAGGCGCGTTACCTTGTTACCACCAACTGTTAATCAGTGAAACGGTGTGAAACCATTGCTGCAATGTGTAGATTAAAAAAGGTCAGATAACTCCCATTGTGTTAAAGCGGGGGTGGGGAACCTCTGGCCTCCGGGCCGGATACGGACCGCGAGACCATTTGTAGTAGGGCTGCTCGATTATGGCAAAAATCATAATCTCGACTATTTGGGTCAATGATTGTAATTGCGATTATTCATTGACTTTAAAAACGTTGATTTATTGTACTTTAAAACAAATAAGATTAATATTAAGATGGACTTTTATTAATCCCTCGTGGGGAAATTGTTTCTTTGCATTTGACCCATCCCATTTTGAACGGTGCCTTGCTCAGGGAAACCTCGGTAGCACTTGGTCTTGCCGGGACTTGAACTGGTGACCTTCCAGTTGCCAAGCCAAGTCCCTATCAACTTCGCCACCACCGCCCCTACAAATAATAATTTTAACTTTTTAACTGTTGAATTATATGTTCAGGGTAATCACCTGAAAAACCAATACAAAATAAAGTAAATTATACATTCATGTCTACATTTAAATAAATAATAACAAAATAATAAATACCAATAAACAAGATCAACAAACATGTTGCAGTGCACTGTCACAACCTGAACATTCTTAACATATAGCCCAGAGTTCCCGTTAGCCGGTAATTACCGGACTACGACCGGTAAAATATGCTGAAAACCGGCAAATCTAAATCTCTCCGGTCAAGGTGTCTGGTCAAAATAATTTCCCCTTAGCACAATACCGCTTCAGTTGCGCCACTTATGTGACAGACAAGAAGAGTATGTGACAGACAAGAATAGTCAACTCTAATGTCTAACACTTAATGTGGAGAAAGAGATGTCCTGTATGGGTTGATTGTGCGTTGATCTGTTGGTAATGCCTCGGGGTTCCGGTGGGCATGTAAACAAATGCATAATGCTGCGCTCTACTGTGTGGCCTCATCCAGTTGCATAGCGACACTTATTGTGTAGTTGTCTTTTAATAAGCAGGTAGTCATATCATTAGCTAGAGCTAGCTGGATCTGATCGATATGGACATAAACGCGAGTGAAGTCTAATCTGACGGGAGAGAGACATCAGCTGCTGCTGACGAGTCGAGACTCGACACGCAGCTCTGCACATGCCACATGCAGCGGTGAGCGGAACAAAACACACACTTCAGGTTAGAATATCACACGTAGCTATTTTAATTACCTCTCAAACTACCGTAACTAGTTATGGATATGTTTAGTTTTACTGTCGGGTCACTCATTACTGGATCCGGGAGCTGCGTGATACTGACGGGCTGTCAGAGAGGGAGAGCGCTCCGTTTATCATTCCCGTGTTATAAGTTACTGTACACTTTTGAATAGTTAATCTACTATGATTAGTTTGTTTAATATCGAATCATATCAATTTGTTTTAAAGCTCAATAAATAACAAAGAAGACCTTTGACCGGCACTAATGTTGTCCGGAAGATTTAAACTTTAACGGACATGTTGACCGGCGAAAAAATATTCTAACGGGAACTCTGATATAGCCAACATTTTGGTAAAACATATTCAACATATTCCACTCACTGACTCCACTGGGTCAATAATTGATATCACGATTATCCAAAACGATTATCCATCTACTTTGAAAACATCAATTTTGACGCTTGACGGCGGGCGTGTCTGAAACTCGACCAACAACCAATCACATGAATCTCCCGCCCCTGACACACAACCAGCGGTTTGATTGGCTAGAGCTTGTACTGGCATATGATTCGATTGGCTGACCCTTCCGCCGAGGCGTCAAAAGTTGAACATTGCTCAACTTTTGCAGCGCACGCCACGCGCTCGCTTCCCACGATGCAGTTCGGCTAAAAGTGACGTCACCCCATTCAAAGTGAATGGGCAGAAGCGTTGGAAGCTTCAACGCACGCCGCTGTGTGGACGGGCCGTCGTGTCATCACTTGGTATATGTCTCGTTTGGGTGTATTAGTGCTGACGGAGAGCACCAGAACGTCTCTCCGGCACGGTACCCATAAGGAGCCGTACACATGCCGCAGTTTGTGCGCGGCTGTGTCTTTAGCTGAAAGCCCAGTGGCGATCTGCGCATCTGTCATACTGATCATACAGACAATAACTTTGTTGTTATTAGCATCTGGTTAGCTAGCTATGCTAACGAATATAAGAAGCTTTTTCTACCACCAGTGAGGTAAAGGCACATCTTTATATGATCATTACAGTTATACAAAAATAAGAGAATAAAGTAAACCGGTATAAAATACTATATGACAGTAACACAAAGTTGTTATTAATAAACAAGAATACAGTTTGAAAGGGGAGTGATTTGTATAATATACTATTTGTATAATGTAATATCCATAAAGAAAAATAAAATCTGCTTACAGTTCTGTTTCATCTGGGTGTTGAGAGGTATCCATAGATCTCCTAATGTTGCTCTCAAAGTGCACCAGATTGATGCTTTCAACTTCAACATTTAAAACAAATCTTCCCAGGAGAGCATGCCCCCCCTAGAAGAGGTTAGGTCCCCCCCCCACTTACATCATGTCCACATGGACAGGAAACTAAATACATTTGCACACATCTTGTGTCCATATCTTTCTGTTTTGGTGGTCATGCCACACCCTGCACGTGCATGCATGCGTGAGTCATGGTGAGATATCTGGATTAAGAGGTTGCTTTTTCTTTGCACAGAATGAAAGAAAGGCCAAATGAATGCGCTGTGATTTTAGTATTTTTAAGCGGAGGTCAATAATTTGTACGGCTCTCCGAGGATGTTGAAAAAATTGAAATGGCCCTTGAGAGGAAAAAGGTTCCCCACCCCTGATCTAAAATCTCTAAATGTAGATTGAATGGACCCAGTATCATCGCACCACACCCCACCAATCTTCAAGACAGTTGGGTTCATTCACTGGTGATCAGTTGGCTCGAAAAAAACATACGTAAACAGAAATCTTAAGTTTCTTATTCTTGATATTTTAATTGGAATTTATATCTGTAAATTAGACAAAACTTCCAGAAATCGGACAATATTGGTAGAAATGATGTTAACACACCAGTCAAACTAAAACATGCACGGTGGAGTTATAATGCGTGCTTACCTTTTTTCTGTGTTTTCTGTTTTCAGGTTGATCCTGAAGAAAGAGGGTTACCGCTCTCTCCTCAGGGGCCTGGGGCCAAACCTGGTGGGAGTGGCACCTTCTAGGTAAGCTGTCACCTTTCATCCTCATCGTATGTTTAGCAATGTGTACATATTGAGCTATAAAGTGTTGCAGTGATGATGCATTTACAACCCGCGGGTGAGCATTGCAAGGGCTCCCTCGACAAAAAGCCAATGTGATATTTCTATTGGAAGAAAATAAGATCCGTGTCAAACATTCTCATGACACTTACATGTATTGTTCAACAGGATAATGTCCACTTATTAAAACCCCTTTTTTTATAGTCAAAGTGTAAACGTTAGGCTATAAGCTAACTACATCCTGGTCACATGACTTCACGTCAAGCTAAAGGTGGCTAATGTTTGGCGTGATGACGTTTAGTCGTCTCATTTAGACACTTGTTAGCAACCACTATTTTTAAGACACGGCGAGGTATTTACTGACATATCTTATTTCACACAACAAAAACTTGTTCTACTCAGCTTGTGTTACAGGGTCTCCGCGGGGTCTTAAACAGTATTAAAAGTTGATAAATCAATTTAGCGAAAATTAAGGCTATTAAAAAGTATTAAACGGCATTTTCCAAGGTATTATATTTTGTAGCTTGTTTTCAATAAGTATATAAATGGTCCAAAGAGGTTGTATTCCAGTCTGCCTGAATGTAATCATCGTTTTTATTATTATTTACAGCAGGGGTGGGGAACCTTTTTCCTTTCAATTTTTACAACATCCTCCGAGGGCCGTACAAATGATTGAACTCAACCTCTGCTTAAAAAAACTAAAATCACAGCCCATTAATTTGGCCTTTCTTTCATGCTGTGCAAAGAAAAAGCAACCTCTTAATCCAGATATCTCACCATGACTCACGCATGCATGCATGTGCAGGGTGTGGCATGCCCACCAAAACAGAAAGATATGGACAAAAGATGTGTGCAAATGTATTTAGTTTCCTATCCATGTGAACATGATTTAAGTGGGGGGGGGCCTAACCTCCTCTAGGGGGGTTCGGGGGCATGCTCCCCCGGGAAGATTTTTTTTTAAATATTGAAGTTAAAAGCATCAATCTGGTACACTTTGAGAGCAACATTAAGAGATCTATGGATACATCTCTCAACACCCAGATGAAACAGAACTGTAAGCATATTTTTCTTTTTGGATATTTTACAAATCACTCCCTTTTTAAACTTTATTTTTCACAACTTTTTTGTTGTTACTGTCATATAGTATTTTATACCTGTTTTTCATTTAGTCTCATTAATAACTATATTGATCATATCAAGGTGTACCGCGGTCCGCCTGTTGCCGACCCCTGTATATAGTCAATGTGCGTGTCACCAATGTAACCGGTTGAAACTCAAAATGGCGATGAGGTCTTAAAATGTATGGAAAGGGTCTTAAAAGGTCTTACATTTGACTTAAAGATTCCTGTGTTAAACACAGACCTTGTTTCATAACCCTAAAATGCTGACTCATTCCTGCACAACTAGTTTTGTCTTCAACTAAATAGTTACTGAGTAAAGTCAATTAGAAAACTCAGTATCTCTTTGACAAATAAACATTTGATAACATTGTTAATCTGCTAAATTGTGTCTCCAGTGCCGTTATCCCTCTCCAGATGAAATCCTGCAGCATTAAGCTCAGTAATGTGATTGTGAACGTAGCCAAAATGTCTACTGTGAAAGAGTGTGATACAAATCAACAAAATCTAAAATCTAAATCTAAAGCCCAGGGAACCACATGCCGCTCAGTCAGTGCTCTTTAAATCAAATGTGTGCATTAGGGCTGTCCGAATACCATTTTTCGGGCTCCGGATATTCGGTAGTAATCAGCAGCGACTATTTGGCCCGCTCGCGGGGCGTAGGCGTAGCAATCAGCAGCGAACCGCTTCAACACGTGTATTTCGGTGTATTCACGGCATTCATTTTGTTATTCTGCAGTGTTGTTGTTTTATGGTTATTTGTTAATGTGTAAAACCCAATTTGTGTTCTTTGCGTTGCAGTTGTATATGTCTTAGGTGTAATTTGGCTTGGATACCTATTTATGGACATGCTTTTATTTTGAAGGAGAGTTAGCGCAGTTGACAGGAAGTTGTTGTTGCTTTGGAAACAACGTGATGGAGAAAAGTAATATCTACATATAAAGACTGAGAAAGTAAACGATAACGTTTATGGTTAAGGCGAGACACCCCAGGTGAATAGGGTAATTACTTACAATCAGGCAGTTCATTTTTATATTACAAGTTTTCTGAAATAGCATGTTTAAATATGTAAATGAGCTATTATCTAATTAAATATGCGCATATTTTAACACATTTCAGGAACCCAATTCTGAACATTGGATAAAGCCAGGTTCAAAATTCTTCTTTCATTTTGTGGTCATATTAGAAACTAAGGCTTTTACAGAAGGGATTTTGGATATCTCTTTTTATCACTCCATAAATCAGAAAATATTGTCCACAACCCTAAAATATCAATTTTCGCCATGTTTTTAGGTATAAATGTTGTATAATTCAGGCTCAGAATGATATATGAACAAACACTTCTGTAAAAGCCTTTATAATATTGATAGTAATATAACTGGAAGGTTTGGTGTATGTAAGTGCTACTGAAGTGGACATTTCGAACTCAGAGTAGGAGAAACAACTCATTTTGAGAAAACGACCTTTAAAGATATGTATTGTCAAATTCAAAAAAGTTTTTATTGGAAGACACTATTTACAGACACAATATCTAATCTAATACTTACCAACTTCAATATAGAACATATAAAACACAATACACCTGAAAACTGAGTAAAAACCTGATGAACAAAACCACAGTAACACAAACACACTGCGACCACAGTAACACACACTGCCACCAGAATAACTGCCACCCTCGTTGTATGTCCATCCGTCCTACATAACACAGCCTAGTCCATGCCTGCTCCATAAGTAGGCCCCTCCTGCATCTCCTACTGATGTATTTTTACTTGTTTTGCTGTGCTTAGACTCTTGCACCTATATTTTAAACGGGCAGATGTAACAGCCTCAGCTTTTGAAATTCTAAGCAAATCCTTTTCTCTCATTGCGCTGACAGTAACAGCTGTGCTCTGGAGCCACAACTTCTCCATAACAGCCAGCATGGCAGAGGCACCTTCATTAAAGGTAGAGATGGCCATACTTGCAGCTGCCTCAACCCTGTTTTTCCCCACAAAGACTGTTTTTGGACACCGCGCCCATATCACTGAGTTGAGGCACTCATTGGCATTTTGATTACCTCCATGCTGCATTTTCTGTAGCAGGCTGTCACTTGACATGCGGTGGTACACAGGGATAAGCTTCTGCCCCACCTCTCGCTTTAAAAGGTTTGCAGCATGTAGTTTGTGGCTACCAGGTGTTTCCCCATTATCCTCTGCTTTCCTATACCAACACCAGGAGGGATTGCACCTGGTGTGTAAGGGGCTGTCATCTGTAGACATGCCGTGGAGGAGACCTGCCCATATTTCGGCCTTCATCTGATCAATTGAACCCTGGTTGTTCAGAATTGCCCCCCTGTAATCATTTTGCAATGTTTTGCATTTCTTTGCAGTCAGCTTCCCTACACCCTTCCCTCCTAACTTTCCCTGTGAACTCAATTTTTGTGAGTGCTGTACCCATTCGCTTGGGGGCATGATTGATGCACTCTGATTTCACCACTTGATGCCCAGGGTATGGATTCAGTGCAACCACCTCCCTAAATGCTGCGCTATCCCCATCTGACAACATCTCGGTGTACCGCACCTGGTGGTGATTCACAGACCTGGCCCACATCCTCTTGGCTGACTCCTGCTCCATTGCCTTACTTGAACCTGCAAAGTTTCTTGCACAATCAATGTGTGTCTGTTGCCAACTGTTATACTCCTCCTCTGTAATATTTTGCACTTGCTTGGCATTTCCCTTTAGAGCACAAGCATGGCAATATGATGATAGGATGTTATAGTCTATCACCAATCCAGTAAGGATGTCAATGCACACACCTATCCCATAATGGCATGTGAAGCCTCGCTTTTGCCATGTGCCATCAAATGACACGCTGATGTTTATCACTGCATCTGCGTCCTCCCTCAGGAACTCTGCAACATCTGGGTCCACATCTGCATAAGCCTGCCTGACCTGCTCCCTTGTCCTGTGAAGTGACTCCAGGCCTCTCTCTATTTCTGCCACTAATTAGAGAAAAAAACTTGAATGTCCTGATAAGTTATACTCTGTATTCAATAGTTCAAGTTTTCTTGGTCTCAATCCTGTTTCTATACCTGTCACTCTCTTGTCATGTCTCTGATAAGTTTTGAGATGAAGTCCAGGAATCCCCAACACTTTGCTGATTTTCTTCAGAGCTGCAAAGCCCAAGCCTAACTCGTGCGCTAAGAGCACCATTCGCACATTCACATCAAAAGCAACATCCTTCCTGGTTTCGTCTTGAAGACGCGTAGACGTGTACACACTTTTGCGGTACCCGCCATCACACAGACTGCACTCTAAAATTAAGCTGCTACAGAAACCATGGTTTTGCGGATCAATATTGACTTTGAGCCCTGTCCCTGCGCAATTTGGACAAATCAACCCACTGAGTAGTTCATACTGCCGCGCTGCATGAATTATCAGCCACTGCTGTCTGGTGCTATCTAAACCCTCCTGCTCTTTGGGTGACAGCTTGCGCATTGACACACTCATTGAAGGTATTTCAGGTTCGGGGACATTTGTTTTGTGTTGTACCTTGCCTCGTGCAAGTAACAATTATTGTTGTCTTCTCTTTGTACGTTTATTCCGCGGTTGTTTTGCCAAGGAAGTGTCATAGCACACCACGTGACGCATCTGAACGAATCACGTTGTCAGAAATTGACACCAGCCAATGAGATTTTGTTTCTTGGTTTAAGACCCCTTTGTGCTTTCACGATTGGTTGCTGATACAAAGGAAGTGACCATATTTGGATCCGATGAGATTGTGCAGGAGAAACTGAGCTTTCCAGCGATACCTCTGATGACATGGTGCAAACAGCTTTCGCAGAACTTTATGTTACGTTAGAATGCTAACTTTTGGTGAATATAGGAGAAATCTAAATACGCAAATAGACAAACTAGAGTAAAATAAACACCTAAATGTGTATTTTCAACGTTTTCCTTTCAAAAGCCTAAAAGAAAACATGTTATTGAATCAAAATAGCACAACATCTCAAAATTAACCAGTGCATGAAAAACGATGTTTTTGCCTGCCGTGTCTCTCCTTAAGTGTTGGCACCCCCGAAGAGGCACAAGCTCTTACGTTTCTTTCGGAAACAGTTCTAAATTGGTTTGAATCCTACTTAAAGGACAGAAACAACTTTGTTTCTATAGGTAAATACACATCTGAGTTGACAAATATCTGACATGTGGGGTTCCTCAAGGCTCCATCTTGGGGCCTCTTCTCTTTAACATCTACATGCGAACAACAAAATAAGTTACCATAGCTATGCAGATGACACACACATTTACGTAACAATTCAACCAATTCAAACACTGAGTAAGTGCATTGAACAAATCAATGACTGGATGTGTCAGAACTTTCTCCAATTAAACAAAGATAAAACTGAGGTAATGGTTTTTGGAGCCAAGTCAGAACGTTTAAAAGTTTCATTGTGCAATGTTCAAACCAACAGATAAAGCCAGAAATCTAGGTGTTGTCATGGACTCGGACCTGAGTTTCAACAGTCACATTAAAACAGTTACTAAATCAGCCTACCATCACCTAAAGAACATATCTAGGATTAAAAGACTAATGTCACAGCAGGATTTGGAAAAACTTGTCCATGCCTTTATCTTCAGTAGACTGGACTACTGCAATGGTGTCTTCACAGGTCTCACTAAAAAATCTGTTAGAAAGCTGCAGCTGATTCAGAACGCCGCTGCTCGAGTCCTCACTAACACTAAGAAAGTGGATCACATCACTCCTGTTCTGAAGTCTTTACACTGGCTTCCTGTGTGTCAAAGAATAGATTTCAAAATACTGCTGCTGGTTTTTAAAGCACTGGTTTAGGCCCAAAATACATGTCTGACCTCCTGCTAAACTATGAACCATCCAGATCTCTCAGGTCTTCAGGGACTGGTCAGCTTTCTGTCCCCGGAGTCAGAACTAAACATGGAGAAGCAGCGTTCAGTTATTATGCTCCAAACATCTGGAACAAACTCCCAGAAACCTGCAGGTCCGCTGCAACTCTGACTACTTTCAAATCCAGGCTGAAGACTTTTCTGTTTGTCGCTGCTTTTAATTGAACTATTCACATCTTAAACTGCACTGTAACTTTTATCCATGTATTTTTCATTTTAATGTTCATTTTATTAGCTTTTCTTTTTTAATGCTTAATGTCTTTCATTTTTTGTAAAGCACTTTGAATTGCCTTGTGTTGAAAAGTGCTATATAAATAAACTTGCCTTGCCTTACATTGATATTGGAGATTTCAATAAATTCAATTTGAAAAAAAACGAAAAAACAAACAAAAGGAATATCCGATTAACGATCTTGAAACCCGAATAGTACTCCAACGAACGAATATTCGAATATTCGGGTACAGCCCTAGTGTGTATGTATTCATAGATTTATCTCAGCACCCGTGGCGCACGTCATACAAAACAAACACCAAGGTCAACTTATCAGTTTCCTACAGGGCTTTGATAACAGCGGTGCTTATTATACGTCAGTTGTTTCATTAACATTTGTCACTTTGTCTCAGTACTTTCAAGGCTGATCTGTCAACATAAGGGCTGACATGGCTGTTAGAAAAAAAGTGGTGTTATGTAACCACTAGGGCTGCACAAATAATCCAAATGTTAGCCAAATTACAATGTGTAAAATCAGAAGAATAACACTATTTGTTAAAGAGGCCCTTTTTTGCTCTTTTCAGGTGTATATCAATGTGTAGTGTCTCTACTGCAGTGGTTATCAAACCTTTTCTGTCAGGCCCCCCCCTTTGGAGAAAAAAAAAGTCGGGCCCCCCCCAACACAAATAGTCAGACTCAGTGGTGGCGCCAGAGATTTATTTTGGGGGTGCTGTGGAGTAGCTTGACGTTTCAAACGACACCGGTTCTTTTTTAAACGTTAATATGTTTTGGATGCATATTGTTCTAGTATTTGTTCAGGCTGTTGCATACAATTAGCCTCTGTTGCTACCTGCTGGTGAGTAAATATTAAAATCAGTTAAAATTGACAACCGGTCCGTGATTTTTTTTATTTAATGCGTCTGCCGGTCCTTGGCCCAGTAAAGGTTGGGAACCCCTGCTGTAAATGACTGAAGTTAGCTAATGCTATGTACTGTATATACAACATTAGCGCTCATCAATCACGCTCGGTGGTAGTGACGGGAACAAAGTGGGCGCTAATGGCAGTGGGAAGCCGTAATGCCGCAGCAGGCAGATGTCAGTGCTTGGCACATGTGAAGTGTTTTGTTGGCATCTTGCGTGAATAAATGCTGATGCAGAGGAGCTGTGACGCAGATTTGAAGATGAACGCTCACACAAACACTCTTATAAGTGACTGATGAGCTTCATTAGCAAACACACGGGACATTATGCTGTTTTTATTGAGATGTGATTTTTTCTTTTAATTAGTGAAAATAATTAAGACGTGCCGTTCGTACTGAGTAGCCTCTGTGTCTAACCAGCTGATTAGCTGCTGGTTCCGCTCTCTGCTTTACACCTCATTAATTTTTCAAAGCTCATTAGGCTGAAGCTGACATGAGGACGCTTGTATTTGTTGATGTTGTGTAATTAAAAGGCTACACAGCTACCGGAGGCACATCATCAGGACTAATTGTATTGACACTTCAGCAGAAAAACATGTTTTTCCTTGTACTTGTGTTACATTTATTTACTCACCTTTTTGTGTTTTTTTGCCAACAGAGCAATCTACTTTGCTGCTTACTCCACGGCCAAAGAGAAACTGAACGGTGTGTTTGAACCCGACTCCACGCAGGTACACATGGTGTCGGCTGGAATGGCAGGTAACTACGACGGGTGGACGTTTACCACAATGCTTTTCGACATACTGTCAGGGTGGGAACATATCCAGCATGCTCGTCACATGCTCACCATTCTTGTTAGGGATGCTGCTTTCTAAGAAACACAAACCCCAGCATGTGCCTTAGAGTTTCCACTAGAAAGAAATAGGTGCTGGTTAACTTTATGGGGAATATTTCAATGTCCCGGAGATATTCTGTTGAAATAGTACCTTAGGTTATTATTGGGCTTGAAGATATTTGATAGGGAGGCTTTATCACAAATCACATCAAGGCCCTTTTTTGTTGTTTTGTTTTAAAAGTAGGTTATTTAATTAAATAGACTCCTGAGGCCTGTACTATGAATCCAGTTCAACATACCCTGGATATGTTTGGGGGCGGGGTTAGCAACATTTGACCAATCACAAACATGGAGAAGCGTACTGACAGCGCAGCGTCATACTTCCTGAATGAAAAGTCAGCTATAATATTCGACATATGAAGAAGTTAAACTTTAAACATCCATGACTTAAACACTTGATCCAGGATCAAAGCCACAGAGCTGCAGCTGCAAGGTGAATACAGCTGGGACAGGACAAGTGTTTGAATGCGTACATTAACAGGTTTATGATATCACTGCCCGTCTAACACACGATCTGACTTTAATTACATTTGACTCGAGTGTTTCGTCAACTTAATGTGTTGCTTAAAATAATACTTCTGCATACAGTCTGTGACGCTGTGAGCATTGCACGGCCAGATACGGCTCAGCTGACTCAGATAAGGAAATATATGATACATTATGAAGTGATATGAATGATAATGGGACACATCGACGTCTGCACTCACAGTGCCGCGGACTGTACTTAATGTACTCTGATCCAGTTACTTATGTTGTGGCAGATATTTCAGTAAGCTTTCTTAACGCTAGTGTTATAACAGTCAGATTGCTCTGAAGATGGAGGTGATATTCTATTCATGTTCACGTTCACACAGTCAGTTGATTTTTGCCGGCCGTCTTTCCTGCAACGGCAGCTTTTCTGTATTTCCTTTCTCCTGTGATATGACTTGATCGCTTTAAACTCCGCACACGGAGCTCTGATTGGTCAGCAGGCGGTGCTTTCACTGAGTTGATCTCTTATCCTGGAACCTAACCTGCTCCGGACCAGGCTAGCCGTTCAGCATAAGTTACCATGGAGATCTAGCCCGCTAAAAAGAGAACTAATAATCTTTTTTTTAAGTCAAAAGATTATTAGAAAAAGTCACACAAAAAATTAGAAAGTCAAACATTTTGAAAAAACAAGTCAAACTTTTTTAAGCGAAAAAAACAAGAATTTTTAAATAAAAGTTAGGATTTTGAGAACAAAACTTAACAAAAATCTCTTTTGGGTTTATAAACAAACCATAGTACAAGTAGGCCAATCTGGCTAATAACATTTTCAATAACTCATGCTGCTGCAGACTTGTTTAAATTCTGTCCTGCAGAGAGAATCCTCCTATTTTTTCCTTCACCTTTCGGTGGCGATATACTGCCCCAACAGAAATCTTAAAACAGCTCAGTTAAAATGTAACGTGTTAAAAGGACAGGAATAAATACCGTGTTATTTTCCCCTCACACTTTGTTTGTCAACGGTTGGTTGTTTGCTCTTGTGTCCCTCTGAATCTTGACAGCGCGGCTCAGTCGGTGAAGCTTTTAGCAGTGAATGCACATATTTTGCAGACTAAATAAAGTGACAGGTGATGAGGATTCGATGGAGCAGTGATTTATCTCCTCTGTGCAGCGACAGGTGAAAGCCACAGCAGCTGTTAGAGCAACGTATTTCTGTTTACTAAATCCTCCATCATAGGTTCATGTACACAATCGTTATCACCAAAAGGTTCTTTTACATTACATTTACCTGATGCAGCTTACATTAGGTGCAACCAACCATGAAGAAAAAGATTAGCAAGAAGAATCAAAAGCTTCAAATAAGCCAAACCATTTAAACGTGCTACATACATTTTTATTTGAGTATTTTAATTGCCTACAGGTGAGTTTTCAATTTCCAGCAGAAGATATCTAGACATCTGGTAAAGTAAAGTTTGATAAACAAAGTACCGTACTTTTCGGACTATAAGCCGCGACTTTTCCCCCCCATTTTCTTTGTACAGCTAACGGCCACTAGGGAACCTCCTAAACCTATGGATTCTACAGGTAAACATTAACCACCTTTAACACTACGGGCTCTAGGACCGGTCCGCGCCCGCCACCTTTAAGCGGCGGGCTCCAGCAGGAAAAGCTGGAGGCCGGAAAAGAGTGAGACAGGTCGCGCGCCAAAGTGAAAGTGGAACCGAGAGACAGAACGAGAGCAAGACAGACGGACCATTTAGCTGCTGCGGCTCATATGCTGGTGCGCTTTATAGTCCGACAAGTACGGTACTCTTTCTGCAGAAAACGGTCCCTTTGATAAATTACCATATAACATGACACGGAGCTTTTTACGGGAGGTCAACTGGTCTTGAAATCCCTGGTCTTGATTTTTATAAGCATATCGTGTGGATTTATGCCACTTTTTACATCTGTTTCGTCTCTCTCGCACGCCTTTCTGTCCTCTACTCTCCTACCATAAAGTTCATTGGATAAGAAGCTGTTTTTTTTACAGCTGTTTGCTTGACATTGATTTTGATGACATGCAGTAGCTCCTGTTCGGATCACACGGAGGATATTCTATAGAAGATCAAGCTTTCTCACGTGATGGTGCTTTTTGTTGAAATAATAATTGTTCATTGTTTTAGCTACCATGAATACAGCATATTATCTTTCTGTGTTGGTTGATAATAACACACCGTGGAACATTTTGAACACATTTGTCTTTTTCCCTGCAGGTTTTACAGCCATCACAGCCACCAACCCCATATGGCTGATAAAGACTCGTCTGCAGCTGGATGCGAGGTAAACATGACGCCTGGGTGTGAGCGTTACAAAGTTCACTTCACATGAGAGGGACCGACAATGTTACGAAGCCCTTCGAGGTGTTATCATTAGGGATGCACGATAATTATCGGCCCGATATTAGGAATTATGACGTCATCCCGATAAACCGATAACAGTATTAATAGCCCCGATAATATACAATATCTTTTTTGGGTAAAAAAAAAGATCCTGCGGTGTGGGTGGATTGGGATGAGGGGCGCTTGTTTTTCACTCGGCTCCTCCCGTTTTGCCAGTGCTGTGGTGTTAGTGGTTTAGGAAGAGGAGAGTTCTTCACAAATCCAGCGCTCCCTAATACTTCGAACCTGATCAGTCACCTGAAACATCGCCACCGCTACGATGGTGTGTTAAAAGCGTACAAAGACAATAATACAATACTGTGTGTGTGTGTGTGTGTGTGTGTGTGTGTGTGTGTGTGTGTGTGTGTGTGTGTGTGTGTGTGTGTGTGTGTGTGTGTGTGTGTGTGTGTGTGTGTGTGGTGTGTGTGTGTGTGTGTGTGTGTGTGTGTGTGTGTGTGTGTGTGTGTGTGTGTGTGGTGTGTGTGTGTGTGTGTGTGTGTGTGTGTGTGTGTGTGTGTGTGTGTGTGTGTGTGTGTGTGTGTGTGTGTGTGTGTGTGTGTGTGGTGTGTGTGTGTGTGTGTGTGTGTGTGTGTGTGTGTGTGTGTGTGTGTGTGTGTGTGTGTGTGTTGGAACTATGTGCAACTCAAGGCATATGCTCGAACCGGAGCTGCCTGGACGCTGCAATCATGTTGCTGAGTGTGCTGACTTCTCCTACAATGTCCCGCTGTCTGCTTCCTGCATCAAGTCAAGTGCTCGGCGCAGTTGTGTGGATAGAGCGCTCCTCTGTTTTCATTTAAACAGCTCCTTATATCCGTTAGCGCAGCTAGCTAGCACCAGATGCTAACAACAACAATGCACGTAACGTCTCTCTCTCGCTCGCTCTAACCACACGTACACACACCCTCCCGGTCCTCCAGATGGCCAGTCGGTGCCTGCCGGTGAGCGTGGAAGTGTGGTCTGCCACAAGCGGGCGGCAGGAGCGGGGCTGTCAGCATCAGCGTGTAGATGGTATTTTAAACTCGATGCGCTCTGAAGCTACGGGGCGGCCGAGGAAAAAAATACACATGCGTTAATCGCATTAAAATAATTAGTGGCGTAATTTAAATTTGTATTATCGGTATCGGTCTTGAGAAGCAGGAAGGTATCGGTATCGGTTTCAAAAAACCAATATCGTGCATCCCTAGTTATCATGCCACACAGGAACACATTTGGCGCTTTCACACCGGAGTACTTTTCCCAGGAATAGTTCCGATAGTTCCTGGGATTTTGCGTTCACACAAAAAAGATCTGGAACTAGAACTTGCGAACCTTTTCACCCCTTTTCAGTGCCTGCTAGAGAGGGGGTACTTTCCTGGGGAGAAAAAGGTTCCAGTTTCTGATTGGCTGGGCGAATTGCAAACCACGCCCCGTAAAACTCTGAAAGGTTTTTGTGAAGCCGCCATTTTATTTTCTCGCATTAGCATTATTAGCATTAGCATTATGTCAGCGCACCAACAGAGAGACGAACTTATGGCAACGCAAAAGAAAACATGGGAGCGGTGGAGATGAGGGAGTGTCGGAGTTTCTGGCGATTTACTCGGAAGGCTTCAGTAGAAGCTGCTGGGAGTCCCAGCAGCTTCTACAGCTTTACTGCACTCGCGATGTGACAGTGAAGGGAGAGATCGGCTTCCGATCGGCAGAAATATAACTCGGATAAAACCGTAATAACTCAATATGATGTTGTCAAATCAAAACGGTAACAACTTGCAGTGGTATGTGTGTGTGTGAGAAGGCCTGCTCCCGGAAAGCTGGCAGCTGGCACAGAAGGACTCCCGAATTTGGTGATTCGCGGTAAAAAAATAAACAAGAGAGAAAGTGCATCTGTCAGCAGAGCTCCTGTCAGTCAGAGGGTTCGGTCCACGTCGAGAAGTCATGTGAGGAGAATTAACAAACACACACTTCATTGATTTACATTTATTTTTAAATGACGGTCATGAATGTGTGCGAGAGATACAGGCAGAATAAAGGCCAGGCATATTTTAATAAATGATGTGCCCTTTCATGCATCTGAGCCCCTTCCACATCCTCTGCACGCTTCAAAGAAGCAACATGCAGTAAGATAACTACTTTTTTCAAATGTTTGTGTGTGAGACACAATATTAATGATTGACAATCACTGGCCTCTGGACTTAAAACTGGTAGGAGAGGTTTAAGTCCATTTCTGTCAATATCATTGCGTACACAGGAAGGCTGAGAGCAAAAGAGAGAGGGGTCGGGGACATACACCCGGCCTGTGTGTATGGTGTGGCTCTTTGCAGTAACACAGTAAAATGATTGGCTCTTTACCTCTGATTGGTTGGCCACCCCTGCAGTAGGCGAACTCACCAGTGAGCAGAAAGCAGCGGTTTCTTTTATGAACATACAAAGAATACAAATAACCTTTAAAAAAATAGCATTTCAACTATTATTGTCAGTCACAGGCTGCTATAAAAATAAAAACCACTCTCTGACATAACACCTCACTGAGCTTAACTCATATGTGTAGCTTGCAGGTTTTTCTTAAGGAATGGTGATCAACATGATCAGGATGAAGCAAGCTGCGCGTTGCTGTCACTATGTCACCGGCTGTGCTCAACACTCGTTCAGAGGGTACACTTGTTGCAGGGATGGGTTTTTTCCACCACTGCAACACATCACCACTCAAACCTAAAGCATCCTTCTCTCTGTACTTTAAGATGTCCTCCTTAGCTCTCCCCTTTGAGGTCTTCTTTACTGGTGATCTTGCAGCGAGGAAATCACCGAACATCTGGTCCAAGGCCGTCTTCTTCGTGGGAGGGACATCATCTAGGGAGTGGAGAAGAAGGGAAGAGAGGATTTTTCGATTACAAAAATGATGACTTACAATACTGTAGTATACACCCATTTTCAAATCAATACACTTTTATAACTTTTGGCACAGTTCCTATCAAAACAAACTCTTCTCTTCTTCCTCTCCGTGGGGGCTCCGGTCACCTTCTGTTTCGGCTGCCTGGTCCTCATTAAGTGTATCACCATCCCCTGCCTGACAATAATCAGCACAGATGAGCCATTCGATTTCCTTAAACTAAACACAGTTAAGTAAGCCACAGGTAAATAACAGTGAAAGTGAGACGGACACTAGCTACAATATATTGAGTAGTATATTCTTACCTGTCCCTCCATCTTCACCACCTCTGCTGTTATCCTCATGAATATCGTGTCCTTAGTTTCATTGTCATCCAGGAAAGCCAGGTCTTTGAAGTAGGGTTGCCAGAAACTGACCATGATCAAAATCGATTATTCGGCAGCCCTGGCGAATAATAATCGATTAATCGACCGACCAATGGCCATTTACAATTATTAATACTATTACTATTATCAGCATTAGTCTATATTTTGGTTGAAACTAAGCCAGAAAAATTAAAAAATACATAAATAATAATAAAAAAATATATAAATAAAATCGATTTTTAAAAATAATATTCGATTATGGAGACTGTAACGAATATTCAAATAATCGCTGGCATCCCTACTTTGAAGCGGGGATCCAGTGCTGAGGCGTAGTGGAGGAGGTCTTGGAGATATGTGTAGCGACCATCAAAGTCCAGCCTGAATCGCTCCTTCATCTGGGAAATGACCATATGACCGCTCTCATCTGACTGGAAGTGCCTCCGCGGTTTGGTCTGGATTGGGGAGATCATTGAGATGGTGGGGTTTTTTTCCTCACTGGGGAGTGTAGTTGCTACTTTCAGGGGGGACATCGATTTGATGACCTCTAGGATTAATGTCATGTCAGGCTGGCCATGGCTTCTCCCCTCCTTATCTTCTTTGACAGCAGGGTGTTCAACACAGCAGGCTGCTGTTCCCAAAAACGCTCCAACATGTCCAGGGAACTGCTCCACCTTGCGGACACATCATGCACTAGCTTGTGGTGAGGCAGGTGTAACTGGATCTGCATTTCACGGAGAGCTTAAGATAAGAAAGATGGAGCTTTATTGTCTTAGGGCATCGAGATAATACACATAAAACATTCAGGTCAATCCGTCATAGATACAGAACAGAGATCACATGGCAAAGAAACAAACAAGAAACATACAGGTACAGCACTTTCCCTACTGCACATACATAATCAAATATTGCACTTCCCCATATTGCACCTATGCATAGTGTCCGTCAAATTGAAAATATCCCTATTGTGTCCATACCTATTTACGCATAATGCACTTTCCCCTATTTAACCTTCTCGATTGCACAAACTACTCTGTAAACATTGCACCTCCCAACTACTCCTAACAGCTTAATCACAATTGTTCCTGACTGTTCAGCAGCTTGAGTGACAGCGGAACAAAGGAAAACTTATACCTGTTCGATCTACAGTTTGGTAATCGATACCTTCAGCAGCTCAAACTCTCTACACAGGACGTGTGTGGGGTCGCATGGGATTTTACGGCCTTGCTTTCTCACCGTCTCCTCGGATATCTCCTGAAGAGAGGACGGTGGAAGCACGCCAATTATTTTTCCAGCTTCAGTTGCTTTTGGGCTTTTGTGGAAATAAGTCACCACCTTCCTCATTTTCACCAGAAGCTCCGACACCCCGTCCACCTTCAGGGCTTTTTGGGAGGCCAGGTTTAGTGTGTGCGCGATGCATCGCACATGTGGCTCCATCTGTGCAGCAACTCCAGCCAGTATCATGTTTCCAGCATTATCTGTGACCAACGCCGGATTCTTGTCTTCAACTTTCCACTCGCGGCAAACTTCTTGCAGTAACGTTGCTACATTATTTCCTGTGTGGGCCTCGTTGAACACTCTGGTCTGCAGAACATGGTTTTGCAATACCCACTCGTCATCAATAGTGTGTGCTGTGACCGTGACATATGAGTCGGTGGCGCAAGTCGTCCAGCCATCGACTGTAATTGCAACTCTTTGGGCATTGCTCAGCGAGTCAACTAACTCTCTTCTCTGTTACCTCATTCACACCAACGGCGTTTCAGGGCCGGTTCGGAGCTGGAGCTTGAAAAGCACCGGGTTTTCCTGTTCACACCGCAGCGGAGCCGCCTCTTAGCTCCAGAATCCGGTTAATTTCAAGCACCGAACAATTGTCCGGCCAGAGCAAAAGCACCGCATACGTCACGCTTACGTCGAGGCGGGGGCGGGGGCGGGGGCGGGATCAACTCCTGAACAACAACAAATAGCCGGCTTATCCAGTTTGTACACAACGATGGAGAAACTTCACAAGCAGCAGTGGTCCACTGAAGAGACCAGCTACCTGCTGGGAATCTGGTCTTCCGAAGAGGTGCAGAGGAAGCTGGAGCACAATCGGCCATTGTTGTTGTTGTCGGTGTCAGCTGTGAGGGGTTTCCGCGCGGTTTGGCTTTATGAAGCAGGCACGCAAACGGTTACGTCATGACGCAGCACCAGTCGGACTCTGGGCGGTGTGAAAAGAGCCGGAGCTAAACCGAAGAACCGGTTCTGAACCTGAAAAGCTCTAGCACGGAGCTTGAACCGGAGTTGCGTTGGTGTGAATGAGGTAACTTTGTCATAAAGAGCAGGGATTTGTTTCTCGGCGAAGAACCTCCTATTTGGTACCTGGGCTCCAAAATGTGGAGGAGGCGTTGGAAGCCCTCATTCTCCGTGACACTGTACGTCTGGATATCTGTACAGATAAAGATGGCGTCAGTTATTGCCTTGGAGCGGGTAGAACTGTTGGTGATATGCTGCTGCTCACCAGTCTTGCTGCCGGGTTAGCTTCAGCTGAATCCGAGGAGGATAGGGAGACAGCCGCGGGCGTAATATTCACCCCATGTCGCCTCTTTAGGTGCGTCGCTAAATTCGTGGTACTGCTCGTGTATTTTAAAGCGTCACGGCATTGTTTGCAAATTGCTTGTGATTTATCAAGTTGTCCGTCATTTTTGAAGAATCCGAAGTGTTGCCAAACGTTTGATTTATATTTATTTTTCGGTGCGCTGTGTATTGCTTTCTCCTCGACTTCCATGCTTGTTGATAACTGTGACGCGTGCACGCGGCTCTCGGGCACAGTAGTGGCGGATCAAACATCGTCTCTGCAGAGTGCTGACATGAGTGGATGAGTGGATAATATTATATATATGAATGAATCGGTTTTTACCGATGCAAAGAGACGATCGATGCATCGCGAGTTCAACCCAAACTGTAGCCGATGTGCACTCTTTCAACCGGTGCACTCGCATGTTGAACGTTTATGCTGGTGCACCGATGCGAATGTTAACATCCCTAGTGTGGACACGAGACTTTTTTGATATCGACATCGGTTCGTTTTCGCCTGCGTGTGGACGGGGCCTTGTAAAGACGCTCCTTGGTTGTATTACATGAAACTGCTTTATATGTAAAACACAGCTCTCAAAACACTTGATGTAGAACTTCTTCTCCTCCTTCATCTCCCTTTTCCCAACGGTGTGATCAGTCCTTTGCAGCCATGAAGTGTATTCCTTAAAGTCCCAAAGGATAACATTACCTCACAGAAAACAAAGAGCTGATAAAGCAGACTCTGTTTACTTGAAGCCATGTGACTCGGGTCTTCTGATCAATGCATTTATTTCAGATGATACGTTGTGTAAGGCATGCTGCCCTTATGTGTCCTTTGTTTGTTTCTCCTTCAACAGCGCAGCTATTTATGCACCTGTGTGCAGAAGCCAGAGCTCCTGCTGGGTTTTAATGTAACTCACTAGGCTCTCTTTACATTAAGATTCATGACTTTACATCCATGTGCATCCTTCATTTATGTGCCGACTAATACTCCACTATTGTTACAATTTGGAGCACTATGCTGTTCCTTGATCAAGGGACTTTGTGTCGTCATATCACTCCACGGAAAGAATTGTATTATCTGTGGCAAAAAACAACAACATTCGATTTCTGTTACACCCATCATAAAAACATCCTGGTATACTTTTTGATTATTCAGATATATAGTTGTGAAGAACATTAAAACAAAGGAAACGGTAAACAAGACAAGATAAGGAAACGGGTGAAAAGACAGAGAGTTGGACGACAGAGAAATCAGAGTAAGAAAAGACTGGTTAGTGGAACAGAAAACATGAACAGATTTGAACAGTTAGAGAAAACCCCGATCAGTGCCGTCGTCATTTTAAGACGCAGTTGAACAATCTACACGGAGAAAAACTGACTGTTTTTAGTGAAAAGATGAGCTGAATATACATTTTCATCAGACATGGAAACCGCTTAGTGTGAATATTGTCATTTTTTAAGAATAAGAGAGAAACTGTAATATTATAGGCATGAAAATATTAGTTTGTGTTTTTCACCACACAAGTTATTTATCTTGGCTTTAAAACTGTACATTGTCTCTCTCTCCCCCAGGAATCGGGGCGAGCGGAGGATGAGTGCGTTCGAGTGCATGCGGCGGGTGTATCGGACGGACGGCCTGCGGGGTTTCTACAGAGGAATGTCGGCTTCCTACGCCGGCATCTCAGAGACTGTGATCCACTTTGTGATCTATGAGAACATCAAGCGGCGCCTCATGGAGGCCAAGGCCACGCAGAACATGGACGAGGAGGAGGAGACGTCCAAAGACGTGTCGGACTTCATCGGGATGATGCTCGCTGCCGCCACATCCAAAACCTGCGCCACAACTTTAGCTTATCCTCATGGTGAGGGTTTTATAAAAGACATCAGGGAGTTTAGCTCAACGTGTGAATATGTGTCCCGATTTAAAGAACACAGAAACGGGCTTCTCCAGGCGTGGTGATTTATTTTAGCTGTGGACTGTAACGACAATACAGTATAATTATATGGCCAGGTAGCATGGTTACAGTGTGCTGCTGTTATCGCCAAATAACAAACATTTATAATTATATTAGTATCGCAAACAATTACAAAGCAATTAACTCTACAGAATTTATGCTGCGTTCACACCGGACGCGACGCGATGTTTGGGGGCGGCGCGATTACATGTAAAGTCACTGCAGAGACGCGGACAGACGCGAATTCGCTCCGACGGCGATCTTGAAGCGGTGGACGCGAATTCCGCGGCGCGATTTGAAGGGGGCCGCGACAAACGCTCGAGTTCAATTTTTTTCAACTCGAGCGTCATACTCGAGCGTCATGAGTCGTAATCATCGACATATAAGAACTGTAATCACTAGGGATGCTCCGATCGCGAATTTTGGGGCCGGTCGCCGGAATCAGTTTCGGCCGATCAGTTTCGGCGATACCGCCCGATGGAGTGGGCGGGGCCTAAATGGAAGATTTAAACCTCACTTTACATCTAACATTTAAAGTGTTTACAACTCAGTTAATGCTCATTCACTGGAGCTTCCACAAACAACAACAAACTTAATTATTACATTCAAATGAAGTACATTATTCAAGTTTACATTCACTTTGGAGAATAACACGGGAGAAATGAGCAGAAGCATCTCTCTCTCTCTCTCTCTCTCTCTCTCTCTCTCTCTCTCTCTCTCTCTCTCTCTCTCTCTCTCTCTCTCTCTCTCTCTCTCTCTCTCTCTCTATCTCTCTCTCTCTCTCTCTCTCTCTCTCTCTCTCTCTAATAATAACACGGTGATGAGCGGAAGCGCTCTCTTTTCCTCTCTCTCTCCCCCCCCTCTCTCTCCCTCCTGCCAGCCTGTCAGCATCTCATGCAGCTCACTGATCCAGTAATGAGTGACCCGACAGTGAAGAATAAATATATGTATAACTAGTGCAGCTTGTTCCAGAGGTAGATAAATAGCTAAGTGTGTTAGGTCTAACTCTTGTGTGTTTCGCTCACCGGTCCGTCTCAGCGGGCGGAGCTGCAGGATTTCTGCTTCACGTTGCATTCCGCTATTTTACTGTCTTTTTCGGACACCTTTAAATAATGCCAGACCGGTGAAGCCATGTTGGCGAGCTTGTTTTGCCGCGCACAGAGAAAAGTGTCATGTATTTTACGTCATGCGATTGGCTCTCGCGATCGGCACGTTTAGAGAGCACCGATCGATCGGTAGAGAGTGAGTATCGTCCGATCTCGATCGGTGACCAATCGATCGGAGCATCCCTAGTAATTACATGTCAAACATACCCGCATTCTGCATTGAGGCTAAAAGCTATTTTCACACAGCCATAAATGGAGATTTTGCAATGCATATTTATTGTATTTGTAAACCTACTTCGCAATAAACTTAATTCTGGGTCAAAACGTATAACTCCAAACGTACATCTTCTAGGAAAAGAATAAGAAATATATTTGCAAAAAGCAAACCCTCGTCTCATACCCTATCTATGGTAAGGCCCAGGTGGCCCAACAAATAACCTTACAATAAAAGATCTAGTAGTGCCTCTCCTTTAACCGCGCCCTTTCTTCTTCTTGCAGAAGTGATCCGCACCCGGCTACGGGAGGAGGGCACCAAGTATAACTCCTTCTTCCAGACTTTAAGAACAGTGCCCAGAGAGGAGGGGTACCGCGCGCTGTACCGCGGCCTCACCACCCACCTGGTGCGACAGATCCCCAACACGGCCATCGTCATCTCCACCTACGAGCTGGTGGTCTACCTCCTGAACGGTTAAAGCCTCTCCCCCTCCCATACCTAGTACTCATAACCCTGCCCCTGATCGGAGACGAAAGCTGACTGCACCCCCGCCTGAAGAGGACAGAGACGGTGATCTTTACCACTGACACAGGGCGGGGGGTCAAAATACTAACCAAAGGGTCTGTCACGAGGACGAGGATCCAGGCGGTCCTCATTGGTTCGGGGGTTTATCTAAAGAAATGGTTGTCCAATTGTTTTATTTTGATTCCATTCTGTTCTCCCTTCAGTCGTGCTTCTGGAAGACAGCTTGTTCTGCTTCTAACAATACTAATAATGTAAAAAGAAGTAATTCCAATCCTTACTACCTAGCGGATTTAACACCACCCCTTCTAGCAGCAATTCAGTTCTTTTAAACATTAGTATTGTGCAGTGTTCCCCTGCGGTCATCAGAGAGTAGAAGACTGGAGACTGAGTTAAAGTACCTGACAGGTGGCTCTCAAGTTGGCGAAGGAGAAACCTGTGCCTAAGGCTTGTTGAGGGCAGACACAGAGCGGGAGACGTGCCTTGTGTGAAGATTTGGTAGAGTCGTACACTGGTTCTGTGATTACAGGTCGCCAGCATCTGAAATAATCTCATACTCCCGCCTCATAACGCCGGAGTCGACGTGCATTTACAGCTCTACACGAAATAGCTTCATCTTGATTATTTATGGAAATGAAAGTCTCAAATTCAGCGTGTTTGTGTTATCCCGGTGTAGAAGAAGAGAAACGTCTAATGTTAAATGGAGGGTCAAAAGTCCCCAAATTCAACTACTGAAATCAGAGACATGAAGATGAGCTTCATTAAAGCCAAGGAAGTAAAACACTGACCCATGTTGTGATGAAAAATAAGTTCTAACAAAATGTAATGTCGGTATAAAAAGCGATTGTGTTGCATTTGGCTCCCCAGAAGTGGCACAGTGCAAAATGAGGAGAGCTGTTCGGTTGGTTGTTTCCTTCCCTCAAACAACGAGGTGTTGTTCTTACAGCACCGTCAACGTCTTTCTCTACAATCCTCGTCTCATATTCCCTCACGTAGTTGTACAGGCGAGGGACAATCCTCTTCAGTTTACTCTGTTGTGCTCGGGAGTGGAGGAAGTGGCCAGGAAAATGCTTCATGAGCGCACACTAATTTACCGTGTATACAAAAAGAAAGAAGAAGACTTGCCGTTTATTCATTTCCCCCCTTATTCCATTGTTATTTAAGAAACATGTGAACTGCATTACTACCAATTTAAAACGTCAGTGTTGTGTACTTTGTCATGACATGGAAAGATACTTGCTTTCTTGTTTTTTATTTTTAACAGTATTCTGCTGTCCCAACATCTATCCTAGTACCTTTCCTAAGTGATCACATGACACGAGAAGCTAGCCTGCATTTCCAGCACAGCAGCATGGCTTAGCACACGATGCTAACCCTTCAACAGCTGCAGTGCACTATCCAAACACTTCCTGCTTAATATGTCAGTCACAGTGTGGTGAAATATGCAGATCATTTTGTCGCGAGGCCGCCATTGTGCTTCAGATTACAGAAAACTGCTTCAGTGTGTGTTCACCCCTCCATGCTTCTCTCCACTGGAAATATAGATCTTTCATTTGAAGACTTTTCAGTTTTAAGGCACGCGTGAAAGATGCGTTAGATTAGCCTCATTGTGCAAATCTTATCGGAGATGTTTGACGCTGTGCCACGAACACACACTAAAATATAAATAGGACGCAGATATTTGATTTCACTCATCAGGTTAAATGGTCAATTCGCTCTCATTCACACAAATATTGAGTGCCTGTTTGGCTAAATCTCTTTCACTTGTATTAGTGTGTGTGTGTTTCTGATGCATCGTTACCTGCATCTCATGATTTATTTTGCGCCTGTTTGCATCGTGTGCCAGTAAGTGTGTATGTGTGTTTGCTCAAATGACAATCGTATGTCATTCTGTCGTATCTTGTCGTGTAAATGAGACAATGGAAGTATGTATGCGTTCAGAAGAATAGTAGCAAACAGTGTTGTTTTTATCTTTTTAAAAGAAATCGTTGCCTTTTCCTGACGCCCTTCTTTCTCTCCGTGTTGTCTTCGATGAGCCGTCTGTGCGTGTGGCTCGGCCTATGCATTCTGTCGTACCTGTTTTTGTAAAACAAAAAGCCAATAAAAAGTGCAAATATAAGAAAATATGCGTGTCATTTCATTGTAATTTAGTGCTTCATATCAGTTTTTCACAGTCTGCTTAATCCTTAAATTAAAGTTCTCAAATCAGTGAAATGTCTAACTCATTTTCTCACATTTAAGGCATGTGTGTTGCTCTTGCACTACAACTAAATGTCGTTAATAATCTTTTATATGATCCGCATTTAAGGAAATTCATTAGTTTATAGTTTGCTCAATGTGCAGGATTGCCGTTAAGATTCAGACAATATTATATAATATATGTATTGTGAGGAGTAGTTTATGTTTTTGCTGCTTATTTTTAAAACACTGTTTGAATTAGAACCTTTTTTTTGTAACTTTATTTTAATTTTCCGGTTTTTTGAAGAAGAAAAAAACACAGACCGTATTGCAGATAAAAGTATACTTCGGGATAATGGTGGATTTTGCATCAAAGTAACATACACAGCACAACCCTCTATTTAAGCTAGAGGGAACAGATGACACAAATACAACAACAACAAAGGCAAATCAAAATAAAACTTGAATTGGAACCTTTAAAAATTGTATTACCATGGAAACAGCATTGATGCGTCCATCAACCCGGCACGAGTTATTTAGCGCGTTCACACCGGATTACTTTTACCTGTACTTTTCCCGTTTAGTTCCGTTAGTGCCTGGAATTTTGCGTTGACACCAAAAAGAATACTTAGTTCCGATAACTTTTACCCCCATTTTTAGTGCCTGATATACCCCTTTCAGGCTTTCCCCTTCTAGCTCCGTGCTGCGTCATTGCGTCATCGTTTTGCGTCATTGCGTCATCGTTTTGCGTCATGACGTAACCGTTTGCGTGCCTGCTTCATAAAGCCAAACCGCGCGGAAACACCCCACATCGAAAACAACAACAATGGCCGATTTTATTGAAGCGCTACTCGTTTTGCTCTGTCAAAACTAAATGGAACGACTTTCCAGTCGTTACTTGTTACATTCAAGACTTCTTTACAATCATCATCATCGACGACGATTCGGTAGGAGAAAGAAGGTAAATATACGTCCTATTCGATGGGGTTAGAGCTAGCTGTTGTTAGCCTCTGCGCCAAGCTCACATACCCAGCTTTGCAGCATTAATTACTATGGTATAAGCAGTGGGTGTACAACAAACGCGTTACGAAATTAACGGAGTTACGGTAATATATTACTTTATTATATAACGAAGTAATGTAACGCATTAATAATAAAATATGGGTAATATAGTACCCGTTACAATGCCCAGTAACGCAGTTGCAACAACACATTTGCCAACGCTTATTCCTCGGGTCCATCAATCCAGGGCCGTATTCACCATATACATTGGGGACACATCCCCCCCAATATTCAGATACACTCAAAATGTCCCCCCCCCCAATAAATAGCAAAAAAATAAATACATTGCTATTCTATGACTTCTTTATATTGGTTATTTGTATACTTGAAAATCTATATTTTCTGTTATTGTGAACTTCACCAAAATGATATTTCTTTTCATATGTAAATTGGTTCCTTATTTTGTACCTGGGGGTGTATTTCGCTGTTGCACATCTGAGTCCACCTTCAGTTAGCTTGATGCTCCAAGCAGGTCAGTCATGTTTTAATTTGCCCTCCATCAGTTCTGGTATATTTTCTAGTTAGCCCTAAAGTAATCTATATTATCTTTATTTCGTAATGGTAATGTTAATGAACCCTCCGGTTTAGCTTCTTTGTGTAAGTAACTTGTCGTTCTGATGTTAAAACCGAACTTTTCAGGAATAGTAGCTAACTAGCTGTGGGCTAGCTGGTTTCAGTTGTTAGCCAGGGTTTGGCGGGCTAGTGTCAGCTCAGTGGAAAATGACGGTGTCGTTTTGGATGTAATCCAAAAGATATTTATTCATGTGGATTATTTTATTTTGTAATTTGTAGGGTGTGGAAAGATTTAAAACTGTGATGTGTGACACCTATGGAATACCAAAGGTGCCAGAATTAATTAAATAATAAATACTCTACAATTATTATGAAATAGTATTTCATAATCGTGAGAAGCATTTAAAAGATACTCACACGCAGGAGGTTTGCAGTGTGCATCATAACTTGTGCTGGATTTAGAACGCTCAGAATTGCTAATAAACATGTTTAATTATCTTATATCCAGCGCTGCTGACCCGTATTCATCACATCAGCTACTGCAGATCGCCGAGGTCATGATGTAAGCATGAGCAAGAGGAAGGGTGGCAGTGACATTAGACAGTTTTTTGGGCAGCCTCAGAAATTAAAAAAAGTAAGTTAAGAGCAGTGAGAAACTGAGTATTGTTACCAGTCAGATGGCTTGTTTACTGATAATATTTCTTCCATGTTAACTCTGGTGTGTTCAGAGTAAAGAGGGAGAGAGAGAATGTGAGCATGGCGACCAGACAGGGAGAGTGTGCGCTGGTGACATAGAGGTAAATCAGAAAGGAGCTATATTGATGGTTAAGACAGAATAATGACAACATAGCAGTCTACTGTTAATGTACAGACTCCTGTGTCCCCCCATTTGTATAAGGTGTATCAACAGTCTTTCTAGTCAATAGTTTACTGATATTTCTTCCATGTTCACTCTGGTGTGTTCAGAGTAAAGAGAGAGAGAGAGAGGGAGAGAGAGAATGTGAGCATGGCGACCAGACAGGGAGAGCGTGCGCTGGTGACATGGAGGTAAGCCAGAAAGGAGCTATATTGATGGTTAAGACAGAGTAATGACAACATAGCAGTCTAATGTTAAAGGGGACCTATCATGCAAAATGCACCTTTGTATGTCTTTTAAACATGAATATGTGTCCCCGGTGCGTCAGGGAACTCACCAAGAGTCAGAAAACACAACCCTCTCTATTTTCCTCCGTGCCCAAATCTAAAAAAAGGGGGCTGCAACGGATCTGAACAAAACAGATCCAGATTGAGCACCGTCATGACCTCAGGACGGTGGTGCTACGGCTATTGGGCCAACTCCACACAGCCACGTGCTTTGCCGTTCTAAAGCGCTGGAGAAGCTGTAGTACATTTAAAAGGCCAAAAGATGGTGCTGTTCTCACTGAATCCAAAATGTCAGGCTCAGTGTTAATTTGAGCGAAATGAGGAATGGCTAAAATGCATGATCTGTTTGGTATTTTGAAAAAAAAAGTATAAATGTGCCTTATGGTCATACACTATATTATTCTCCCTAGAGGAGGTCAGGACCCCCGCCCGCCCACACCCCCCGTCAAATTGTCCCACCCACATTGAGGATGCTTCCTACACCCATGCCTGAGACACAGTTTCGTGACTATTGTTGTGTTTTGCCCCCACGGGCATGGGCATGGGGTTTAACAGGTTTTAAAGTATCCAATGTGTTAGTGATTTTTTATGTATTTTCCTTTAGAATGGCAGGAAATTAGTATTCAAATTTGTATTGAATTTTTGGTCCCCCCCCCAATGTTGACCCCATGAATACGGCCCTGCATCAATCCCTGCCGTCAAATCTTTTTAACATACACAGCGAAAAGATTGTTCGGCTCTGGTTTTGTGTTTCTGCCGTCTCCGTTGCTCAGCCGATTATGTTTAGCTCCTAGCCTCTGCCGTCCTGCTATTAGCAAAACGAGCTCACCGTCGTGCTCTGCTATCCGTGGAATCCCCGCTCCGGAATACCCCGACTGGGCTCCTCTCTGCCACGCTCCCAGGACTATCCACCACTATCCAGTCCTGCCATCTCAACTGGGGTGTTTTCCATCACCGCTGCTGAGGTTCAAGGTCCGGTTTCTACCAGGCTAACGGAGCGTCCACACTACAGCTTCAAAAATAGCTTGGAGCTGGGCGTGTCTGGAGCTTGGGAATTTTATTCAAGCAACACGACCAATCACATGAATCTCCCGCCCCCGACATACAAAGCAAAAACCCCCGGGGATTTTATGCGAGCAATATATATATAAACTCCCCAAACAGGCGAAAACCTACCAGTTCCCCCACTGTCTCTGCCTCCTCCCTCCATGCCTGGTTCCTCCGGTTTGTGTCCCGGTAGGTGAAGAGGGTCTGGTCACCCCATTGAAAGTGAATGGGCAGATTGGAGCTTTCAACGCTGTCGACGCTGTAGTGTAGACGGGCCGTAATGGTGCTAGCTGGCTCGCTGTTTTTCTCACATGTCCCACCCCGGAACCTGTGAACCTTCGGGGATAGCGCCTTCAGTGTGGCAGAACCCACTCTCTGGAAAACTCTCCCTGCGGAGATCCACAACATCCCCACACTTGACGCCTTCAAAAGGGCACTCAAGTCCCATCTGTCTGCCAAGGACGTTGACCCCTAATCTATTTGTTGTTTTGTCTGTCTAACTGTTCGTCTGACTGCCTTTTTGTTTTTGTTATGTTTGTTTATACTCCTGTTCTTCCTTGTAAAGCGACTTTGGGTATCATGAAAGGCGCTATAGAAATCCAAGTTATAATTTTAACCCGAAATTAAATGGTGTTTTGTTTTTTAGAATAGCGAGACATTCCAACACCAGAGAAAAATTGTGCGGGTAGATTAGTAAACCTGAGGCCTGTACCAAGAAGCTGGTTCAACCTAACCTGGATATGTTTGAGTTAGCCGGTTGGCCTAATCCAAAACATACGCGCTCTCGCTAAACGATACTACGACGCTGGTTATCAAGTGGATCGCTCAAGCCAGCAGTGTCCTATCTAGTTAGGTGCGCGTTCACATGAAAGTGGTGGTATTTGGAGCATTCGACCAATCACAAACATGGACAAGCGTACTGACAGCGCAGCACGTCATAATTCCTGAATGAAAAGTCAACTATATAATTAGACAAATATGAAGACGTTAAACTTTAAACATCCATGACTTAAACACTTTATCCAGGATAAAAGCCACATAGCTGCACCTGCAAGCAGGGACGGACTGGGACACAAATTCAGCCCGGGACGTTCAGACACACCGGGCCGCCGCCTACGCATGCGGGCCACCCTTGTAGCCTACAGATAAATTATACATCTACTATGTTCATATACTGTTATGGCTGGGTTCCCCAGAGTCAAGCCATAACATAAAAGAGATGGACCTGATGAACTGTACTGGACCCTGCAGCTTTCTCACTTTCCTCAGGGTCAACTGCATAAGAAGAACATCAGCAATCAATTAAATAACCAATATGATATCAATATCATGCACAATAATGTCAATCACTAAAATGAATGCAATAGTGAATTGGCCACACATCTCTCTGTCCTTATTATTGAATATTAATATTATTTAATGTAATTAGTATTTAATATAATTATTTAAAATTATAATATTATATAATTTAACTTGGAATATCATGAGCATATGACACTATCCTAATTCATCTAACTGTATAATATAATAGTCTGGCCAGCCCTCTCTAGGTTGGCATTCTAGCTTCTGACTGGCTGTCCAGATTGTCAATCACAGCCGTGGGCATATTATACTAGTCGTGACATTGCTAAACTTTTTTCATGACGGTTTTCTCAGTCAACTAATGCTATTGCTAACAGTAACATAAATGAACACAGCCCTGTAAACTGCACCGGCTGTCATTATATGCCGGGTCTGTGGTTCATAATTTTCCTTCTAATTATCCCCCTTATTACTGGGAGCGGGAGCCCTTCTACTAAACAGTTCTGTGATTTTCGAACATTTTCCAGGATCTTCCTGTAGCAATTTTCTTTTTTTCATTTTGGCTTTTTCAGCCCCGCCCTTTCTTTTTTTAATGATTGACAAGTTTGACAACCTATCAATAGCCCCGTTTACATGGAATGTTTTTCCGATCGTATCCGATCACTAAATAAAGCGATCCACGTTCACTCGTATACATGGGCCAAGCATTAAGCTGATTACAATTTCACCTGTACCGAAGTGGGCCTCCTCGAGTGGTCCGACCGCCCACTTCGGTACCGGGCTACCGGCCCATCGGGATTGACCATGTTGTTTACGTCAACTTAATGTGTTTTAAAATAATACTTCTGCATACAGTATTTGACACTGAGTGTTGCACGACCAGATACGGCTCGAGAAGCTGACTCAGATAAAGAAATATATGATCCATTATGTTGTGATATGCCGCGGACTGTAGGGGTGTTGAAAATAATCGTTTCTACGATGCATTGCGATGCGGGCGTGGACGATTCGGTCTCGATGCAGTGACGGAAGATAATCGGTTATACAGTAGAGTAGTAACGTTGCTTCCTGATTTTCCGGCCGCGGCTTTACTAGAACGTTTTTTCTGTCACTTTAATATCAAATCGGTCGGTGATGCAGAGATCAGGGAACAGACGTGACAGCGGCACAGCAACACGGAGCAGTCTGCTTTATCCACCAACACAAGAACACCAATCCGGAACCAACAGCAGAACCTGCTCTGAATCACTCCATGTCGCTGCGGCTCAGAGACACAGGGATTTATGTTTTTAAAAAATAATCGCGTTACAATCATGTCAGGTTTTTGGTGGATTTAATTAAGTCTTGGATTGCAGAGTATGAATGTCCTCTAGCAATTTTCAGACGATATATACGTGTGTACAGTTTGTGAAGGCAGGAGGAAAAAAGCTTCCGCGATCACCGTCTCCTCTCCGTTCCTCCAAGCCCCGCCCCCTCCCTGAAAATAATGAGTGACAGGCTGATAGTGACCCGATAGAAACTTTATTATTCACTTAATCACTGAGATATAATGAAGCTAACTTAGTCTCATACATTCATGGGATTTATGCAACAGTAAGACAGAGAATGTAAGTGTGCACCCACATGCAGTATTTTTGTTGTTATATGCTGTTGTAAATACTCCTGTTGTCTGCTGTGTTCAGACTCAAGTCCTGTGTGTGATGCCACATTCAGGACATTCAGTGTCCTTTTTTTAACAGAAGGCCGTTGCTAGAAGCTGCAGCTAGACTGCAGGAGCATTAGCTTTTTGTTTTTGAGGATGGAACAACTTCACACACGGAGGCTAGACCTATACAATTAATTTATTTTGGTTTATAAATTAATGTCAAGACATTTATGTTATTGATTTCTGAAGCACTTTCTAAATAATAAAAGGAGAGTTCATATGTATTTACTGCATGTATGCATTGATGAAAAATAAGCCATGTGCAGTAATATAGAAAATTGAGGATGCAACGCATTGGTATGAATCGTGATGCACCGGGATATCGAACCGAATCGAATCGTTGACAGGATAATCGTAATCGAATCGTGAGACCAGTGAAGATGCACAGCCCTAGCGGACTGTACTGTTACTTTGATCCGGTTACTTATCTTGTTGCAGATATTTAATTAAGCTTTCTTAATGCTAATGTTATAATATTAATGAAGTGAAGATGGCGCTGCCACGGCTGTCTGCTAGAGTTGCTGCACTTTTACTGTACGGTTTTGCTGCTGTGTTTATTGTATTTTGTTACTCTGGCACAACAATTTCCTTTGGGATGAATAAAGTCTTATCTTATCTTAATAATAATATTAATTCCTTTTTCCGGAAGTGAGGGACCACTGGCAAGTTGCTGCCACGCGTCCTCCGTTGTCTGTCGATTGTTTCGTGCTGTTTCTGTTGAATGTTGTCTTGTGCAACTGGACTCCAAATCCGTCATTCCCATCTCAGATTGTGACGATTAATTTAGCCGCTTAACAATCTGTACACACGCTAGTGCTACTGTGCTGTCACTCGGTAACTTGAAGCTAGCCGTGCCAGTACACGGCTCACCGTACTGGACTACTTGGGCTGTGCTCTATTTCACCTGATAGCCTGATCTGGTGCGCCCTGCAAAGCACACCTGTTCGGATCTGTCCGCTGCCATTTTGCCAGCTCTCCTGGGTGCAAATATCCCGCTATGGATTGCTGCCAACACGAAGGCCGCCCCACACAGGTTAGCTACTACCGGCTAACCTGTCACTCGTCCCCAGCACCATACGTCTGGTTTCTCCGCCTCGAGAGAAAACCTGCGGCTACAACCAACACTGGCCCGCCTGAGCAGTGCAGGTTTGTCGCTTAACTTCAACCATTTGGATCATCAAACCGCTGGATTACTTCGTTTTTGTTTTTAACTACTCATGTGGATTTTTAAACTCATATGGAGCACCCTGAGTCTCACGGTAACGAGCAATCAATCAATCAATCAATCAATCAATCAATGTTTATTTATATAGCCCAATATCACAAATGTTACATTTCTCTCAGTGGTCTTCACAGTTTGTACAGAATATCAGTATGACAATACGACACCCTTTGTCCTGAGACCCTCACATCGTACAAGGAAAAACTTCCGGAGAAAACCCACGGTTTAAAGGAAAAAATGGGAGAAACCTCAGGGAGAGCAACAGAGGAAGGATCCCTCTCCCAGGACGGACAGACGTGCAATAGATGCCGTGTGTAAATTGAAAAGATAATACATTTGCAACATACGTAGTCCAAATGTTTGGAAATGCATGTGTGTATAATAGGAAGATGAATCCACGAGGATATCCATTCAGGACCTATGATCCAGGACCACAGCCACGACTCAAGATCCAGGGCTTGCGATCCAGGACACAGGACGGCAGGATCATCCATGACTCCGGATCCCGGCGTATATAGACACCAAAAAGAAAGACATTTGGGGAAGCTGGGTTAATCGGAACATGAGTACACAGGTATAGACAGAGAGAAGGAAGAAGTAAGATGTCCCCCGACAAACTTAGCCTATATCAGCAAAACTAGGGGCTGAATCTAATCAGCCCTAACTATAAGCTTTATCAAAAAGGAAGGTCTTAAGCGCTCTCTTAAAAACAGATAGGGTGTCTGCCGCCCAAACACAAACTGGAAGCTGATTCCATAAATGTGGAGCTTGATAAGAAAAGGCTCTGGCTCCCATTGTACTTTTAGAGACTCTAGGAACAACCAACAACCCTGCATTCTTGGAACGCAATGCCCTAGTAGGACAGTAGGGTATAATGAGTTATTTACGGTAAGATGGCGTCTGCCCATTAAGGGCTTTGTAGGCGAGAAGAAGAATTTTAAATTCTATCCTGTGTTCTATAGGGAGCCAGTGTAAGGCAGCCAGAACAGGAGTAATGTGGTCCCTTTTCCTAACTGCTGTTAGTACACAAGCTGCAGCGACTTGACTGACTTCTTGGTACACCCTGATAATAAGGAGTTACAATAATCAAGCCTTGAAGTAACAAATGCATGGACTAGTTTCTCTGCATCGTTTTGAGGCAAGATATGCCTCATTTTTGCAATGTTACGTAGATGGAAGTAGGCGGTCCTTGAAATTGATTTTATGTGGGCGTTAAAGGATAAATCCTGATCAAATATAACACCAAGATTCCTTACAGTCTCACTGGAGGCCAAATGAATGCCATCCATAGTTAGTATATCTTTAGATAATTTGTTTCGTAGATTCTTCGGGCCGAGTACAATGACTTCAGTTTTGGTCGTGTTTAACAACAAAAAGTTTATCCACGTTTTTAAGTCCTTGAGGCAGTCTTGCATTTTATTTAGATGATTAATTTCATCAGGCTTGACTGATAAATATAGTTGAGTATCATCCGCATAACAATGAAAGTTTACAGAATGATTCCTTATAATATTGCGGAACTGAAGCTATAATGTGAACAAAATAGGTCCGAGCACTGAGCCCTGTGGCACTCCATGGCTAACTTTGGTTTGCGTGGAAGATTCATCGTTGACACGTACAAACTGAGAGCGTTCAGATAGATAGGACCTAAACCAGCCTAAAGCAGTTCCCTTTATGCCAACTAAGTGCTCTAGTCTTTGCAATAGGATATCATGGTCGATAGTATCAAATGCAGCACTGAGATCGAGCAAAACAAAAATAGAGACAAGTCCCTTGTCTGAGGCTATTAGAATGTCATTTGTGACTTTAACCAGAGCTGTCTCTGTGCTATGATGTGTTCTAAAGCCAGACTGAAAATCTTCAAATAAATCATTGTTTTTTAAGTAATCACACAGCTGTTTTGCTACCGCTTTCTCAAAAGCGCTGCAGTGCTTACGTCGTGACACATAAACCTGGCGAGAATCAACCTGCTTCCTGGATCTTGGTGATGCTTGATTTTGTCAGCCAGGGCACTGCCCAGGATTGTGAAGGTGACGACTGTTACTAGCCCAGCATCAGCCCAAGCCCTCTTCAAGTGAGCGTTCAGGTTCTTGGAGGCATGCTTCCCCGTTGTGAAAAGGAAGAATTCATTCTGAGGACCCGACAAGCCCTCTTTTATCCCCATCCACCGCATGACCCAGCTAAACTCCTTTACTGTAAGCACCAGCTGTGCTTCGCCAAATGTCTTGGCAGTCTTGTGATCCTGCACATGGATGATGTAGCCCTCAGCAGTGCCCCATCTGTCCGCCTCCAAGACCTCAGTGTTGGTCATGTTTGCGTACACACCCGGACGGTGGCCATACAGGAGGCTCCAATGGAGGGTTAGATAGCCATATAGCAGGTACTGGGTGATTGAGGTCGGATTGCAAGCCATCAGGTCAAGGAGATTAGGGATGCGCTTCTCAGCGGCCGCCATAGTGGCGAGAAGCTCCGCCTGGCTTGGCAGACGATCCAGCTTGTTCCTCTTCACCTTAAACTGGTGGACAGTGACAGACTTTTTCAAGTCGTTCATGTTGGCTTTCACCTCTCTGATGATGTGGGTCATATCAGACTGGGTGAGCCTGCACCCCCGGAGCTTTGACTCAGACAAGTACCTCAGGAAATGGTTCACATTCTTCAGGAACAACAGCGATGTTGTGACTGCCCGGCCCGACTTTACAATGTATTCGCTCCAGCCACGGACCCTCTTCGTGTATTTTAGGAACAGCCAATCTGACAGCCGGTTAACACCATGGGCCATGAATACGAGGAAGTTCTTTATCCAGCTGACCTTGGACAGACCATTTTTTTGTCGGTGCGACACCCTCACAATGATCCCTGTATGTCTGAATATGCTAATAATAGTAATAGTATTAATAATTGTAAATGGCCATTGGTCACATCACCAGTTTGTTTTACTGTAAACTTGGAGGAGCAGACTGCTGCTGAAGCACACTGCACCCCCCCCCGCCCCCCCCCTCTCCCTCACACGTGCGACTAAAAATGAACAAAGCGGCAGGTAAAAAGAATTCCTCCTCGTGGAACTACTTTGAACTTACAAGTCCAAAGGAAGTTAAATGCAAGCTCTACGAAAAGTTAATGTTGGTACGCAAATGCGCGTTTTTTCAAATGACCCGGTGCTCTTTTTTTGGCGGAGGTGCGCATGCTATCATGATAATATATAATAATAATTGAAGTACATCCTTTAAAACGGCTAGTCACATCCTCATGGAAATGGCAATTTATCGAGGTCAGAAAAGTTATCGAGTTCATTTTTATTTCTCATACGATAAGTCAAGTATTTGCTTATCGCAACAGGCCTATGCACACAATAAAACAGTGGAAACAAACATGTGTTTGACTTTCATTAGTGAATGAAACGTTGTGCCCTTTATAGTCTGTGTCCAATATCGTGTATTTGTATATATTGTATATTAGGGATGCACGATATTGGTTTTTTGAAACCGATACCGATAACTTCCTGCTTCTCAAGACCGATACCGATAACCGATAATAATATAATATATATATATATATTAAATGTACCTGTAGTTTTTGCACACCTGGTGGTAAAAAAAAAGACTAGTAGTGAGCAAATGACATGAGCAATACTACTATGAACAAAACTAACCCTGGGGTCGTCTCAAAAGCCTCGTCGATAGGTAAAAGCCCCGGTGCCTTTGCAGCTGGCTTTGGATTCGTCGCTAGTTTAGCAGCGCAGGCGTCTTCGTATGCTTTTAACACAACATCGTAGCGATGGCGATGTTTCAGGTGACTGATCAGGTTGGAAGTATTATAGCTCGTTGTCTTTTTCCCTCCTCGTGGAACTTCTGCATCTGTTAATACGAATAGCAAGCGAACTATCCAACTCTGAAACTTTGAAATAGTCCCATACTACCGACGACATGTTTGTTTACTGTCCTGGCTTCACGGCCGCACGCCGTTTACGTCACAGCCAGGCGTGAGTTAGGGAGCGCTCGATTTGTGAAAAACTCCCCTCTTCCTAAACCACTAACACCACAGTATTGGCAAAACGGGAGGAGCCGAGGGAAAAACAAGCGCCCCTCATCCCAATCCCCCCACACCGCAGGACTTTTTTCTTTTTTTACCCAAAAAATATATTGTATATTATCGGGGCTATTGATACTTTTATCAGGATGACGTCATAATTCCTAATATTGGACCGATAATTATCGTGCACCATTATTGTATATAGATGCTAAGGTCCCGCTACTGATACGATAGCAGTAATTTAGTGCGCATATGTGTAATTAAACCTATGATATCAAAATCTCACTCCAGCCAGGTACCCAAAGTTGGCAACCCTGATTTATATTTGTAATATATGGCTTTACCTCATTTTAAAGCTGCATTAATTTATAAAATGCACAAACTAAAGCACAATAAGATATGTCTATATTATGTGCAAGTCTCTAACTGGATGCACTCCATCTCTCTGAGCTTTGTGGTAGTGATTGCTTTGTCAAATTAATGGTCTCAAGGTTAACATTTAGAAAAACACAAAATGTTTATTTTAATTCCTGTAGTTGGCTAATAAGTAATATGGTAATCTCTGTTATTGCAGGTGGCTGAACTTCAGGTAGACGATAACACAAGCAGCAGAATGACTTCATCAGCAGAGGTAAGTTACTTTAACTTTTAAATGTGAAAATCCTGGTTAAATAATTATTCATATTTGAGTGAAAACAAAGACATTCTGTTTAAAGTTTAGCAGTCTAGAGTCCTGTTGATTTAAGTTTTCAGAATTGTTTACATGGTTGCATTTGAGTCTAAACAATGAAGAATTAAAAAAGCATTCTTTATACTGAGTGAATCATATTGGTTGCTAGGAAACATCTGGCAAAATCAATCAAAGATGTAAACAGGAAGTCACCTGTAGCAAATAGTAAGTGCTAAAGCTACAGTAGCATATACGAGGAGAAGGTAACATCTGATCATTCACATTTACTCAGAGGTGGGAGAAGTACTCAGGTCTTGTACTTGAGTAAAAGTAGAAGTACTCAGATCTTGTACTTGAGTAAAAGTAGAAGTACTCAGATCTTGTACTTGAGTAAAAGTAGAAGTACTCAGATGTTGTACTTGAGTAAAAGTAGAAGCAGGGCTCACCATTATAAGTGGCCCGCTGGCCCGGAAGCACTATTTAGACACCCCGGGCCAGCATAACATACTTTCATACAGATTGGTCCATTTCAGAATAATATATATGATATGTTGTATAATGATTGATCATGAAAGTGTTCTCAAAGCTGGTGAAGGGGCAGATAGTCTGAAGGACTTTGTAGACTGCAGGGTAGCTGGTGGATTTACTCCAGGTGGAACTAAAGTCTGATTCAACACTTGGTTATATTTCACATCATTCATCCACATCTGTGAAGTAACTAAAGGTATTAAATACATGTAGTGGAGGAAAAGTACACAATTTACCTCTGAACTGTAGTGGAGTAGAAGTACACAGTAGCATAAAATGGAAATACTCAAGTCAAGTAAAAGTACCTCCAAATTGTACTTAAGTACAATGCCTGAGTAAATGTACTTCCTACCTCTGAATTTACTGATATAATGTGATCATTTAATGTTCATTATTGTCAAATTCACGGTGTAGATATTTGAATAGCTAGTGATACCTGGATACTATAACTAATTTATAAAACAATGAAATTAGTTTGTGTGCTTCAACCCTTTTAGTTGTATTTAGCTATAGATAACTCTAACCTTATAACCAGGGGTGCACATCACTTTTTTGCCCTGGTTCTCAAAGGAGCACCTGGAGATGTTGCTTGGTGCTCATCCTTAAAATTAAATAAACTGTAACTTTTGAGGGGGTCATTACTTTATTTGCCAGACACTGAACACACGTGCAGAGGTGAACACAAGACAACATTAGCACGACCAGTAATCCTACAAGCTGTCATCACTACCCTCCTCACTGTCTTCCTCTCTGTCAGACATGGTAGCTGATGATGTAGGCCTACTACTTTCTCTCTGGTTGAGTCTGTGATTAGCTGCTTGCATCCACAAGTCAACAGCTGGGTTTGGATTGAAAGTCTCTGTTGTCATCTTAGAAAAGTGGATGTAATCAAATAAGTATGTGAACATAATTTCTTTTCAATTTACACACGGCATCTATTGCACGTCTGTCCGTCCTGGGAGAGGGATCCCTCCTCTGTTGCTCTCCCCGAGGTTTCTCCCATTTTTCCCTTTAAACTGGGTTTTCTTTGGAAGTTTTTCCTTGTACGATGTGAGGGTCTAAGGACAGAGGGTGTCGTATTGTCATACTGATATTCTGTACACACTGTGAAGACCACTGAGACAAATGTAACATTTGTCATATCGGGCTATATAAATAAACATTGATTGATTGATAACCAATAACCTACCATAGCCAATAACAAATTAATGTAACTTATTTGATTTATGTTGTTCATTCATATCTTATTTTACCTTAACATTTATTTATGCATTTTTTTTTCTCCAGTTTTAAAGGATATTTTTGGTTACTGTCCTATAGTATACATTGGAATGATTTCAAACCTGTTTATCCCAATAATTATAAAGGAGTGCCTTGGAAATATGTGTTTCCATAAATTGTGACCAAACCGTTTGAAATTAGACTAAAGTTAACTATCTAAACACTCATAGTCCTTACCTCACTGAGCTGTAGTTATCAGCCTCTCAGTCTGACTGGAGGACTAAAATATCTAGCACCAGATTCTAATAACAACAGCGCCGGTATTTATAATTCTTCCTTTATTCTGCGGTATTTGAGGCTACAACGAGTCAGAATGCATTCTCGGGTTTCATTAAAAACCTTACTTTACTTTTGTCACGTTCATTTTTATCAAGACATTCATGTGTCCTCTAATACAGTGTTTTTCAAAGTGTGGGCCCGCCAGGGGGGTCACGCAAAGTTTGAGGGGAAGGGGGATTTTTTTTTAAAGTAACATGTTTTTTTTTCTTTTTAGATGTTATTAATAACTGCATATCTATCAATCTATGTGTCCTTTGATGCCAATCTTTTAATATTTGTTGTTTTTGAATCACATGACTGCCCTTCAAGCCAATCAGAATCAAGCTCCCGCTATTGAGTGAAACTGAGTATCTGCTCAGCTTTTGGAGCGAGTGAATATTTCGCTCTGCAGCTGGATGAGAGCACGGATGTAGCAAATGTCGCAGAATTGCTTGCATACATCAGATTTATATCAGAAGACAACTTTGTTGAGGAAATATTTTTGTTTGAATATATATTTTGCAAAGCACTGGAAGAGACATTTTCCAAGTTTTAGATGAGTACATCATCTGAAATGGACTTGACTGGTCTCGTTGTGTGGGTGTGTGTTCAGATGGGGCAGTGGGGCTAAGACCGGCAAAAAAAGCGGAGTGACAGCTTTGATCAGGCGGCAGGCCCCACATAGTGGCAACGCACTGCATACTCCATCGCGAGGAACTTATTGCTAAGCGTATTTTGTGTCATCAACTGGCTGGCCGTTTTTCAGATGCCTCATGGCTCCGGAAACTTGCATACTGTTTCACTCCCTCAGTACAGGCTGTATGTCAAAAAAGGCTATCCCGCTCTGGCTGAGAGGGCTCTCAAATCCTTTCTTCTATTTGCCACCACATACCTCAGCGAATCTGGCTTTTCTACATTGAAGGTATTGAAAACAAAGCGCAGAGGACGTTTGCAAGTGGACAATGACAAACCTAAAACCTAGGATTGATAAACTGTGTAGGAGCCACCAAGCCCACCCCTCCCACTAGTGAGGGCAAAGGTATACATAAAGAAACACACATAGTGCAATGACAAGGACTGTTGTTTATATATATGAATATAAATATGTTTATTGTTAATATTACTGTTGAATATTATTTATAATATTAAAAAGGTATAAATAGCTGCCAAAAATGCTAACAAATATATGTTAATTGTTCATATTACTGTTACAAATTATATAATATTATAAAGAAAGAAATCACTTTAAAAATGCTTTAAAAATATGTTTACTGTTGATATTCATATTTAATATTGTGTTAAGAATGTGTATAACAGAAGACACAATGAATGTAAAGAATGACAAACAAAAGATAAATACAAAAAATGTTTAGAAAAATAACTAATTATTAATACAATTATATATATGTATTAAGAAAATGTATTAAGCTGTATGATTAATTTGTCATTAACTTCCATCATAAAGTATTTCAAAAAAATGGCAACAGGTCCCCGCCAGAGGATAATGCTATATCGCCCATATAGCATGGCAACGTTTGGGAACCCCTGCTCTAATACTACTCTCTGTTGATTTGTTGTTTTGTTTTATAGAAAGAGACCTGCAAAAACCCAGATAGGCTTTATGAGGAGGCGGAGAAGAGTATCATCGGAGAACAGCTGGATCAACATCAGTCTACAGCCATGCTAGGAAAACCACACACCTGTGACCAGTGTGAGAAGAGCTTTAGCCAGTCAGGCTATTTGAAGGTTCACCAGCGAATCCACACCGGAGACAAACGTTTCACCTGTGACCAGTGTAAGAAGAGCTTTAGCCATTCAGGCTCTTTGAAGATTCACCAGAGAACCCACACTGGAGAAAAACCTTTCACCTGTGACCAGTGTGAGAAGAGCTTTAGTATCTCAAGCAATTTTAAGGTCCACCAGCGAACCCACACTGGAGAAAAACCTTTCACCTGTGACCAGTGTGAGAAGAGTTTCTGGAGTTCAGGGACTTTGAAGGCCCACCAGCGAATCCACACTGGAGAAAAACCTTTCACCTGTGACCAGTGTGAGAAGAGCTTTAGCCGGTCAGCCGATTTGAAGACTCACCTGCGAACCCACACTACAGAAAAGCCTTTCACCTGTGACCAGTGTGAGAAGAGCTTTAGCCAGTCAGGCTATTTGAGGATGCATCGGCGAACCCACACTGGAGAAAAGCCTTTCACCTGTGACCAGTGTGAGAAGAGCTTTAGCCGGTCAGGCGATTTGAAGGTCCACCAGCGAACCCACACTGGAGAAAAGTCTTTCACCTGTGACCAGTGTGAGAAGAGTTTCTGGAGTTCAGGCGATTTGAAGATTCACCATCGAACCCACACTGGAGAAAAACCTTTCACCTGTGACCAGTGTGAGAAGAGCTTTAGCCGGTCAGGCTATTTGAGGATCCACCAGCGAACCCACACTGGAGAAAAGTCTTTCACCTGTGACCAGTGTGAGAAGAGTTTCTGGAGTTCAGGGACTTTGAAGGTCCACCAGCGAACCCACACTGGAGAAAAACCCTTCACCTGTGACCAGTGTGAGAAGAGCTTTAACAAGTCAGGCATTTTGAAGATTCACAAACTTACCCACATTGAAGAGAAACCCTACTCCTGTAACCAGTGTGAGAAGAGCTTTAGGCAGTCAGGCCATTTTAAGGCCCACCAGCGAACCCACACTGGAGAAAAACCTTTCACCTGTGACCAGTGTGAGAAGAGTTTCACGGACTCACGTTCATTGAAGCGCCACCAGCGAATCCACTCCTTTGACCAGTGGAAGAAAGAATTCAGTGACTCATACAGTGTGAAGCTCCACCAGCCTTCCCACACTGGAGAAAAACCTGACGTCGGTGACCAGTGTGAGAAGAGCTTTAGCCAGTCAGGCGATTTGAGGATCCACCAGCGAAGCCACACTGGAGGAAAGCCTTTCACCTGTGACCAGTGTGAGAAGAGATTTAGTCAGTCAGGCCATTTAAGGGTCCACCAGAGAATCCACACTGGAGAGAAACCCTACTCCTGTGACCAGTGTGATAAGAGTTTTAGCAGGCCAGACTCATTGAAGGTCCACCAGCTAACCCACACTGGAGAAAATCCTTTCACCTGTGACCAGTGTGGGAAGAGCTTTAGCCGGTCAGGCTCTTTGAAGCGCCACCAGCGAACCCATACTGGCGAAAAACCTTTCACCTGTGACCAGTGTGAGAAAAGTTTCAAGGACTCACGCTCAGTGAAGCACCACCAGCGAATCCACTCCTTTTGACCAGTGTACCAGCCTACCACTAGAGAAAAACCTGACATCTGTGCTCCCTGTGAGAAGAGTTTCATAGAACCAGACCACATGGGAGAACACCTTCACTAGTGCACTGAGACTGTTCAGAAAGAGTGAGGTGGACTGTTTGACACATCTCGCTGTTAAAGGATGTTGTGTGGATTTCAAAAGTTGTTAAAATGTTCTCAATAATATTCAAATGTATGCACTTAAGTTGTCAACTTGTATTTTTTTAAACCGCAATAACACACACACAAAGCTCCCTAAATAACAAGACACCAGCCTATCTCACAAAATGCACTTTTGTACGTCTTTTATACATGAATATATGTCCCCGGTGTGTCAGGGAACTCACCAAGTGTCAGAAAACACAACCCTCTCTCTTTTCCGCCATACCCAAATCTCTAAAAACGGAGCTGATACACACTTGAAATTGTTCTGACGTCAGATACAGGGAGCTCCGCCTATATGGGCAACTCTCCACCTACCAGGGGAATGGGGGATTGCTCAAAAGTGCTGGAGACGCTGTAGTACATATGCCAGGCCTGCAAGTGGCGCTGTAGTCTGCCACAAAAGCAGTGAAGACGACTTCTCACAGAATCAGCCCTTGCAAAAACAGGACTGGAAAAGAGCAAATAGAGCGAAATAAGGCATAGCTAAAATGCATGATCTGTTTGGTATTTTGAAAAAAAAACTTCACAGAAATGTTTTATATAGGTATGGCCCTACAATCTATTTTTAAAATATAGCATGATAGGTCCACTTTAAATTTAATAATGTTATAAATATAAACAAGCTAAAGCCTACTGATTTCTAAAAGGGTGCAAATAGCCTTTAGTCTCATATAAGCTAGATAGAGCATTGCTTTGAACCATAAACTATTACTGTTGCTGACTGCACTCATTCAGGCAATGTTACCATCAGAAAGAGGTTCCACAGGGGTCTATCCTTGGTCCATTCATGTTTACATTAGATGTTACTATTGTGAGAGAAATTTCTGCTCAGCAATGTTGATGGAAGAAATGGAAGCTGGAGTCCGCTTTATATCAGACACTGAGTTTAATTGAGAGCCACGGCCGTGAGTGAGTACAAGGCATTCACACAACGAGTCAACACTGAGAAATACACAGAACACACAGGCAATTCTACCCAGAGAATCTAGGAGGAGCCTCTGTGCACGCCCTTTCTAATCATAATTAAATAAAGGATCTTCAGAGACAAAGAAAGTCTGTTTAAAGTCATCTGCGCAATTGGCCACTTCCCCCCACAGGAAGGCAGGACATTTGACCTGTGCCCTGCTCTAAGTTGCAGGCAGACACATGTGAAAACATTAAAATGCTCCCCTGCACAGACAACAGGAAAATATTCTCTAACAGATCCACGCTTTTATCAATTTATTGATAACCAATTAACATTAGTCTAAGAATATTTCAGTCACTACTTTAATCAAATAAAACGTTCTCAGAGTTGTGTGGATTTCTCATTATATTAATTACATCAAAAGCAGAATACGATTGAAACAGTCAATCACAATGGTTGAAACAAACAACCATAATAGAAAAATCATCTTTCTTCAGTGTTTGATTTCTTTTGTCAAAAAGGCACAATAATAACACATGCAATACAAAAATATAATAGTAAAATATATGTTTCAAAAACAAGATCTTTTATCATTTATCACTCAGTTAATCTCATTCATCAAACACAAATTCAAATTCAGCTTACATACTCTAGGGACTGGTGGGTACACTGGGTGGACATTTACTACCGGCCGCGGTCCGCCATGTACAGGATAGTGTGTCCAGATCACGGACTTTAATGCATAGCGGGAAGTCCATTAAATAGACATTGCAAATAAGTGTTTAACGGTGATTAAAACTAGTTTATGCGGGGAAAAGAGTGCTCAAAATCGGATTAAACAGGCTATTTCATCCACACCTGAATACTCCCATTAAAAGTGCATGAAATGTACAGGAATCTGTCCATTTCATCCACATTTGACGACCCATGCAGGTTGACTTTCTTACCCAGGAATTAGTGTCTGAAAGCTGGGTAAGATTACTGTAAATACAGTGTGCACATGGCTTTATTACCCAGGAATTAGTGTGTGAAAGCTGGGTAAGATTGATGTGAATTTAGGGAAGATATGGCCATTTCATCCACACCTGACGACTCCCATTAAAAGTGCATGAAATGTACAGGAATCTGTCCATTTCATCCACATTTGACGACGCGTACAGGGTGGCTTTCTTACCCATTACGTACACCGACAAAGTCACCTCGTTAGGGCCGCTCCAAGACCCCCAAAACACGGACTAAGGAGCTCCAGGATCTCTCCCTGCCTTGAGCAAACAGGCTATTTCAGACTTCCATGAAATACACCGACAAAGCCACCTCGTTGGGGCCGCTCCAAGACCCCCAAAACACGGACTAAGGAGCTCCAGGATCCCTCCCTGACATGCGTACTTCCAGAACCTCGCGCACCTTGGGTCCCCGGGCCCCCGAACTTAAGTACTCCCCCACGGACTAAACCCAGATGATCACACCCTCAAGAATCTCGTGCCCCTGGGAATCTTAAAGGGGGGTGTATTTTGCGGTGCTTTATCGTCCGCCCATCGGCATCCATATTCGGCCTTCTTCACAGCAGCAGCACCCACCCTCCAGTGGAGGATATTCTCGTGCCCCTGGCAACACTTAAAGGTGGTGTATTTTGCGGTGCTTTATCGTCCGCTCATCGGCTTCCATATTCGGTTGTGTGTGCCTGGCAAAGACATGTACCCAAACTCAAGCACTCTGACTAAACACATAAGGACATCCGGGTAAAACCTTAGTGCCCCTGGTAAACCATGTAATGAAATGAGCTCCGTGACGTGCACATCACTTGGGTAAAAGGAGCTTTGGGTCGCCCTGCAAATCACATTTGGTGTATTTCCAGAAAGCTGTGAAAATACACCTACATCCGGCATGTCCTGTCCTGTCCTGTTCTGTCCTGTAAAATAGCATTTTGTTTATTTCCATCATTTGGGAAAATACACATATTTGGGGATTTGACCCTCCCGGCCATCAGAGTCAAACCCGCAGTTCGGAGGAACCGACCGCCAGAGCACCGGCACGAGGCCGGGCCGGTGGAGGCCCTCCGATGGCAGGCCGCTCTAGGAGCTTCAAAGTGCATCAGAGTCGAACCCGCAGTTCGGAGGAACAGAGCACCGGCACGAGGCCGGGCCGGAGGAGGCCCTCCGATGGCAGGCCGCTCCTGGAGCTTCAAAGTGCAGACCCCTGAGCCCTGTAAAATATTATTAGTCCGACCGTCCAGCACCGGCATGTGGACCCGGGGAGGAGGCCCTCCGATGGCGGGTCACATTTGCTGATAGCACAGCTGACGGCTGGACACTAGCCGTAGAGGAACACCAGGGCAGGACCAGGCAGTTCACTCTTTGCAGACAAGCATATGTGGTTGTTACGCAGGATGAAACTGTTAGCCTGTGATGAAGTACGGTCAACCCTATATCATGGTAACCAGTTGTAAGGCTCCCTCTCCCGAAACAAACCATGATTCTCCGTTACCCGTGGTCGCTACGAGGGCCTGCGAGGTTATCTAGAGTCACCAAAGGTCCCAGGGCGCCCCGGAGAGCACCCCGCATGGGTTTTGGATCTGATAAATGCACGAACCACGAAACTTCACCGAAGGTCAGCGTTCGTTGACATGTATTAGGTCTAGACTTGTCACAGTCACCCAAGTAACGTTGAGCAATCAAGGGAACCATAACTGATTCGATGAGAGTAGCATGTTATGAAGTAGGGTCGACCATATATCATGTGGAGCCACCGAACACTGGTCCCCGGGGGAACCGGTGCCCGGAGCAAGGCCAATTGCCGCAGCTATGCAACAGTGGAGGGTTCGAGAAACAGTGTTTGCCGGGTGCACCGGTGGGGAGGTTTCAGCCCGGAACCTCCGTCCCGCCGCGGGACCCGTGGTGGGACCCGTGAGTCAGACGGTTCGTCTCGGTCACGCTTCATATCGGGCGGGCAGGCTGTGCTCCGCGGGGTTACCCCCGCGCAGCACACCCTCCCGGCCATCAGAGTCGAACCCGCAGTTCGGAGGAACCGACCGCCAGAGCACCGGCACGAGGCCGGGCCGGCGGAGGCCCTCCCATGGCGGGTCGCGTTTGCCATTCGATCAGTGAGAAATCAGGAAAAAAGTCTGACTTGACTTTTTGGAGAACCAGAGAAAAGCCAAAATAGTGTTCCATAAGGCGGGTAGAGTCCCCTGACAACTCCCCCTACCTTCCTCCAGAGTCAGGAAATACTGTGTTATCTTTTGGAAGAACCAGAGAAAAGGGTGAAAATTGATTAATATTACCCCAAAATAGTGTTCCATAAGGCGGGTAGAGTCCCCTGACAACTCCCCCTACCTTCCTCCAGAGTCAGGAAATACTGTTATCTTTAGGAAGAACCATAGAAAATGGTGAAAATGGATAAAATGTATCCGAAAATAGTGCCTCTTAAGGCGGGTAGAGTCCCCCGAAAACTCCCCTTGCATTCCTCCAGAGACCAGTTCGAAAACTTAAAGTTTGGTGAGAACCATGATTGGGGGTCATCAAGGCAACAATTTTATCCGATCCAAAATGCTCATGAGGCGGATACATTCCTCCATGATTTCCCCATCATGTGAAAATAGCTCGTTTTTTTCTAAGTAGTCTCAAAAACCGGGTTTCTGATTTCGTGCAGATGGTAGCTTGGAAAAAATGAATGCATTTTTTGGACGGAGGAAGGGAGGTCTCGATTCCCCTCTCCGTTGTAATTTGCAACGGGGGAGTGCAAAAGTCTCCGGGGCGTCCATGTTGGGAGAAGCTAACAACAGGTCATCTGCGTACTGAAGCAAGGTACTACCTCCTGTAAGGACCATAGTGTCCAGATCTCTCTTAACAGCTGCAGCGTACACAGGAGGCGACTCGACGTACCCCTGTGGGAGGCGCGTGTATGTGATTTGTTTACCTTTACAAGTAAATGCAAACAGATACTGGCTGTCTGGATGCAGAGGAACAGAGAAAAATGCTGAACACAAATCGATTACTGTGTAACATTTCGAATCTGACGGTAATGATGCAAGAATTGAATTCGTGTCAGGCACTATAGGAGCTGTCGGAATGACAATAGCGTCAATAGCTTGCAAATCTTGGACAAAACGCCACTCATCAGGGCGATTGTGTTTAGGTATGGGCAGGATGGGCGTGTTACATGGACTCGTTGTATGGATTAATACGCCCTGATCGAGCAGAGATTGGATGACTCCTTCAATTCCCAAAATGGCTCTATTGGGTAAATTGTACTGTCTGATAGCTGGCAATCTGGCATTGGCTTGACTCTGTGTGGAGGGGCTGAACAAACAAACCCCACATGATTTTTGTGTTTAGCCCATAATGTGGCCGGAACCTCAGAAAAATCTGAAGGGGGTCCATATTGTGTGGGTGCAGGTGGCTGTAAATGAAGAAATGTGCTTTGAGGGAGAGAAAGTTGCCCAGAGAGACACAGCATGTAATGTTGTTCTCCGAGGGTTAGTGTGTGTGTGTGTGTGTGTGTGTGTGTGTGTGTGTGTGTGTGTGTGTGTGTGTGTGTGTGTGTGTGTGTGTGTGTGTGTGTGTGTGTGTGTGTGTGTGTGTGTGTGTGTGTGTGTGTGTGTGTGTGTGTGTGTGTGTGTGTGTGTGTGTGTGTGTGTGTGTGTGAGAAGCCTTTGCAGCCCTCAGCAGAGCTTGGCAGTGGGCTGCCATGACCCCCACTTCTTCAGGGTCACTTCCTGAAGTGACCGCTATTGTGAGGTGAGGAATCGTGTCTGCAGCATAAAGAGCCTGCTGTGTGGGTGTGAGCCTAACAGGCAATGCGCACCCCTGGGGTCCTAAAAATAGAAACTTTTCACATTCCAACTGATCTGAGCTGTTGCAAAAACCTCTTACTGATAGTGCATAGTCATCTGATGGGTTAAAAGCAGCTGTGCAGTGACAATTCAATACAGGCCGCATAAGGGACATTAAAGAAGCACACACAGGGGAAATGCTAGCAATTTTCTGAATTCCTGTTGTTGAGAAAACAGAAATCATGTTGAAATCTGGAAATGATCAACAATAAAGGTTGTCTTGAGATGATTGAATGAATTGGACAGCTTGAAAAACAATCCGTCTGGAGTGCAATGTATTGTTCCTTGTAATTTACAAAGCAAATCTCTGCCCATTAGATTAATAGGACTTCCATCTGAAATAATGAAAGAGTGTTGGACATGTGATCCTTCAATTGAAATATTAGTTCTCTCTGAAACGGGCTCTGACATAGGAATGCCAGAAACTCCCATTGTTGTGACAAAATTATTGGTTGCTTCACACACTTTTTCCTTCGTGCGCACTGCTGATAATGTTGCTCCACTGTCAATCAAAATGTCTACCGCTTTACCACTGAAATCAACGGGCATAATCGGATCTTCACGCGGGTTATTGGAAAGGTGAATTGTTGCTGCTTGAATGGGGGAAATGCTGTGGATCTGACCCTATTTCTTCATGATGGCATCCCTATCTTCTGTTAAATTGACTTTGCTGACCGTTTTGCCCCTGCCTGTCGTATTGACTGTTAAGGGGAGGGGGAGGCAGTAATGCAGGGTGTGGGCGGGGGGGGCTGGGGGAGAGCAGGCAAAGGTTGTGCGTCCTGCTGTGGTTGCCAGCACCGTCCGCATTGTCCTGCCCAGTGATCCATTGCCCCACAGACATGACACGGCGTCAACTTTCTGGGATTTTTATTCTGCTGCTGTCTGCCCTTGTCTTGGTAATTTTGTGATGTCCCCTGATTTTGATACTGCTGTGTGCGGTTTTGTCCCTGAAACGGCTGGGAGTTATCCGCACTCTGATAAGCCTGTGTATTTTGGGGCAACTTTTGTGCAATTCTGGGGGTCAGAAATATCTGATTTATGTGTAACGCACGCATTATTGCGAGAGTGAATTTCCATGTTTTAATTTTCCAATCTGGGGTAGCCATCATATACGCCTGAGCTGTTTCAGGGATTAAATTATGCAACAAAGTCTGTATGGCGAACAAATCATTGCCCTCTCTTTTAATGCCCGCATTATTGTCCCACACTATCATGAAACGCTGGAGAAATTCTGGGACTGTTTCTGTTGGGTTCTGTACGCAAGCCGTCACCAGCGAAAAATCTGTGTGAGTTTTAGCGCATGCTTTGATTGCAATAGCAGCTACAGTCTGGATCCACATATCACGCGTCTGTGTCGGAGGCCAGTCACCTGCAGCCGTACAGGCAGGGAATTTGAATCCCTCCCTACATGTGGGCCAATCTGCTTTGTATGTTAGGATTATCAGCTGTTTAACATCATGAACTAGACAGTTATAAACTGAGCAGACATTAGTCAACCACGACAGATACTCATCTGGGCAGAATTATTATCCTGAGATGTTTGCAGTCTTCTGATAATTCTATGCGGGACATACTTGTTAAAACTGGTGCCGTACGGCGTGTTTGGAGTGTGTAACATTTTTGTTGCGGAGCCAGAGGTCAGGGTGTGTAATGAGCTGCTATCTGGTATTTCGTCTCCACTGTCCGCTGCACTTTGTTCCTGCTGGTCACTTTCTATACTGTCCTGCCTGATATGTCAACCTATTTGTATTCATGATAGCTGCAGCTGACATTAATAAATCATCATCGGAGTTTCTTGCCCCAGAATTTGAGAGTCCTATCGTGGGAATTATTTGTGTCAATTAATTTGAACGCCTGCCACAACACGGCCATGTCAAAAGTGCCCGTTAACGGCCAATCAAACAGAATCTGTCCTTTCTGACTATTCTGTTGTGAGTGCTCACAAAGTAACGATGTGAACGGCATAACTTTGTTCCAATCCAAGCTTCTTCCGACAATTCCTGACGGCATATTAGGGGAAAAAATGTGCGTGTAATGGCTGTCTGTAATAGGATTTTTTGTAAGTGTCTTGGTGCGTGAATCATTCTTCCTCTTACCAACGGACTCGTTTGCGGAGACAGTATTACCCATGTTTAACGGTTAGTACAATAAAACAAACACTGCAATTTAGACAAACAAACATAAAAACTCTCAACAACTCAGCCTGACAAAAACTCTTCCAGCCTATTTTAATCCGAATTAGGGAGACTTTCAGAGGGGTTTTTAATTATGAGAGCCTTCTTTACTCATATGTTAGGTTGTGTTCAGCAAACACAGCTAAATTCAGCAATTCATATAACATTCTCATACCACGCATTAACCACTTTCTTTAGTTCAAAAATGGTAATAGTCACGGACATAATGCCGTATGTTCCTCTCTCTGCATGCTGCTCTCCACAGGGGGCGGAAAATCAGCACCTCCGCAGAAATGCTGTTGATTTAGGCAATTTATCCTCTGAAAACTCCTAAATTCGGCGATTCGTTTAAATACAAATCTGCGACATTGCTTCTAATTCAGAAAATCCACCTTACTGGTGCTCCTTTTAAAAGTTTCTCCGAATATTTGCTGTTTGTAATTGCCTGGTGATTTAATTCCAAGAATCACACACAGAGGAAATCGATGAAATTCGATATTCCGAGGTCATTTATCCCCAAGCCCCAAATATTCTCATAGTTTTCACATGGGCCGTGCTTGCTCGTAGACACCTGTCCCAGCAACAATCACGGGGAAATTGGCCAGGACAACGTCCTCTTGACACCGATTCCCGAGGTTATGATTAGCCTCCAGATGAGTAGAGAAACCCAAAAAAATTGCAGCAGCTCAGTTCTCTCAGGTAATTTTGTTACACCGTTGATCCCAAACGCTGGTAAGACAATCTCAAAATAGAATTGTACTTACCAGCCTCTGAAGATCTTTTGGTATCCTGTTCGTGACGCCAATCTGTGAGAGAAACTTCTGCTCAGCAATGTTGATGGAAGAAATGGAAGCTGGAGTCCGCTTTATATCAGACACTGAGTTTAATTGAGAGCCACGGCCGTGAGTGAGTACAAGGCATTTACACAGTCAACACTGAGAAATACACAGAAAACACAGGCAATTCTACCCAGAGAATCTAGGAGGAGCCTCTGTTTGCGCCCTTTCTAAACATAATTAAATAAAGGATCTTCAGAGACAAAGAAAGTCTGTTTTAAAGTCATCTGTGCAATTGGCCACTTCCCCCCACAGGAAGGCAGGACCTTTGACCTGTGCCCTGCTCTAAGTTGCAGGCAGACACATGTGAAAACACTAAAATGCTCCCCTGCACAGACAACAGGAAAATATTCTATAACAACTATTCGTTATTCTCGCGTCCAGGAGAGAAGCTTAGGATAAATGAGACCAATGGAGTCTCTGGTATAAGGTTCAAATGGGTACTTTAATTAAAATGGCGCGGTAATATTACAGGCAGAAGATGGTTCTGTGGGAGAGAGAAGCTGCAGTTCCCTCTCGCAGTCGCGGCCGTGGAGAAGAGACTCCACACACATTTGTCTTTCCCGCTTGCATCCCCCATCGCTCCTCCTCTCTGGAGGCTGTGGTAACGTAGGGGACCTCCCCCCTCGGTCTTCTGTGTCCGATATCGCGCATAACAGGATTCAGACATTCTATCTTCATTGTAAACCTCCACATGCCTTTTCTCCTCATTCTCTCATTCATGACTTTTTATTTAATCCATTTTAACGACTGCAATCATTTGTTTAATATTACATTACATTACATTGCATTTAGCTGACGCTTTTATCCAAAGCGACTTACAATAAGTACATTCGACCAGGAAGACACAACCTTGAAGAAAACATAATCATATAAGAACATCAGGTTTCAAAGAGCCAATCGTTTCAAGTGCTACTCAACTGGCTGTAGATAAGCCAGTCCTTTATTAGTATATAAGTGCTCTGTAAGCAGTTTTTTGTTAGTCATTCTATCGCTCGAAGTGGAGTCGAAAGAGATGAGTTTTCAGTCTGCGCCGGAAGGTGTGTAAGCTTTCTGCGGTCCTGATTTCAATGGGGAGCTCATTCCACCATTTTGGGGCCAGGATAGCAAACCCACGTGTTTTTGCTGATGGGAACTTGGGTCCCCCTCGCAGCGAGGGTGCAGCGAGCCGTTTGGCTGATGCAGAGCGTAGAGCACGTGCTGGGGTGTACGGTTTAACCATGTCCTGGATGTAGGAAGGGCCAGATCCATTCACAGCATGGTACTCAAGCACCAGTGTCTTGAAGTGAATTCTAGCAGTTACCGGAAGCCAGTGAATGGAGCGGAGGAGCGGCGTGGTGTGGGAACATTTTGGAAGGTTGAAGACCAGACGAGCCGCTGCATTCTGGATGAGCTGCAGAGGTCGGATGGCACATGCAGGTAGACCAGCCAGGAGGGAGTTGCAGTAGTCTAGGCATGAGGTGACGAGAGCCTGGACCAGAACCTGCGTCGATTTCTGGGTCAACTGGGGGCGTATCTTCCTGATGTTGAAAAGTGTGTATCTGCAGCAGCGGGTTGTAGCAGCGGGTTGTAGCAGCGATGTTTGCAGTGAAGGACAGGTCGTTATCTAGGATCACGCCCAGATTCCTTGCAGTCTGAGTCGGGGAAACGACAGAGGAGCCGATGTTGATAGTCAGGTCAAGAGTGGGACAATCTTTTCCCGGAAGGAAAAGCACTTCAGTTTTGTCAAGGTTGAGCTTGAGGTGATGAGCGGACATCCACTGAGAGATGTCAGCTAAACAAGCAGAGATGCGTGCGACGACCTGGGTCTCTGAGCGGGGGAAGGACAGAATTAATTGGGTGTCGTCAGCGTAGCAGTGGTATGAAAAACCATGCGGGCTAATGACAGATCCGAGCGAGTTTGTGTACAGGGAGAAGAGGAGAGGACCAAGAACAGAGCCCTGAGGGACCCCTGTAGTTAATTGACAAGGGTCGGACTCAGACCCTCTCCAAGTAACCCTGTAGGTGCGGTCTTTGAGGTATGAGGTGAGGAGGGAAAGTGCAGAGCCTGATACTCCAAGTTCTTGGAGAGTGCGAATAATATACTGGAAATACTTTACGGCAGTTATCATTTACGGTAGTTGAGGATGTTGTCATACCAACTCATGTCTGTAAACAAAACTTAAAATAACTGTCCCTTCATTTAATATTCAGCAATAGTAATATCTCAATGTCTATAGATGTAGTGTTAAAGTCAGTCGGCTTTGGTCTGCAATACTCCGTGTACATTCACATCTCTAGAATGGTGATATTAGGCACATGCTAAATGCTAACAGGAGATGAAGGATTTTCAGAATAAAAGCTTGGCATTAAGATTGTGCGAGAACTTCTGGTTTTTCAGAATAAAACGGCATTTAAGCTGACAGTATGTTTAAACTAAATTATGCCATAAAACATTGATTTTAATTTCTAACATTACATAACCTTTTCCAGTAGCCACACTTTCTCCTTCGACCCCTTCTCTGTTGGGGAGGTTTGTAAGGCTCTAAAGGTCCTAGAGCCCAATAAATCAGCAGGCGATCTCCCCCTTGTTTCTTACGTCTAGCTGCAGATATTATAGCCCAAACAGTGTGTCATCCTTTTAATCTTTCTATAACAAACAATGTCATTCCAGATGTTTGGAGAACTGCAAATGTTCTCCCCTTATTGAAAGGTGGTGATTCCATGGTGATGAATAATTACAGACCAATTTTGAAGGCTCGTGAATGATCAAATCAAAGAATATTTAAGCTTGAACAACATTATATCTCCTCACCAGTCAGGCTTTAGGAAGCATCACAGTACAGTAACGGCTGCTTTGAAAGTAGGGAATGACATTGTTGAAGGCTTGGACACAAAGAGCTACTTTGCTGCCCTTTTTATAGACTTATCCAAGGCATTTGATACTGTGGAGTGGACCATGGCATCCTATGCCAGGAGTTACCCCATATAGGCCAGTCTGACCAAGCTGTTTTTTGGTTTTTAAATTATCTTTCAAATGGCAAGCAATTTGTACAATTCAGCGGTCTCTCCTCAAGCTTTCTTAATGTGCCCAGAGGTGTTCCTCAAGGTTCGGTCTTGGGACCCACCCTTTTTACAATTTATATAAATGATATGCATAACATATTGATGCCTCTGTACATCTTTATGCAGATGATACTGATCTATACTGTTGTGCTAGCACTGCTGCCCTTGCATTTGAACGTCTGCAGTCTGCTTTTGACACGTTTCAGTCACACCTGTTCCACCTCAGGTTGGTGTTAAATTCAGACGAGACAAAAGTCATGTTGTTTTCCAAGAAGAAAAAGTTACCAACTGTTCTTCCCTGCATTGTGTCTGCACAGCATAACCACATTGAAGCTGTTCACACCTACAGAAACTTGACTATTGACTATCTATGACTACTAAGATTGACTATCTTTTAATGAAACTGAAATTCAAGCTGGGATTCTTTTTTAGAAACAAGGCCTGCTTGAATTCCCCATTTCTGACCATAAAGCTGTATTTTTTTATATCCATGCCCCCCTTTCCAAAGCCAAAGAACAAAGGTCCATCACCTTCAGAAATATTAAACACATTAACCCCACACATCTCACTACTCTGATTAATTCCTACCCCAATCCTCCAACATCCACCCACCCTGCTGACCTGGTGAATCACTAAAATAACTGTCTCTCCTCTTCCCTCACTGCCCTGGCTCCCCTGAAAACTCGCAAAGTTTCATTCACCCGCTCCGCCCCCTGGTTCACCTCTGAGCTACATCAGCTCAAAACAACTGACCGCCGACTGGAGCGGCTGTGCAAGAGCACCGGACTCTCAGGTCACACGCAAATGTATTCGGATCATCTTCACTTCTACAAGAACGCGCTTTCCAATGCCAAGTCCTCATATTACTCCAACCTCATCAGCACTGGTAACAACAGATTTATTTTCTCCACAGTCAGTCACATACTTCAGCCTCCTAAAACCCTCCCTCCAGATATCTCCATTGACCAATGTACTGACTTTCTGCAATTTTTTCACTCCAAAATTAACACCATTCACCTAGAGCTGGCCTCAGCATGCACCTCCTCAAGTGATCCACCCTGGATGGCTACCACTGGTCCATCACTCATCAGCTCCCTCTCCATCTTCCCCCCAGCATTGGAATACACCATCTCAGAGCTCATCCGTAAAGCTAAAACCACCACCTGTCAGCTTGATCCTCTTCTCACCACCCTGGTCAAGGCTTGCCTACCAGCTATATCACCCATGATCACTGACATAATTAACTCCTCCCTCAACTCTGGAATTGTACCCACCTTCCTCAAACTGGCTCCAATCACTCCCATCCTCAAAAAACCCAGTACTGACCCAGCCGATCTAAACCACTACAGGCCCATCTCCAACCTACCCTTCATTTCCAAGACCCTTGAGAGGGTGGTTGCCAGCTTGCCGCACAGCTTCAGTCCCATCTTGACACAAACAACCTCCATGAACCCTTCCAATCTGGTTTCTGCCAAAAACACAGTACTGAAACAGCCCTGGTTAAAATCACCAACGACCTCCTCCGTGCAGCTGACTCCGGACTTCTCAGCATCCTCATTCTCCTTGACCTCAGCGCTGCATTCGGTACCATCTCTCACCCACTACTCCAGGACCGCCTGGCTGGCATTGGGATCACTGGTGTTGCACTCTCCTGGTTCTCATCATACCTCACTGACAGACAACAGTTTGTACAACTCTGTAATCACAAGTCACAAGAAAGTGCTATTTCACTGGGTGTCCCCCAGGGGTGCACCCCCTGTAATCTCAGATGCACCCCAAGTCATTTTGTTCTTGAACCGGGCCTGTACATGGCCATATACTAAACAAACTACAAAGCCCATTCCGTGTCCTGTTATTATTTCTTCTTCTGGTAATTTATCTGCTCCGTCTTTTAACCTCTTTTCCTTTCCCTTTCTTGATCCTCCTTAGCAACCTTCATTATAGTCCTTGACAGTGGTCTGTACTGTATTAACGTGTCACATATTAAGAATGTACCTATTTATTAAGCTATCAAATATATTTTGCGGCTCCAGACAAAAAAAAGTGTTGGAAAAGGGGGCAAAATGGCTCTTTTGGTCAAAAAGGTTGCAGACCCCTGTACTAGGCCAAAATAGAGTCTATGAGTATATGAGAGTGAGAGTGTGTTAATTCATATATTTGGCAGTTTGGAGTAAGTCTGTAGGTTGGTGTGCGTTTCATGTATAGGCCTCTCACGATAACTAATTTTGTTGATACATTTTCTCGGAAGTTATTGCGATAAACGATAATATTGTCGGCACCGTTGTATGACCATTTTAGACCACTGACATCATGATAATATATAATAATAATTCAAGTACATCCTTTCAAACGGCTAGTCACATCCTCATGTAAATGGACATTTATCGAGGTCAGAAATTATCGAGTTCATTTTTATTTATCGTACGATAAGTCAATTATTTGCTTACCGCGACAGGCACACAATAAAACAGTGGAAACAAACATGTGTTTGACTTTCATTAGTGAATGAAACATTGTGCCCTTTATAGTCTGTGTCCAATATCTTGTATTTGTATATATTGTTATATACAGTTGCAAGAAAAAGTATGTGAACCCTTTGGATTCTCCACACATAGCGTTGTGTGTTCCTTCCAAACAACTCAACTTTGGTTTCATCTGTCCACAGAATATGTTGCCAGTAGTGCTGTGGAACATCCAGGTGCTCTTTTGCAAACTTCAAACGTGCAGCAATGTTTTTTTCTGGACAGCGGTGGCTTCCTCCGTGGTGTCCTCCCATGAACTCCATTCTTCTTCAGTGTTTTACGTATCGTAGATTCGTCAACAGAGATGTTAGCATGTGCCGGAGATTTCTTTAAGTCTCTAGCCGACACTCTAGGATTCTTCTTCACCTCATTGAGCATTCTGCGCTGTGCTCTTGCAGTCATCTTTACAGGACGCTGGCCACTCCTAGGGAGAGTAGCAACAGTGCTGAACTTTCTCTATTTATAGACAATTTGTCTTACCGTGGACTGATGAACATCAAGGCTTTTAGAGATACTTTTATAACCCTTTCCAGCTTTATGCAAGTCAACAATTCTTAATCGTAGGTCTTCTGAGAGCTCTTTTGTGCGAGGCATGGTTCACATCTGGCAATGCTTCTTAAGAATAGCAAATTCAAAACTAGTGTGTATTTTCTATAGGGCAGAGCAGCTTTAATCAACACCTCCAATCTCGTCTCATTGATTGGACTTCAGGTTGGCTGACTCCTGACTCCAATTAGCTCTTGAAGAAGTCTTTAGCCTAGGGATTCACATTTTTCCACCCTGCACTGTGAATGTTTACATGGTGTGTTCAATGAAAACATATAATTATTTGTGTGGTATTAGGTTAAGCAGACTGTGTTTGTCTATTGTTGTGACTGAGATGAAGATGAGAACACATTTTATGACCAACTTATGCAGAAATCCAGGTAATTCCAAAGGGTTCACATACTTTTTCTTGCAACTGTATCCTATATATATGCTAAGGTCCCGCTACTGATACGATAGCAGTAATTTAGTGCGCATATGTGTAATTAAACCCATGATATCAAAATCTCACTCCAGCCAGGTACTCAAAGTTGGCAAACCTGATTTATATTTGTAATATATGGCTTTACCTCTTTTTAAAGCTGCATTTATTTATAAAATGCACAATTTAAAGCACAACAAGATATGTCTCTATGTGTCAGATGTGCAAGTCTCTAACTGGATGGACTCCATCTCTCTTTGAGCTTTGTCATAGTGATTGTTTTGTCAAATTAATGGTCTCAAGGTTAATATTTAGAAAAACACAAAATGTTTATTTTAATTCCTGTAGTTGGCTAATAAGTAATATGGTAATCTCTGTTATTGCAGATGGCTGAACTTCAGGTAGACGATAACACAAGCAGCCGAATGACTTCATCAGCAGAGGTAAGTTACTTTAACTTTTAAAAGTGAGAATCCTGGTTAAATAATTATTCATATTTGAGTGAAAACAATGATATTCTGTTTTAAAGTTTAGCAGTCTAGAGTCCTGTTGATTTAGGTTTTCAGAATTGTTTACATGGTTGCATTTGTGTCCAAACAATGAAGAATTAAAAAAGCATTCGTTATACTGAGTGAATCATATTGGTTGCTCGGAAACATCTGGCAAAATCAATCAAAGATGTAAACAGGAAGTCACCTGTAGAAAATAGTAAGTGCTACAGTAGCATATACGGGGAGATGGTAACATCTGATCATTCACATTTACTCAGAGGTGGTAGAAGTACTCAGATCTTGTACTTGAGTAAAAGTAGAAGTACTCAGATCTTGTACTTGAGTAAAAGTAGAAGTACTCAGATCTTGTACTTGAGTAAAAGTAGAAGTAGTGTAGGAATACTCTGTTACAGTAAAAGTCCTGCATTCAAAATGTTCCTCAAGTGAAAGTAGAAAAGTATTCTCATCTAAATATAGTGAAAGACAGTAAAAGTAGTCATTGTGCAGATTGGTCCATTTCAGAATAATATATGTGATATGTTTTATAATGATTGATCATGAAAGTGTTCTCAAAGCTGGTAAAGGTGCAGCTAGTCTGAAGGACTTTGTAGACTGCAGGGTAGCTGGTGGATTTACTCCAGGTGGAACTAAAGTCTGATTCAACACTTGGTTAGATTTCACATCATTCATCCAGATCTGTAGAGTAACTAAAGGTATTAAATACATGTAGTGGAGTGAAAGTACACCATTTACCTCTGAACTGTAGTGGAGTAGAAGTACACAGTAGCATAACATGGAAATACTCAAGTAAAATACAATTACCTCAATTGTACTTAAGTATAAGTACCTGAGTAAATGTACTTCCTACCTCTGAATTTACTGATATAATGTGATCATTATTTTCAAATTCACGGTGTAGATATTTTAATAGCTAGTGATACCTGGATACTATAACTAATTTATAAAACAATGAAATGAGTTTGTGTGCTTCAACCCTTTTAGTTTTTTGTATTTAGCTATAGATAACTCTAACCTTATAAAAGATAAAGTATGCAATATTCCATCATGATATTGGTTGAAAAAAACACATTTAGATTTTGCATGTTTTGAATAATATTTTAAAACATTTTGTCCGTGAGAGCCTACCCCTTTGTATTCATTTAAAAATAACAACAAATCATTCTGAATCAATCAACCAATTAGTGCGTCTTTGTGCAGAAATTGTATCAAGTTAATAGATATTTATACTTCTTCCTTTATTCTGCAGTATGTTAGGCTACAACAAGTCAGAATGCATTCTCGGGTTTCATTAGAAACCTTACTTTACTTCTGTCACGTTCATTTTTAACTTGCATCAAGACATTCATGTGTCCTCTAATACAGTGTTTTTCAAAGTGGGGGCCCGGCCCCCGGGGGGCCGCCAGGGGGGTCACGCAAAGTTTGAGGGAAAGGGGGATATTTTCTTTTTTTTAAAGTAACATGTTTTTTTTTCTTTTTAGATGTTATTAATAACTGCATATCTATCAATCTATGTGTCCGTTGATGCCAATCTTTTAATATTTTTTGTTTTTGAATCACACGACTGCCCTTCAAGCCAATCAGAATCGAGCTGCCGCTATTGAGAGTGAAACTGAGTATCTGCTCAGCTTTTGGAGCAAGTGAATATTTCGCTCTGCAGCTGGATGAGAGCACGGATGTAGCAAATGTCGCAGAATGGCTTGCATACATCAGATTTATATCAGAAGACAACTTTGTTGAGGAAATATTATTTTGCAAATCACTGGAAGAGACATTTTCCAAGTTTTAGATGAGTACATCATCTCAAATGGACTTGACTGGTCTCGTTGTGTGGGTGTGCGTTCAGATGGGGCAGTGGGGCTATGACCGGCAAAAAAAGCGGAGTGACAGCTTTGATCAGGCGGAAGGCCCCACATAGTGGCAACGCACTGCATGCTCCATCGCGAGGAACTTGTTGCTAAGCGTATTTTGTGTAAAGAGATGGGCGCAAAGTTTGAGGGGTTACTGCTCCACTCCAACTTGCGCTGGCGAAGGGAGATCAGTGAATTCCTCTCTTCTGAAAATCATCAACTGGCTGGCCGTTTTTCAGATGCCTCATGGCTCCGGAAACTTGCATACTGTTTCACTCCCTCAGTACTGGCTGTATGTCAAAAAAGGCTATCCCGCTCTGGCTGAGAGGGCTCTCAAATCCTTTCTTCCATTTGCCACCACATACCTCAGCGAGTCTGGCTTTTCTACATTGAAGGTATTGAAAACAAAGCGCAGAGGACGTTTACAAGTGGACAATGACAAACCTAAAACCTAGGATTGATAAACTGTGTAGGAGCCACCAAGCCCACCCCTCCCACTAGTGAGGGAACAGGTATACACAAAGAGACACACATAGTGAAATGACAAGGACTGTTGTTTATATATATATAAATATGTTTATTAGGGCCCGAGCACGGAGTGCTAGGACCCAACGGCATCCTAGCACGAAGTACGAGGAACTTATTGCTATTGGAGGAATTCTTCTCATTTTTCTGGTGGTGTTTCCTGTTTTTGGGTCTTTAGGTTGCTTCAAACGTTGTATAATTTTGCACGGATTCCAGAATCGGTGAAAACTACAATATTCTGGACTCAATTTGTTCAAATTGTCCAGCATGCTCTCTAGTGCCACCTATGGCCATTTTTCATTTTTGGAAAGATGTACAAAGTTGCACCGTAACTCCGAATGACCTGAAATGTTACACACTTATTCGGGTGGACCTACTCTACATATAATCTCCTTGAACCCAAGAAAAATGTGCGTTTTTCATGCACATTCTTGCAAACTCCTTCTAGGGGAATGATCGGAAAAATTCCAATGCATGACAGGTTCAGCCCCTGGCCAATGTCATGAAGAATTGCCGATTACATTTTTGATGAATCAATCGTGGGGGTCGTAAGCTAACAGAGAATACACAATTTTTGATGATTTACATGTCGCAAATTACTCCAAACTACTCGGATATAGTTATTCCGATATTCACGAAACACTGTATACACATTGCTCTTATCATTGCGGACATATTTCAAATCGCTTTCCATGAGCCCCGCCCCCCAAAAACTCGGCCATTTTGAAAGATTTGCATTTTTCATGCATTTTAAGCACATTTTTGCAAACTCCTCCTAGGGAAATGTTCGTAAAATTCCAATCCAGGACAAGTTAAGCGCATATCCAATGTCATGCTACATTAAGAAGGAACAGTCCTTCGCTCAAACGGGGAGCTCGTAGGCTAACGGAGAATGTACCATTTTTGACCATTTATGTCAGATAACCAACTGACACCTGCCTGTCTGCCTGCCACATCAACTCTCACACACACACACACACACACACACACACACACACACACAAAACCACACCTACACATTGTACAACAAACACAAACAGCTCCTAAAGCATATACTAAATATCAGGCTACAGCCCTTGTATATTTTATTATGTGAAGCACTATATGGTTTCATGACAAATATCTACTGTTTATTTGTAGATATCTCCTAAAGCCTACAAATAAAGTTTGAAATGTAGGCCTGTTACATATATTATAACTGTTGGCTGAAATAGTCTCCGGAGAATACATCAGTGTACCCTCCAGAGAGACTCCTCTCTCCTATAAATCAGTGTATCCTCGGTTACGGCACTTCAAGACGGCCTCCTCGAAAATCGATCCTCGACGAACCTTTAGAGAAATTTGTTTTCCTTCGAGGCGGCGCGCCGACATCCGTTTCCGGGTCGCTTCCGGAGGACCTGGGAGTCTGGGACGCAAAAATTAGAGAAATAACAAACGGCTAATTTCCGAGGACTCGCACGCGTCTGCTTGACGCCGGGACGACTGGCTGCCCTCCCCAACAGGCGCACGGACACGAGGGCCCGCTCATCACTGCGCACACATGGGCGACCGCAGTTTTAATTGTTAATATTACTGTTGAATATTATATATAATATTAAAAAGGTATAAATAGCTTTAAAAAATGCTAACAAATATATGTTATTTGTTCATGTTACTGTTCAAAATTATATAATATTATAAAGAAAGAAATCACTTGAAAAATGCTTTAAAAATATGTTTACTGTTGATATTACTATTTAATATTGTGTTAAGAATGTGTATAACAGAAGACACAATGAATGTAAGTAATGACAAACAAAAGATAAATACAAAAAATATTTAGAAGAATAACTAATTATTAATACAAATATATATTAAGAAAATGTATTAAGATGTATGATTAATTTGTCATATTTTCCAGAGGATAATGCTATATGGGGGTCCTTGGCATGGTAAAGTTTGGAAACCCCTGCTCGAATACTACTCTGTTGATTTGTTGTTTTGTTTTATAGGAAGAGACCTGCAAAAACCCAGATAGGCTTTATAATGAGGGGGAGAAGAGTATCATCGGAGAACAGCTGGATCAACATCAGGCTACAGCCAAGATAGTAAAACCACACACCTGTGACCAGTGTGAGAAGAGTTTTTGGGGTTCAGGGAATTTGAAGATCCACAAACGTACCCACACTGGAGAAAAACCTTTCACCTGTGACCAGTGTGAGAAGAGATTTAGCCATTCAGACTCATTGAAGGTCCACCAGAGAATCCACACTGGAGAAAAACCTTTCACCTGTGACCATTGTGAGAAGAGTTTCTGGAGTTCAGGGAATTTGAAGATCCACAAACGTACCCACACTGGAGAAAAACCTTTCACCTGTGACCAGTGTGAGAAGAGCTTTAGCCATGCATACTCATTAAAGGTCCACCAGATAATCCACACTGGAGAAAAACCTTTCACCTGTGACCAGTGTGAGAAGAGCTTTAGTATCTTAAGCAATTTTAAGGTCCACCAGCAAACCCACACAGGAGAAAAACCTTTCACCTGTGACCAGTGTGAGAAGAGTTTCTGGAGTTCAGGGACTTTGAAGATCCACCAGCGAACCCACACTGGAGAAAAACCTTTCACCTGTGACCAGTGTGAGAAGAGCTTTATCCAGTCAGCCGATTTGAAGGTTCACCTGCGAACCCACACTGGAGAGAAACCCTACTCCTGCAACCAGTGTGAGAAGAGCTTTAGCCACTCAAGCCATTTTAAGGTCCACCAGCGAACCCACACTGGAGAAAAACCTTTCACTTGTGACCAGTGTGAGAAGAGCTTTAGCGGGTCAGGCGATTTGAAGATTCACCAGCGAACCCACACTGGAGAAAAACCTTTCACTTGTGACCAGTGTGAGAAGAGCTTTAGCGGGTCAGGCTATTTGAAGATTCACCAGAGAATCCACACTGGAGAAAAACCCTACTCCTGTGACCAATGTGAGAAGAGCTTTAGGCAGTCAGGCCATTTGAAGATTCACAAGCGAACCCACACTGGAGAAAATCCTTTCACCTGTGACCAGTGTGAGAAGAGCTTTAGCCGGTTAGGCTATTTGAAGATTCACCAGAGAATCCACACAGGAGAAAAACCCTACTCCTGTGACCAGTGTGAGAAAAGTTTCAAGGACTCACGCTCATTGAAGCACCACCAGATAATCCACACTGGAGAAAAGCCTTTCACCTGTGACAAGTGTGAGAAGAGTTTCTTGACTTCAGGCAATTTGAAAATTCACAAACATACCCACACTGGAGAAAAACCTTTCACCTGTGACCAGTGTGAGAAAAGCTTTAGGCAGTCAGGCAATTTGAAGATTCACAAGCGAACCCACACTGGAGGAAATCCTTTCACCTGTGACCAGTGTGGGAAGAGCTTTAGCCGGTTAGGCTTTTTGAAGATTCACCAGCGAACCCACACTGGAGAAAAACCCTACTCCTGTGACCAGTGTGAGAAAAGTTTCAAGGACTCACGCTCATTGCAGCGCCACCAGATATTTCACACTGGGGAAAAGCCTTACACCTGTGACCAGTGTGAGAAGAGCTTTAACCAGTCAAGCGATTTGAAGGTCCATCAGCGAACCCACACTGGAGAAAAACCTTTCACCTGTGACCAGTGTGGGAAGAACTTTAGCCGGTCAGGCTGTTTGAAGCGCCACCAGACAATCCACACTGGAGAAAAACCCTACTCCTGTGACCAGTGTGAGAAAAGTTTCAAGGACTCACGCTCATTGCAGCGCCACCAGATATTCCACACTGGAGAAAAGCCTTTCATCTGTGATCAGTGTGAGAAGAGCTTTAACCAGTCAAGCGATTTGAAGGTCCATCAGCGAACCCACACTGGAGAAAAACCTTTCACCTGTGACCAGTGTGAGAAGAGCTTTAGGCAGTCAGGCAATTTGAAGGTCCATCAGCGAACCCACACTGGAGAAAATCCTTTCACCTGTGACCAGTGTGAGAAAAGTTTCAAGGACTCACGCTCATTGCAGCGCCATCAGATAATCCACACTGGAGAAAAGCCTTTCACCTGTGACCAGTGTGAGAAAAGTTTCAGGGACTCACGCTCATTGAAGCGCCACCAGCGAATCCACTCCTTTGACCAGTGGAAGAAAGAGTTCAGTGACTCATACAGTGTGAAGCTCCACCAGCCTACCCACACTGGAGAAAAACCTGACATCTGTGCTCCCCGTGAGAAGAGTTTCAGAAAACCAGACCACATTGGAGAACACCTTCACTAGTGCACTGAGACTGTTCAGAAAGAGTGAGGTGGACTGTTTGACACAACTCGCTGTTAAAAGATGTTGTGTGGATTTAAAAAGTTGTTCAAATGTTCTCAATAATATTCAAATGATGCACTTAAGTTGTCAACTTGTATTTTTTTCCACAGCAAACACACACACAGCTCACTAAAGAACAAGGCATAACAGTCACTTACATTTGATAATATTATACAAATGTTGTAATTTAACAACAAGCTAAAGCCTACTGATTTCTAAAAGTGTGCATGGAGACCTTAGTCTCATATAAGCTGGATAGAGCGTAACTTTGAACCATAAACTATTACCGTTGCTGACTGTACTCATTCAGGCCATTTTACCATCAGAAAGAGGTTCCACAGGGGTCTATCCTTGGTCCATTCATGTTTACATTAGATGTTACATAACTTTTTCCAGTAGCCAGACATTCTCCTTCGACCTTTTCTCTGTTGGGGAGGTTTGTAAACCCCAGTTTCCACTGGGTCCGTCTGCGCCGTGGTCCGACCTCCTCTAACGCCATAACCCACCGGACGCGTCCCAGAAACGTTTCAGAAGCGTAGCGTCGTGTGTGCGGGCTCGCAGTTTTGTTATTGATTCGGCATCCTGGACATTTGTACTTCTACAAGAAAGTAAGTAGGCTACGTAGTTAAATGTTTTATTTTTGTGTCTGTTTAAATTGTGTTTATTGTTGTTATACATTTCCTAATATGTAGTTGTTACCTTCCACTCCACAAACTGCAGCGACTAAAACCAGGCCTTGTCCTTTCTGATGTTGTCCTTGTTGTAAGCATTGGTTACATCATATCAAATAGTGTGTTTTTCCACTTCCATGATGGAAACCTCGTCGTGCATCGTGCGTATCGTAGTGGAGGTGTTGTGATGAAGGAGGGGGGTCTGCTAAATTAGTATATGTGGGGGATGGGCCTGGCCCGAATGCTCACCTTTCCACTTCCTGCGAGGGGGGGCTGCCTGCCCGCCCTTTAAGTTACGGCTGCGCCGCGGCAAACATAGGATTCATTCTAATTTTAGAGAAGCGCCGAGCCGCTGCGCCGAGCCGCTTCTGGGACGCGTCTGAGCCGTAACGCAGAGCGTCTGGTGGAATAGCACCCATTGACTAGAGTGGCCGCGATCCATATGACCGCCGCGGCGCAGCCGTAGCACGCCTTAGACGGACCTGGTGGAAACTGGGGGTTAGGCTCCAAAGGGCCTAGACCCCAATACATCAGCAGGTCCAGACAATCTCCCCCCTTGTTTCTTACGTCTAGCTGCAGATATTATAGCCCAACCAGTGCGTCATGTTTTTAATCTTTCTATAATAAACAATGTCATTCCAGATGTTTGGAAAACTGCAAATGTTCTTCCTTTATTTAAAGGTGTTGATCCCATGGTGATCAATAATTACAGCCCCATTTACAAACTCTCCATTTTAGCTAAATAACTTGAAAGGCTGGTGAATGATCAAATCAAAGAATATTTAAACTTGAACAACATTCTATCTCCTCACCAGTCAGGCTTTAGGAAGCAGCACAGTACAGTAACGGCTGCTTTGAAAGTAGTGAATGACATTGTTGAAGGTTTGGACACAAAAAGCTACTGTGATGCCCTTTTTATAGACTTATCCAACGCATTTGATACTGTGGACCATGGCACATTCTATGCCAGAAGTTATCCCATAGTGGCTGATTTATTAGTTATTCTCCTTTAACCGCTCCCTTTCTTCTTCTTGCAGAAGTGATCCGCACCCGCCTACGGGAGGAGGGCACCAAGTATAACTCCTTCTTTCAGACTTTAAGAACAGTGCCCAGAGAGCAGGGGTACCGCACTCTGTACCGCGGCCTCACCACCCACCTGGTGCGACAGATCCCCAGACCCGGCGGCAGACATACGTCTCTGGGCGGGCATTTGATTTAAGTTACCATCTATTTTACCCATTATTTTTACTGCACAAGGGACTTACATTGAGAGGGTCACTACTTACAAATATCTGGGATTTCTTATTAAACAGAACTTGTCTTTCAAGTTACACACGGAAAATGTTGTTTCAAAGCTAAAAATAAAATTAGGTTTCTTTTACAGGAATAAATCCTGTTTCTCTTTTCAGACAAGGAAACATCTGATATCTGCAACGTTTTTACCTGTATTAGATTATGGTGACCTGCTATACATGAATGCCTCTGACCAATGCCTAAAGAGCTTGGATACTGTGTACCATTGTGCCTTACGATTTATCACTGGATGTGGATATCGAGTACACCATTGCACTTTATATGCTGCTGCTAATTGGCCATCTTTGTCTGCTCGCAGACTTTCCCATTGGTTGGGTTTTATTTATAAATCTCTGCTTGGGTTGGTTCCTTCCTACATTTGCACATATATGTGTCAAAGAGAAAGTCCATATGGCCTGCGCTCCCAAGATTTTATTCAGATGTTGGTTCCTACAGTGAGAACAAAACTGGGGAAAACAGCTTTTAGACATGCTGCCCCCACAGCTTGGAACAATGCACAGAAGGAGCTGAAACTCTCAGATGTAGTCACTATGGGGGAATTCAGGTCCATCTTAAAAGGACAGAGAACACGACACCATTGGTCGATGTGAGTGCTCGTATATCCTGAAATCGTTTTAAATGTTGCCAGTTTTTGAATGATTTTAATAGTTTGTTTTACTTTGCATAATGACTGGCTAATGTGCCATTTTATTTGTGTTTTACAGCTGTATTTGTCTGCCTTTCATGTCTGTGTTTTATATGTTGTAACTTTGTACATGCTGCCCTTCTTGGCCAGGTCACTCTTGGAAAATAGATTTTAATCTCAATGAGTTTTTTACCTGGTTAAATAAAGGATATATGAGGACGGCTACAACTTGTTTGCTCATCTGCTGCACAGGAAGGCGACAGGAGCAACGCGCTGAATGGTGCCGGCAAAAGCTTGTCGCCGCTTGCCACGGAACTACGTTCATCTAAGGAGTTTTTTACTGAGCCTACAAATAAAGTTTGAAATGTAGGCCTCTTACATATATTATCACTGTTGGCTGAAATAGTCTCCGGAGAATACATCAGTGTACCCTCCAGAGAGACTCCTCTCTCCTATAAATCAGTGTATCCTCGGTTACGGCACCTCCAGACAGCCTCCTCGAAAATCGATCCTCGACGAACCTTTATAGAAATTTGTTTTCCTTCGAGACGGCGCACCAACATCCGTTTCCGGGTCGCTACGCGAAAATTAGAGAAATGACAAACGGCTCATTTCCGAGGACTCACGCGCGTCTGCTTGACGCCGGGACGACCGGCTGCCCTCCCCAACAGGCGCACGGACGCGAGGGCCCACTCATTACTGCGCGCACATGTGCGACCGCAGTTTTAATTGTTAATATTACTGTTGAATATTATATATAATATTAAAAAGGTATACATAGCTTTAAAAAATGCTAACAAATATATGTTAATGTTACTGTTCAAAATTATATAATATTATAAAGAAAGAAATAACTTTAAAAATGCTTTAAAAATATGTTTACTGTTGATATTACGATTTAATATTGTGTTAAGAATGTGTATAACAGAAGACACAATGAATGTAAGGAATGACAAACAAAAGATAAATACAAAAAATGTTTAGAAGAATGACTAATTATTAATACAAATATATATTAAGAAAATGTATTACAGGGTGTCCGCGGGGTCTTAAGAAGTATTATAAGTTGATAAATCAATTTAGTAAAAATTAAGGCTATTAAAAAGTATTAAACGGCATTTTCCAAGGTATTAAGAAGGTCCACAACAACGACAATATGAAACACCCTTTAATTTACTGAAACAACATGTTGGGAAACCCCCTCAAGGTGGCCCCATGCATAGCGTGCCATAAAATGCTGCTTCTTATTTTAAGTTTCGTTGCCTTGCTCTGCTCTGTATCTGCTGGTGGACTACCTGAGAGATATACAGCAGGAGAACACGCCATCCCCCGCGGAGAATAAACAGAAGGGCAACCATGTCAACCATGCTCCGGGGTCTTCTTCGCTGCTTTTGGTGTATTTTGTGGCGGCAGCAGCACCACTTACAGGCCTGGCATATGTACTACAGCGTTTCCAGCATTTCCAGCGGTCTAGTGTGAACGGACACGTTAATGAATCGAATGCGTGTGAATGGAAGACTTTTTTGCGTTTGCGTATGCGTTTTACTGTATACGCCCTCGTGGGGCCGGGGTCTAAGCCAAACTATATCCGGTCACAGCGATCTGCTATTTTAAAGTGAGGTCAACACATATCGACCCTAAATATAGTCTATATTAAGAACGAGAAAAGTCTTAACATATATATCGTTTTTTGGAAACATATGACAAATATGTGAGGGTGATGACGTCCTATGTGCTGGGCTTGGCCCCGGACAGCCCCAGCCCAATTTAACCCCTGGGTATTTGTGAGGGAGCTCCTATATGGCATTACCCCACTGAAGCTCACCAAAGTGTAATACATTTCATTGTTCAAAGTTTTGTCAATTGTTTTGTTTATTGGTCAAATACTGGTTTCTAATGGTTTCTGATGAGTTTTACTGGAACGAAAGAGCACAGAGTACAGAAGCAACAAAGCAGCATACTGCATTAAACCTGACCTTCACAGAGAGGTTGAAGTTCATGTGGAGAGGACAGTAGTCTGTCTGCACTCTGTTTAGTTGTGCTATCTTACAATCAATATACAGGCATGAGAATCACTCACCTTTCGGCGAAATTTGCCGTTTTGAATACAGAATAGGTCGTTTGTGTGATTCATGTAGATCTGCAATACAAATATTTTTGGGGTATGGGGGGGGTCTGGGACCGGAGTAATCTGCGGCCGTGAGCTGTTATGTGCCATCATGACACGCATGGTGTTCTTTTTTTATATATTATAATGCAGCGCGAGCTGCGTGCTCGAGTCTTCCTGCCTGTCGGCTCTGCTGCTCTGCACTCAGATATTGTACTAGAGTAAAAGTAGAAGTACTCAGATATTGTGCTTGATTAAAAGCAGAAATACTCAGATCTTGTACTTGAGTAAAAGTAGAAGTACTCAGATCTTGTACTTGATTAAAAGTAGAAGTACTTAGATCTTGTACTTGATTAAAAGCAGAAATACTCAGATCTTGTACTTGAGTAAAAGTAGAAGTACCAGAGTGTAGGAATAGGAATACTCTGTTAGTAAAAGTACTGCATTCAAAATGTTCCTCAAGTAAAAGTAGAAAAGTATTCTCATCAAAATATAGTGAAAGTAGCGACAGTAAAAGTAGTCGTTGTGCAGATTTGTCCATTTCAGAATAATATATATGATATGTTTTATAATGATTGATCATGAAAGTGTTCTCAAAGCTGGTGAAGGTGCAGCTAGTCTGAAGTACTTTGCAGACTGCAGGGTAGCTTGTGGATTTACTCCAGGTGGAACTAAAGTCTGATTCAACACTTGGTTATATTTCACATCATACATCCAGATCTGTGAAGTAACTAAAGGTATTAAATACATGTAATGGAGTAAAAGTACACCATTTACCTATGAACTGTAGAGGAGAAGAAGATAAAAGTAGCAAAACATTGAAATACTTAAATAAAGTACAAGTATCTCAAAATTGTACCCAAGTATAGTACTTGAGTTTATGAATTTAGTTACTTTACACCAGATGCCATAAAGATAGAAAGACTCAGCCTTGCACAGAGGCATGACAATAGATTTTCAAAATGCTCAACAGTGCTGCCAGAATTATAAACTGACTGCTACACAATTAAAATAAATGCTTTTATATATTTATATTAGATGTGACCCTTTACCATTTCTGTTATTATTAACACTGCTGCTTTAGTTGTTTTGACTGCTAAAATCCTCTGTTATTCCTCATTTTAAAGCCGATATTCCGTGGGGTCAGGGGGCTCGGGTCCTTGTCACCTTTTCCAGACCTTATGAGTTTGCATCCCTGATAATACTTAGTAAGGAGGTCATAATATGTTTGACTCATGGCTGAAGTTAAGTTTCTCCAGCTCTCCCCAGGTTGGCAAAAAAATGCATCTCAAAATGCATCAGATTGATGCTTTAAAATATGGAATATTCAAAATGTTCTTCCGGGGGAGCATGCCCCCGGACCCCCCTAGAGGGATAATATCCTTCTCACCTTCTTCACCCCTGACCTGTTTTCATGCCTTAATATAGTAAATGTGAGGTAAAGTGTGTCGCCAATGTAACCGGTTAGAACTCGAAGTTGCGATGAGGTCTTAAAATGTATGGAAAGGGTCTTAAAAAAGGTCTTAAAAGGTATTACATTTGACTTCAGGATTCCTGCATATACCCTGTATTAAGATGTATGATTAATTTGTCATATTTTCCATCATAAAGTAATTCAAAAAAATGGCAACAAGGGGGTCCCCACCAGAGGATAATGCTATATGGGGGTCCTTGGCATAGCACAGTTTGGGAACCCCTGCTCTAATATTAATCTCTGTTGATTTGTTGTTTTGTTTTATAGGAAGAGACCTGCAAAAACCCAGATAGACTTTTTGATGAGGGGGAGAAGAGTATCATCGGAGAACAGCTGGATCAACATCAGTCTACAGCCAAGATAGGAAAACCACACACCTGTGACCAGTGTGAGAAGAGTTTCTGGGGTTCAGGGAATTTGAAGATCCACAAACGTACCCACACTGGAGAAAAACCTTTCACCTGTGACCAGTGTGAGAAGAGCTTTAGCCATTCATACTCATTGAAGGTCCACCAGAGAATCCACACCGGAGAAAAACCTTTCACCTGTGACCAGTGTGAAAAGAGCTTTAGTATCTCAAGCAATTTTAAGGTCCACCAGCAAACCCACACAGGAGAAAAACCTTTCACCTGTGACCAGTGTGAGAAGAGTTTCTGGAGTTCAGGGAATTTGAAGGTCCACCAGCAATCTCACACTGGAGAAAAACCTTTCACCTGTGACCAGTGTGAGAAGAGCTTTATCCAGTCAGCCGATTTGAAGATTCACCTGCGAACCCACACTGGAGAAAAACCCTACTCCTGCGACCAGTGTGAGAAGAGCTTTAACCAGTCAGGCCATTTGAAGGTCCACCAGCGAACCCACACTGGAGAAAAACCTTTCAGCTGTGACCAGTGTGAGAAGAGCTTTAGCAGGTCAGACTCATTGAAGATCCACCAGCGAACCCACACTGGAGAAAATCCTTTCAACTGTGACCAGTGTGAGAAAAGTTTCATGGACTCACGCTCATTGAAGCGCCACCAGATAATCCACACTGGAGAAAAGCCTTTCACCTGTGACCAGTGTGGGAAGAGCTTTAGCCAGTCAGGCCATTTGAAGATTCACAAGCGAACCCACACTGGAGAACATCCTTTCACCTGTGACCAGTGTGAGAAAAGTTTCACGGACTCACGCTCATTGAAGCGCCACCAGATAATCCACACTGGAGAAAAGCCTTTCACCTGTGACCAGTGTGGGAAGAGCTATAGCCAGTCAGGCAATTTGAAGATTCACAAGCGAACCCACACTGGAGAAATTCCTTTCACCTGTGACCAGTGTGAGAAAAGTTTCACGGACTCACGCTCATTGAAGCGCCACCAGATAATCCACACTGGAGAAAAGCCTTTCACCTGTGACCAGTGTGGGAAGAGCTTTGGCCAGTCAGGCCATTTGAAGGTCCACCAGCGAACCCACACTGGAGAAAAACCCTACTCCTGTGACCAGTGTGAGAAAAGTTTCACGGACTCACGCTCATTGAAGCGCCACCAGCGAATCCACTCCTTTGACCAGTGGAAGAAAGAGTTCAGTGACTCATACAGTGTGAAGCTCCACCAGCCTACCCACACTGGAGAAAAACCTGACGTCTGTGCTCCCTGTGAAGAGTTTCAGAAAACACCTTCACTAGTGCACTGAGACTGTTCAGAAAGAGTGAGGTGGACTGTTTGACACAACTCGCTGTTAAAAGATGTTGTGTGGATTTAAAAAGTTGTTCAAATGTTCTCAATAATATTCAAATGTTCACTTAAGTTGTCAACTTGTATTTTTTTCCACAGCAAACACACACACAAAGCTCACTAAAGAACAAGGCACAACAGTCACTTACATTTGATAATGTTATAAATATGTGGTAATTTAACAACAAGCTAAACCCTACTGATTTCTAAAAGTGTGCATAGAGCCTTTAGTCTCATAAAAGCTGGATAGAGCGTCGCTTTGAACCATAAACTATTACCGTTGCTGACTGTACTCATTCAGGCCATTTTACCATCAGAAAGAGGTTCCACAGGGGTCTATCCTTGGTCCATTCATGTTTACATTAGATGTTACATAACTTTTTCCAATAGCCGCACTTTCTCCTTTGACCTTTTCTCTGTTGGGGAGGTTTGTAAGGCTCTAAAGGGCCTAGACCCCAATAAATCAGCAGGCCCAGATAATCTCCCCCCTTGTTTCTTACGTCTAGCTGCAGATATTATAGCCCAACCAGTGTGTCGTGTTTTTAATCTTTCTATAACAAACAATGTCATTCCAGATGTTTGGAAAACTGCAAATGTTCTCCACTTATAGAAAGGTGGTGATCCCATGCTGATGAATAATTACAGACCAATTTCCAAGCTCTCTATTTTAGCTAAAGAACTTGAAAGGTTGGTAAATGGTCAAATCAAAGAATATTTAAGTTTGAAGAACATTCTATCTCCTCACCTGTCAGGCTTTAGGAAGCAGCACAGTACAGCATTACGGCTTGGACGCAAAGAGCTACTGTGCTGCCCAGAGTTCCTGTTAGAATATTTTTTCGCCGGTCAACATGTCCATTAAAGTTTAAATCTTCCGGACAAAATGAGAAAAGTGCCGGTCAAAGGTCTTCTTTGTTATTTATTGTGCTTTAAAACAAATTGATATGATTCGATATTAAACAAACTAATCATAGTAGATGAACTATTCAAACGTGAACAGTAACTTATAATGACACGGGAATAATAAACGGAGCGCTCTCTCCCTCTCCTGACAGCCTGTCAGTATCATGCAGCTCGCGGATCAGTAATGAGTGACCGGACAGTAAAACTAAACTTATCTATAACTAGTTTAGGTAGTTTGAGAGGTCATTAAAATAGCTACGCGTGTGTTATTCTAACCTGAAGTGTGTGTTTTGTTCCGCTCACCGCTGCAGGTGATTATGCAGAGCTGTGTGTCGACTCGTCAGCAGCAGCTGATCTCTCTCTCTCCCGCCAGTTTAGACTTTACTCGCGTTTATGTCCATATCCAACCCAGTCTCATGGCATTTTGTGTTCACCAACGCGATTTTTAATCTATTGATTCGTGTTCACCAACACGATTTTCCCCATTTCTGACCTTTGTTGCCGTCTGTGAGGAAAATAAATGGGGCTCAGAGCCTCAGAATACTGAAATCTGTATCAGTGGAACCAAGGCCCTGACTTCCTCAAACAGGCACCGGAATGTTGGCCTATTCAGCCTTCACAGAGAACAAGTGATGAAAGTGAGTTAAAGAAGTCTGCATTCTGCGCTCACGTTGCCGTCAACATTTCCTCTCTGCCTATCACCGCACAACCCCAGACGTGGGCAGAATTGGTGCAGACCACATACCAGTCTGAACACGGAGCCAACGGCCCATCCATGTCAGCTTCACAGTGCTTAGACACCGAAGTTCAACTCCTGAGACAAGCACAGCTTGACATCTTTCCGGAAGAGGTAAATTCTCTACAAACCGGGAAGGAAGTGAGGACAAGCAGCAAGCTGAGTAACCTGTCACCAGAATATGACATCAGTCTGAGTCTCATCAGAGTAGGCGGACGTCTTCACAGGGCAGAAAATCTAGCAGCTGACAGTATCACTTATGACCACCGCCTACTGCATCCGGGCCCAGCGCGCGTCTTTGCAGAGCTGCGACGGATGTACTGGATACTGAAAGGCAGACAGGCAGTTCGTAAACATCAACGTCAGTGCCTGGAATGCAGAAAATGGTGTGGAAACCCTGTCGTCCCTAAAATGGCTTACCTTCCAGCTGCGTCTGCACCAGCCGCCATTCTGGTCTACTGGTGTTGACTGTTTCGAGCCTTTTAGTATCAAAATAGGCAGACGACAGTAAAAACGCTGGGGCATTATCTTCAAATGCCTCACTACCAGATGTGTTCACCTGGACCTGCTGGCCAGCATGGACACAGACTCATTCCTTATGGCCCTGCGTCGCTTCATTTCACGACGAGGAAAGTCCTTTGAAATAATAAGTGACCAAGGTACAAACTTCAGAGGTGGAAACCGGGAGCTGTAAGGGGCTTTTGCTGCTCTGGAACTGTCTCTACAAGAACAACTGAGTAAGTATCACTTTCCGCTTCAATCCCCCACTATCTCCACACTTCGGTGGCACCTGGGAGCGTGAGATTCGATCCGTCAAAGCCGCACTCCAGATGATCCTAAAGGGTCAGATCGTGTCAGAGGAAGTGCTCCTCACCGTCCTCATCGAGGTGGATGGAATCCTTAATTCAAAGCCACTCGGCTACGTATCATCTGACATCGCAGGCGATGATCCCATTACTCCAAATCTGCTGCTCATGGGGCGGCAAGATGCCTCTCTCCCTCAGGCAACATATGGCCCAGGAAAGCTCCTCGGCCGACGTAAATGGAGACACAAGTCATCGCAGACCAGTTTTGGACTCAGTTCACACAGCGTTACCTCCCAAGCCTGCAGCAGCGTCAGAAATGGCAGCAGTCCACTCCGGATTTAACTGTGGGACAAGTGGTAATGGTTAGAAATGTAAAATGCGACGGCAGTGTGCAGTTGGGGAGCATGTTAGCTTAGTTTGGTAGCTTCAGCTAGCTCTGGAACTTGCAGCTCGGTGGCAGCAGGTCCCGCCTTTGCTCCGCCTCTTTGCCCGCATTTGGAGCAGGCGGGAGTTGAACTCTGACGTCACTGTCGAGCCGTTAGTGGCAGACTCCACCTACTAAGGGCTTCTCGGCAACTCTGCAGAATCCTATGGGTGACGTCACGGACCCTACGTCCATTTATATATACAGTCTATGGTCACAGCCCACAACCTTTTCCAGACTGTACAACATTTTGTTTACGTTTTAGCAAATACGGCTCAGTAGCGCCCTCTATTGTTCGGTAGTCACATATAGTTTCTCCAAACTAGTGATAACGATTTTCTATTGTTATTATATATATATATATATATATATATATATATATATATATATATATATATATATATATATATATATATAATAACAATAGAAAATCGTTATCACTTTTATTATTATTTTGTTATAGTCCTGCCTGAGTTTCTTTATTTTTGTGCACGATTCCCAGCTCAAGTAGCGAACATCGCAGGTGTGGATGTGGTTTTGTAGCGAGGAAAAAAATGGCTGCCTAACAAAAAAAATTCAGAGTCTAACGGGGCGTGGTTTGCAATTCGCCCAGCCAATAGAAATAGAATAGAAATTGGCACTCTTTTATCACCAGGTTCGTACCACCTCTCTAGCAGGGACTGAAAATGGCCAAAAGAGTTCCCGGCACTGAGTAGTCCCGGAACGGAACTAAAGAACCAAAGTACCAGGGAAAGTCCTGCGGTGTGAATGCAGCTCTTGAAACCGTGAGTCATATATTACAAGTATTATATTGATGTGTGAAAGTGCTAACACGTTCATTGACGTTAGGCGCATTCACACCTCAGTACTTTTCCCAAAAAGGTTCATAAGAACTTAATTCATTAGAAGTCTTTTGTCGCGTTCACACCAAAAAGAGCCGGTACTAAAATTAGTTAATGAGAACCTTTTTACCCCCTTTTCAGTCCCTTTTTTCAGAAAAAGGTTCCTATGTCTGATTGGCTGGGCGGATTGCAAACCACGCCCCGTAAAACTCCCAAAAAGTTTTGTGAAGCCGCCATTTTATTATCCTCGCATTAGCATTATTAGCATTAGCCCAGCGCAGAAATGCAGAGAGACTAACTTATGGCAACACAAAATAAAACATGGGAGCGGTGGAGATGAGGAGATGTCGGCGTTCTGGCGATTTACTCGGAAGGCTTCAGTGGAAGCTGCGGGGACTCCCAGCAGCTTCTACTGAAGCCTTCCCCAACTCCGGGGACTTCCGGCCGGGGACTCCGGGCGGCAGTATACGCCGTGAAGTGGTTTGCGGCCTGCCAGTAAACCCAAAGCAGAAGAAGAAGTGACGTCAGCGGCTTCATTTGCCTAATCCACCCCCAGGGACTTTTTCCGGTGTGAACGTGATCTGTACTTAGTTCATGAGAACTAAAGAGTTCTCATGAGCCAAGTTCTCAGGAACCTTTGTGGGAAAAGTACTGTGGTGTGAATGCGCCTGTTCTGTCCTTTGTTTTGCAATTCGTTGCTGTGTACAGTGCTAATGTAAGCTAATCAAGCATGCTGGGCGTGTACGGCTCCGCTGTGTGAGAGGGGGAGGGGAGGTAAGCACTGCTCCCTGCATATTTGCAATACTGTAGCTCAGCTTTTTTAAAGCTGATTTGGGTGACTTGTGTAACTCGTGGAGAACCGAAGAGTTTTGAAGATTATTATCATCTGATATTTAAGAAGTGTGTTACATTTGAAATGGCAGAAAGTCTTGTTGCAATTTCCAGATATGGAAGTTAGCCCCTTGAGTTTCTCTGTTAATTATCAATAGTCTGGGCAAGTAACAGGGGAAGCCAGGGGGGGATTTTCCTCAGATTTAATGCAGTTACATTCTTGTTGTTAATGATGCATGACAGGCAGACCCATAAAAAGCCTTGAGAATTGAGTCACACAGTTAAGAGAGACAATAGTCCTTCTGAATTATCAATACATGTATTGAGTCCAGTAAAGCGGACTTCAAGGTGAAAGGAAGTTCACAGAAGCCCTTAAGCTAAAAAGAACAATCAACTTATGTTAATGATAAACATGTGTGTGCGTTAAAGATGTTTGGGGAAGAAGTGTGTCTAGCAGCAGCTAGATGGGATTGCTGCTCAAAACAATACCTGTGTTTGTGTTTTATATTGATTTCTCTGTTTTATCCTTTCATAAATGTGAGGACTAAAATGGCTATAAACATTCTGGGCTGGTTGGAGTAAATGGGGTTTTATTGCTCTGTGGGGGAGGTGTAGGTATGCAGGACAGGGGGCTAGGTGAATGAGAGTATATTCTGCTTAAGATCTCTAGCATGTCATGATTCAGGGAAGTCTACATATCTTGAATAGTATATGTGTGGGTTTAATTACTTTGTATTAATAATAAGCCACTGTGTAACCAGGAGCTGGAAATATGAGAAAATTAAACCTTTGTATATATCTTTGTGAACAAGGGAATATTCTTTAGACACAAGCAAAGTTTCTGAAATGCTGCAGGATGGGCTCTGTGGGAGGAGAATCTCCCCCGGCTCCTCCCCATGATACCTCTGTATCTCCTGTCTGTGTTTGTGTGTTCGTTCTCTTCTTCCTCCGGCTGACAAGACAAGTAAATTAGATCTCCCGGCGGGAGGAACAAGAGCCGGGATAATCCGGATTACTTCGTGAAGTTGTGTTATTGTATCTTTTGCCATTAAATCAGCATATTTGTTATAACCTTACCAATGGTTGCTGTGAATTCTTCCTCTGCTAATCTGACCCATTCACAAAAGGACACGGGGAGGCAGAGGGGGGCCTTAGAGCCCCCACCAAAGAATGACCCTGCCACAACAGTGTGCAGAGTTTAAAGCTACCAAGTGATATTAAAGGAGAAAGGAAATACAGTGGGATCAAATGCAAAGCTTCCAAAATATGCTACATTTTTTATAGAAATTCTGTTTTTAAGACTGCCTGTATTTTTTATTTAATTTAAATCGAGATAATACACCCGAAAAAAAAGGGTTTTATTGATACAAAACTCGACCCAAAGCCGTCTGAATTTCTGACATGTCATTCCCAGCAGCCTCCGCGCGTGTGACGTCATTTTGTACATCTCCGATTTTAATACTGCAATATCTTAGATAGAATGGATCTAATAAAGCTATATGATTTCGATTTTACTGGCAATTATAAAAAAAATATTTGCATTTGATCTTTAAACTGCCATTGCAGGAAAGACGGCCGGCAAAAATCAACTGACTGTGTGAACGTGAACATTAATAGAATATCACCTCCATCTTCAGAGCAATCTGACTATTATAACATTAGCGTTAAGAAATCTTACTTAAATATCTGCCACAACATAAGTAACTGGATCAGAGTAACATTAAGTACAGTCCGCGGCACTGTGAGTGCAGACGTCGATGTGTCCCATTATCATTCATATCACATCATAATGTATCATATATTTTCTTATCTGAGTCAGCTGAGCCGTATCTGGCCGTGCAATGCTTACAGTGTCACATACTGTATGCAGAAGTATTATTTTAAGCAACACATTAAGTTGACGAAACACTCGAGTCAAATGTAATTAAAGTCAGATCCACTCGTGTCTTGGACGGGCAGTGATATTATAAACCTGTTAATGTACGCATTCAAACACTTTTACCAGCTGTATTCACCTTGCAGCTGCAGCTCTGTGGTTCTGATCCTGGATAAAGTATTTAAGTCATGGATGTTTCAAGTTTAACTTCTTCATATGTCTAATATTATAGTTGACTTTTCATTCAGGAAGTATGACTCTGCGCTGTCAGTACGCTTCTCCATGTTTGTGATTGGTCGAATGCTCCAAATACCACCCCTTTTATTTGAACGCGCACCTAACTAGATAGGACACGGCTGGCTTGAGCGAACGAGTTGATAACCAGCGTTGTAGGACAATTTAACGACAGCGGCTTTGTTTTGGATTAAGTCAACCGGATAACTCAAAACATATCCAGGATATGTTGAACTAGATTCGTAGTACAGGCCTCTGGTCACAAAGTCAACCTCACATGATGATGGGATACCAGTTTTCAAGCACAGTAAATATTCTCTTCCCAGAGTATATGATGCGACCAAGGTGATGATGTAGTATGGTTTTAATAATACTTTTGCTTTTCAATGTTTGCCATTTCAAACCATGAGCTTGTTCAAATAATATTTGCCTTGATTTACGATATGTTCTCATTTCTTTTATCACTACAGTTTTGAAGCTTTTGTGCTTTTCCTTGCCATAGTGAAAATGAATGAAATGTTCTCACTTGCTTGGTTTAAAAACAAATGCCCTAATCTGTTAATTGGGGACCATAACATCAATGCTATTTTTCATTGCTGTTGCCGGCTACTATTGCTCATGTAAACCTACTACTGTACTGCTGTAACCCCCTGTAATCTCAAAGGCACCCCACGTCATTTTGTTCTGGAACCAGGCCTGTACACGGCCATATACTAAACGCACTACAGAGCCCATTCCGTGTCCTGTTATTATTTCTTCTTCTGGTGATTTATCTGACGTCCAGCGCTCCGTCTTTTAACCTCTTTTCCTTTCTCTTTCTTGATCCTCCTTAGCAACCTTCATTATAGTGCTTGACAGTGGTCTGTACTGTATTAACAACGTGTCACATGTTAAGAATTTACTTATTTATCAAGCTATCAAATATGTTTTGCGGCTCCAGACAAAAAAAAGTGTTGGAAAAAGGGGCAAAATGGCTCTTTTGGTCAAAAAGGTTGCAGACACCTGTACTAAGCCAAAATAGAGTCAAAAGGTGCATTCACACCGCAGTACTTTTCCCACAAAGGTTCATGAGAACTTAGTTAATGAGAACTCTTTAGTTCTCATGAACTAAGTACAGATCGCGTTCAGGTTTGGGTTTACTGGCATGCCGCAAACCACTTCACGGCGTATACTGCCGCCCAAAGTCCCCGGCCGGAAGTCCCCGGAGTTGGGGATTGGCCTTCCGAGTAAATCGCCAGAACGCGGACACCTCCTCATCTCCACCGCTCCCATGTTTTATTTTGTGTTGCCATAAGTTAGTCTCTCTGCGCTTCTGCGCTGGGCTAATGCTAATAATGCTAATGCGAGGATAATAAAATGGTGGCTTCACAAAACCATTTGGGAGTTCTCATTCATAACACTCCGTTCAATGTCTCACTATGGGATGCGCCTCATCGCGGAGCAAACAGAAGCATCAATCTCATTACGCCAATCCTGATTGGCGAGATTTCTCGCGTGAAGGAGGAGGAACCTATTGCGGTGAGCATGTTGTAACTTCCGGTTGTTGTAATCTCTGGGTACCTGATAGCTTATTAACTTAATCGATCGTTTTAAAACTCTTGATCACGGCAACTGCCTGACGTTGTAATCACACGTTATTACAGCTTAAGCACTCACAACTCTCCTTCTCTTAGCGACTGTAACTCCACAGTTGCCTACACTCTTTTCGGGTTTGCTAAAGGTAGCTACTTTAGCTTGATAGCTAGCCATGCTCTTTCTCCACCCTCTGGTGCTATTTCCTGCTCTTCCTGTCTCATGTTTGGTTACTTCCCGGCCTCCCTTACTGGTAAGGATACATGTGTTAAATGTAGTATAGTTGTTAGGTTGGAGGCGGGAATCATAGCCATAGAAGCTCGGCTCCGCATCTTAGAAAGTAACTCAGCTACAGTAAAGCCCATGTTAGCCAGTGCGGACCGGCCAACGGTAGCTCCTCTTAGCTGTCCCCCGGCAACTCCCGAGCAGTAGGGAGACTGGGTGACTGTTCAGAAGGGGCATAACACGAAACCCGCAGGTCCCCACCAACCCGTTCACGTATCTAACAGATATTCCCCACTCAGCGAGACACCCGCTGAGAAGCCAACTCTGGTTATTGGTAGCTCTATTATGAGACACGTGAATTTAGAGACCGAAGCCTCCACAGTCACATGCATTCCGGGGGCCAGAGCGGGCGACGTTGAGGCGCATCTTAAACTGCTGGCTAAAAATAAACGTAAATACAGTAGGATTGTTATTCACGTCGGTCGTAATGATGTTCGTTTACGCCAATCAGAATGCACCAAACTTAATGTGGAGTCGGTATGTAGTTAGGCTAAAACAATGTCGGACACCGTAATCTTCTCTGGTCCCCTCCCCAATCTGATCAATGATGACATGTATAGCCGCATGTCATAATTTCAGCGCTGGTTGTCTTGGTGGTGCCCAGCAAACAATCTGGGCTTCGTAAATAATTGGACAGCCTTCTGGGGAGAACCTGGTCTGATTAAGAGAGACGGCATTCATCCTACTTTGGATGGTGCCGATCTCATTTCGGCAAACATTTCAGGGCTTTGTGGACTTAATCCATGACAAACTGGAGTTGAGACCAGGAGGCGGAGTCGCAGTCTTACACGCTTCTCTGCGCTCTCTCCTAGGCAGTCATCCATAGGAATCCCGAACCCAATAAAATACCCAATATTAGCGTTGTGTGTGTCTGCCCAAGGACAATTTAAGGTAAAACCTAATAGAGGTGTCATAGGTGTTAATAACCTAATAAAAGTAAATGTAACAACTACTACAGTGCAACAAAACAGGAAGATTAAATGTGGTCTCTTAAACATAAGATCTCTAGCATCTAAAGCAATATTGGTAAATGATTTAATATCAGATTATAATATTGATATATGCTGTCTCACTGAAACTTGGTTGAGACATGAAGAATATGTCAGCATAAATGAGGCCACTCCACCCAGCCATATCAACACTCATATTGCTCGAGGCACGGGCCGAGGAGGTGGAGTTGCAGCAATCTTTGACTCAAGTTTACTTATCAATACTAAACCAAAATTAAATTATACCTCCTTTGAAAGCCTCGTTTTTAGTCTTACGCATCCGAACTGGAAAAATGTGCAGCCAATCTTATTTGTTACAGTGTATCGTGCACCAGGTCCTTATTCAGAGTTGTTATCAACTTTGGTTCTTAAAACAGACAAAGTAATTATCGTAGGTGACTTTAATATTCATGTTGATGATGATAAAAATAGCCTTACTGTTGCATTTAACTCTATATTAGATTATGTTGGTTTCTGTCAGAGTGTAATTAAACCAACCCACTGCTATAATCACACTCTCGACCTTGTTCTGACTTATGGTATTGAAATTGAGCAACTATTAGTTGAACCGCATAATCCTGCTTTATCCGACCATTTCTTAGTAACTTTTGAAGTACTATTACGAGACTACAAAGCATTAGTCAAAAGCTCTTGCAGCAGAAACCTATCTGTTAGTGCTATAGCCACATTTAAGGAAGAGATTCCACCAATACTTAACTCGATAGCATGCCTGCATGTAGGGGAGGAAACTTATACAAAATGTACACCACCACAAATTGATCATGTTATTGATAGTGCTATAGATGCGCTGCGAATAAAATTAGACTCTGTTGCTCCTTTGAAAAAGAAGAAAATAAAACAACACAGATTAGCTCCATGGCATAATGCCGAAACCCGCAAAATAAAGCAAAAGTCTAGACAACTTGAAAGGATATGGCGTTCCACTAAACTTGAAGAATCTTGTTTAATTTGGCATATTACTCTCAATGAATATAAGAAAGCACTGTGTAAAGCGAGAGCAGCCTACTACTCTTCATTAATAGATGAGAATAAGAATAATGCAAGATTTCTTTTCAGCACTGTAGCCAGGCTGACAGAGAGCCACAGCTCCATTGAGCCTTCTATTCCCATAGCACTCAGTAGTAATGATTGTATGTGCTTTTTTAACGATAAAATTGTTACTCTTAGAAAATTAATGACCTCTTGCCTTTGACCAGTATAGTGTTATCAAAAGCTCCCGGAAACGTAAGTTCTAATATTACACTAGATAGTAAACTAGAATGCTTTTCAGCCATAAACCTTGAACAATTACATTCAATGATTCTCTCTTCTAAACCATCAACGTGCATGTTAGACCCAATTCCAACTAAGCTGTTGAAGGAAGTGTTTCCATTAATTAGCACTTCTTTATTAAATATTATGTATATGTCTTTATTATCAGGCTATGCTCCACAATCATTCAAAGTAGCAGTGATAAAACCGCTTCTTAAAAAGCACAACCTCGATCCAGAGGTTTTAGCCAACTATAGACCTATTTCTATTCTGCCGTTCCTCTCAAAAATTCTTGAGAAAGCGGTCGCAAAACGGCTGTGTGATTACTTAAAAAACAATGATTTATTTGAAGATTTTCAGTCTGGCTTTAGAACACATCATAGCACAGAGACAGCTCTGGTTAAAGTCACAAATGACATTCTAATAGCCTCAGACAATTGACTTGTCTCTATTTTTGTTTTGCTGTATCTCAGTGCTGCATTTGATACTATCAACCGTGATATCCTATTGCAAAGACTAGAGCACTTGGTTGGCATACAGGGAACTGCTTTAGGCTGGTTTAGGTCCTATCTATCTGAACGCTCTCAGGTTGTACGTGTTAACGATGAATCTTCCACACAAACCAAAGTTGGCCATGGAGTGCCACAGGGCTCAGTGCTCGGACCTATTTTGTTCACATTATATATGCTTCCGTTCGGCAATATTATAAGGAATCATTCTGTAAACTTTCATTGTTATGCGGATGATACTCAACTATATTTATCAGTCAAGCCTGATGACATTAATCATCTAAATAAAATTCAAGACTGCCTTAAGGACTTAAAAACATGGATGACCTTAAACTTTTTCATGTTAAACACGACCAAAACTGAAGTTATTGTACTTGATCCGAAGAATCTACGAAACAAATTATCTAAAGATATACTAACTATGGATGGCATTAATTTGGCCTCCAGTGAGACTGTAAGGAATCTTGGTGTTATATTTGATCAGGATTTATCCTTTAACGCCCACATAAAATCAATTTCAAGGACCGCCTACTTCCATCTACGTAACATTGCAAAAATCAGGCATGTCTTGCCTCAAAACGATGCAGAGAAACTAGTCCATGCATTTGTTACTTCTAGGCTGGATTATTGTAACTCTTTACTATCAGGGAGTACCAAGAAGTCAGTCAAGTCCCTTCAGCTGATTCAAAATGCTGCGGCTCGTGTACTAACCAGAGTTAGGAAAAGGGACCACATTACTCCTGTTCTGGCTGCCTTACACTGGCTCCCTATAGAACACAGGATAGAATTTAAAATTCTTCTTCTCGCCTACAAAGCCCTTAATGGGCAGGCGCCATCTTACCTTAAATAACTCATTATACCCTACTGTATTTAGTCTGTGCTGTATCCTTAGAGGCTTCTCAATACTCAAATTTCCCCTCCTCGACTCCCCTCCTCGACTCCCCTCCTCGATACTTAGACCCGCCCACAGGAGATGCGAGTGGAGGACCGAGGAGGGGAACCGAGGAGAGAGGACGGGAAGCAGCAGACGTTTAAAGAAATGAGAACTCCTCTCCTCTGAGTGGTCATATTAAAGCGACGTCCATTCATTATTACTGGCAACAGCTGCATCAGCTGTCGAGTGTTTTGTCATATTTTATAATCTCTGTTAGATCAGCTGAACATTGTTCCCCCACATATTTACTTTGAATTCATTGAGAGTGCGGTATAATGAGACAATAACAGGCTACAGATGCGGACACACACACAAATATATGTATATAAATATACAATTTAAAGTATGAGAGCACTCTCATAATAACGTAACACAATCAGAGACTGGATATATCCCCTCTCTCTCTGGTCGCTGACATGGGGAGTTGAAATTACAGGCCAAAAGTTGTATTAAAAGTATTAAAAGTAAGCAGAGGACACCAAACCAACTGAGACACCAAACCAACTGAGACCCGTCTGTCCGCCGCATCTACGCACTGTACCACACACACACACACACACACACACACACACACACACACACACACACACACACACACACACACACACACACACACACACACACACACACACACACACACACACACACACACACACACACCTACAGCTCCTAAAGCATAATCAGGCTACAGCCGTTGTGTATTTTATTGTGAAGCACTAAATGGTTTTAGAAAAATACTCTTCTTGGACTCTTTGTTTGTAGATATCTACTAAACTAAAGCAAATAAAGAGAGTAGGCCTGTTCTACTGAGTGATATATATTTTACACACTGCTCTGCTTTCTGCACGGACCTCACAGCTGTTCTCACTGTAAACATCGCGTTGCGATCAGGTTTCGATGAGGGCAGGTTCTAAAATAATATCCAGGGGTTGCATGCAGAGCTGTCATTGGCTGAGATAAGTCCGGCCGTGCGTCACGCCTCCAACGTTCCCGGAAATGCATCCGCGGAGGAGCCGAGGAACCATCAGTGTATCCTCGGTTATAGCTCCTCCAGAGAGCCTCCTCGACGCTCGATCCTCGGTGTGCATTTAGAGAAATGAGACGTCCTTCAAAATGGCGCGCTGAAATTCATTTCCGGGTCACTACCGGAGGACCGAGGAGTCGAGGAGGGGAAATTAGAGTATTGAGAAGCCTCTCTTGCCAGTTCGTCTTGTCTGTATAGCAGAAAGTGCTCCATGTTTCTCTCCTGACGTAAGCTATTGTTCTAGCTGCTTAGCATTTGTACCACCTAGTTGTTTTTTTGTTGCTTCTTTAGTAATTTTCCGCCAACACAGTTGGTTGTTTTTCGTTGCTTCCAGTCAGTACTTTTTTTGATTATTGCCTGTTTTATTTTTACCTTTTGGATTAAACGATTGACTAAAGACCTTTTTGCCTGGTTGTGCTCTTGAGTCCTATATTTTTGCTCGTGCCCGTACTTGTGTTTGATAATTATGTGTCAGATGTGCAAGTGTCTAACTGGATGGACTCCATCTCTCTGAGCTTTGTGGTAGTGATTGCTTTGTCAAATTAATGGTCTCAAGGTTAACATTTAGAAAAACACTCACAAAATGTTTATTTTAATTCCTGTAGTTGTCTAATAAGTAATATGGTAATCTCTGTTATTGCAGATGGCTGAACTTCAGGTAGACGATAACACAAGCAGCAGAATGACTTCATCAGCAGAGGTAAGTTACTTTAACTTTAAAAGTAAAAATCTGGGTTAAATAATTATTCATATTTGAGTGACAACAATGATATTCTGTTTAAAGTTTAGCAGTCTAGAGTCCTGTTGATTTAAGTTTTCAGAATTGTTTACATGGTTACATTTGAGTCCAAACAATGAAGAATTAAAAAAGCATTTGTTATACTGAGTGAATCATATTGGTTGCTAGGAAACATCTGGCAAAATCAATCAAAGATGTAAACAGGAAGTCACCTCAAGAAAATAGTGAGTGCTACAGTAGCATATACAAGGAGTTGTTAACATCTGATCATTCATATTTACTCAGAGGTGGGAGAAGTACTCAGATCTTGTACTTGAGTAGAAGTAGTGTAGGAATACTCTGTTACAGTAAAAGTCCTGCATTCAAAATGTTCCTCAACTAAAAGTAGAAAGTGTTCTCATCAAAATATAGTTAAAGTAGAGACAGTAAAAGTAGTGATTGTGCAGATTGGTCCATTTCAGAATAATATATATGATATGTTTTATAATGATTGATCATGAAAGTGTTCTCAAAGCTGGTGAAGATGCAGCTAGTCTGAAGTACTTTGTAGACTGCAGGGTAGCTGGTGGATTTACTCCAGATGGAACTAAAGTCTGATTCAACACTTGATTAGATTTACCATCATTCATCCACATCTGTAGAGTAACTAAAGGTATTAAATACATGTAGTCGAGGAAAAGTATACCATGTACCTCTGAACTGTAGTGGAGTAGAAGTACACCATGTACCGAGTTTTAACAACATGTTTATTTATTGACTTTTCATTCCTGTATAATCATTTTGCGCAAAGATGGCACTGTTTGTCAGAGCACTTCATCCTTCTGGGATTTTATGAAGAACAGCTCCAACGCCTGTGTGTATGGGAACACCGTGCTGGTCCATTAACTGCCAGTGTTTCCCACAGATCTGTTTCCCACATATCTGAAATAGGGGTAGTGGTGGTAGCGGAGGTGACGTGCAAAAACATTAACCTTTCTGTTGGTCGCTTGTTAGCAGACCCTTCACGCGATGGCAGAGCGAACAGGTACAGGCAGGGCCCATAATGATAGCCCTATAGTTTAAATCTACTACCCACACATGAACATATGGAAATGGGTTACTATTTTAAAAAATAAATGTATTTATAAATGTATTTAGGAACCTATCCATGTGATTTTTAGTGGGGGTCGACCTCAAATCTTCTAGGGGGTCCAGGGGCATGCCCCCCCGGTAAGATTTTATTTTGGAGTTAGATGCATCAATCTGGTGCATTTTGAGGGGAAAATATAGAGACTAGATCTATGGAAACACCTATATTAAACAGAACTGTATACATTTCAATAATCATAAAATCATGGCCATAACCAATAACATACCATTTCCAATATGAAAAAAACACTGAAACTTGTTTATTAATTTATTGTTGGTTCATTTATAGTTATGAGTGTGTCTGTGCTCCTGAATCAGCCTCTCCTGTCTCCCTCCTCTCCCCCTGCTCCTCTTTGAGGCAGCAGCAAAGACTTGTTTTCTCTCAACAAGTTTTAAAAGTGTATCTTACCTTTTTTCACCTTAATATGTGTTTACATAACTGGTGACCACACCGTTTGAGACCCACTGAGAACTTAGACTAAGTTAACTATCTAAACACTCAGAGAGTCCTTTACCTCACCTGAGCTGAGCTTATCCCGAGCTTGAATGACACACAGAGACCAATCAAGGGCTTTGATGTATGATCTGTATGACAGTGGCCATGTCGGCAGGCCACATCATGTGGACAGCCAGTCACCCTGTGTGAGGCAGGCCACTTAACAGGCCAGAAGGAGGTGAGATCAGTGCAAGGGAGCGAGGGATCATTGTCCACAAGTTAATCGATCGCAGATGGCATCGTGGTCACGGACGAATAGATTATTCAAAAATTCAAAAAAATAACTAAAACTAAATGGGTCGCGAAATATACTTGGGCGGCCATTAATATACCTGGGCGGCCCACCCAAGTATAGTCTATGTGTGGGAAACCCTGGTTCCATGTTAAAATAAACCATTTTCAGTGGGAATTTTTTTTTGGTCATGGAAAATGAGGTAAAGGTCATTGAGAAGTCATGGAAAAGTCATTGAAAATCATTGGTGAAAAAGTGTATGAACCCTGATTTTAGACCAGACAAAGAGGAAGGTAAGCCTAGCTCATGTTAGTACCTCGCGCCACATGTTTTGATGTATTTGATTGATGTATCTTTCAGTGTTGAGGTGGGCACCGTTAGATTCTGTGTCTTTACGATCATAAACGATGTGTTGGGTGTGGAGCTAGGATAAGTAATAAGGGAGCTAGGAGTGATTTTCGGTGCAGTAATAGGTTAGCATTTTTCGCTCAGGGTTAATTCAGAGGCTCACTGTTAGCATTGTGTTTTTAAAAAAAAATGAAAAAGATCAGTTAAATGAGTTTTTCCCGTTATATGGATATAAAATATTCATAGTTTATTGAATATTAATGTTCCTTAGACGTTGTTTCCTGCAAATGACGCGATTTCGGGTCCGTGGGGCTAAGAGAATAACGGAGTATGTTTTTTGTTTTTTTTCACAACAGTTGTATTTGGATGGAATGAATACCTATAGTGATAATACAATGATTTTTACAGTGAAAAAGTTCAAATGGAACTGATGGTTCCCAAATTACCAAGAGGTCGCCTGGACTTTATTTTTCTAAAACTCTCTAAAAAGGTCAAATTTCACTTGTTTTGCATCAATCTTGATACATGGTACTTATTATATGTTATAGTTTGGATTCCTAAAGCCTTTAGTCTATAGTCTACTCAGAATCAGACATGATAAAGAAACTAAGTTGTACTATCGGCGGAAGCAGCTGTGAGCGATAAGCCAGGTGGAAATATGTTTGGCCACTCTGACGTCACGCAACGCCATCTTGCGGAGACGTGCGCCTGAGAAATAAATCGTCGGACTTGGTGTTGGGGGTTGAACAAAATAAATATTGCGCATTGCCAGACGCATATTATATCCGATTTTTTTACTGCAAATATCTTAGATAGTGTTGTAGCTATATGATTTCGATTTTACTGGCAATTATAAAAAAATCTTTGCATTTGATCTTTAAGTACAGTACCTGAGTAAATGCATTTCCTGCCTCAGAATTTACTGATATGTGATCATTTAATGTTCATTATTTTCAAATTCACAGTGTGGATATTTTAATAGCGAGTGATACCTGGATACTATAACTAATTTATAAAACAATGAAATTAGTTTGTGTGCTTCAACCCTTTTAGTTTTTTGTATTTCGCTATAGATAACCTCTCACCTTATAACAGATAAAGTATGCAATATTCCATCATGATATTGGTTGAAAAAAAGACATTTAGATTTGTGCATGTTTTGAATAATATATTTGTTTTAATTCTGTGAGAGCCAACCCCTTTGTATTTATTTTAAAAATAACAAGTCATTCTGAATCAAACAACCAATCAGTGCGTCCTTGTTGTTTTGTTGTATCAAGTTAATGGGTATTTATTAGGGCTGTCAGTCGATTACAATATTTAATCGCAAATTAATCGCACATTTCTGATCCGTTCTAAATGTACATTCGAGGAATCTTTTTCAAGTTTTGAATACTCTTATCAACATATGAGTGGACAAATATGCTTTATGCTAATGTTTATTATCGTTTGAACAATGACAAATATCCTCATGAATATTAAACACAACAACCTGGAACCTCTCATACAATAATTGTGTGTGTGTGTGTGTGTGTGTGTGTGTGTGTGTGTGTGTGTGTGTGTGTGTGTGTGTGTGTGTGTGTGTGTGTGTGTGTGTGTGTGTGTGTGTGTGTGTGTGTGTGTGTGTGTGTGTGTGTGTGTGTGTGTGTGTGTGTGTGTGTGTGTGTGTGTGTGTGTGTGTGTGTTGCTCGAACGGGAGCTGCCTGGACGCTGGACAACAACAATAACAACGAGTCAGAATGGATTCTCGGGTTTCATTAAAAACCTTCATATGTGTCCTAATACACTTGTGTCACTCTGTTGATTTATTTTTTTTGTTTTATAGGAAGAGACCTGCAAAAACCCAGATAGGCTTTATAATGAGAGGGAGAAGAGTATCATAGGAGAACAGCTGGATCAACATCAGGCTACAGCCACAATAGGAAAACCACACACCTGTGACCAGTGTGAGAAGAGTTTCTGGAGTTCAGGGATATTGAAGCGCCACAAACGTACCCACACTGAAGAAAAACCTTTCACCTGTGACCAGTGTGAGAAAAGTTTCACGGACTCACACTCATTGAAGCGCCACCAGAGCATCCACACTGGAGAAAAGCCTTTCACCTGTGACCAGTGTGGGAAGAGCTTTAGCCAGTCAGGCCATTTGAAGATTCACAAGCGAACACACACGGGAGAAAATCTTTTCACCTGTGACCAGTGTGAGAAGAGCTATAGCCAGTCAGGCAATTTGAAGATTCACAAGCGAACCCACACTGGAGAAAATCCTTTCACCTGTGACCAGTGTGAGAAAAGATTCACGGACTCACGCTCATTGAAGCGCCACCAGATAATCCACACTGGAGAAAAGCCTTTCACCTGTGACCAGTGTGGGAAGAGCTTTAGGCAGTCAGGCTATTTGAAGATTCACCAGCGAACCCACACTGGAGAAAAACCCTACTCCTGTGACCAGTGTGAGAAAGTTTATACCAGGTCAAGCTATTTGAAGATTCACCAGCGAACCCACACTGGAGAAAAACCCTACTCCTGTGACCAGTGTGATAAAAGTTTCACGGACTCACCCTCATTGAAGCGCCACCAGCGAATCCACTCCTTTGACCAGTGGAAGAAAGAGTTCAGTGACTCATACAGTGTGAAGCTCCACCAGCCTACCCACACTGGAGAAAATCCTGACGTCTGTGCTCCCTGTGAAGAGTTTCAGAAAACACCTTCACTAGTGCACTGAGACTGTTCAGAAAGAGTGAGGTGGACTGTTTGACACAACTCGCTGTTAAAAGATGTTGTGTGGATTTAAAAAGTTGTTCAAATGTTCTCAATAATATTCAAATGTTCACTTAAAGATCAAATGCAAAGGTTTTTTTATAATTGCCAGTAAAATCGAAATCATATAGGTACAACACTATCTAAGATATTGCAGTATTAAAATCGGAGATAATATGCGTCTGGCAATGCGAAATATTTATTTTGTTCAACCCCCAACACCAAGTCCGACGATTTATTTTCTCAGCCGCTCCTCCGCAAGATGGCGTCGTGTGACGTCAGAGTTGCCAAACAAACACACCCTGGCTTATCGCTCACAGCGGCTCCCGCTGATAGTACAACTTAGTTTCGTCTATCATGTCTGATTCTGAGTCGGAGGCCACCCAATATCTGGAGCAGTGTGCGAACTATACCACGGTCTCCGGGGGAGCCGGGATTTTTTTTGTGTGTGTGGGGAAATGTTGATCCGTGCATTAATAGCAACAGCACAGACATAGGCCTATTATAAAGAGAACATCTGTTGCACACGGGGTGGTGCCACAGGTCTACATTTACATGAAACGTCCCGATGGATCATGTTCATGTCAACAGATTTCCCGAGCATGTATGGGCTACGCAAACTTCGATCAACTTGATTATAAATAATCCACGGACCACCAACAGGCTACATTGTTTCACATAGGCTATAGCCTATTATGGCTGTAGCATACACAGAGCCGAACACACGCGATAAGAGCAGCCAGCGGCACCAACCATGAACAATATTAATATTAATAATACAGCTATAGCACAACACAACCCTCTCACTGCCTGGAGAGACGCGACGCCACACACACACAACACAACGATGCACATAGCTCTTCAGCCCCCAAGTTAACGTTAGCTGTCAAGTTAGCACTAGCACTGACTTTAAGCTCCCTCCTCTCTCGGTTCTGTTGTAGCAGCAGTCACAACGTACGATGTGCTACCACCAGCGGGGGAGCATTTTGAATTGGGCCAGGAGAAATAATAGTGGATTTAATCCCTATCATAATGCATATTGTTCACACTTTTCCGTTATGAGTGGAGGAGCGATGAATGAGCTGCAGATAAACTTCAATGCTAACAGTGAATTAGCCCCGAGCAAAAAATGCTAACCTGTTACTGCACCGAAATCACTCCTAGTTCCCTTATTACTTATCCTAGCTCCACATCAAACACATTGTTTATGATCGTAAAGACACAGGATCTAACGGTGCCCACCACTATAAGCAATACAACTTAATACAACTGCAATTCCGTTATCTGTGTTATCTGCTGTGCTCCGTGCGCTTTGAAATCTAATCAAAAGTTGTTTACTTCAATTTTTTGGCGTTTCTCCATCGCCCGGCTCTTTCGTTCTTTCAGTGGTTTCTTGTGCTGAAATATGGAGGGGACGGCTCCGGGTTTCAGCCTCCGATGTACTATTAATGCTTCTGCACCAACAGACTTGATGATAGCAGGATCAACGTCGTATGCATCACACGCGAAGTGGTCAGAACACAACTTGCTCCATTTTGTCGGTTGCCAGCCAACACGATTCACTAAAATAATCCATTTTTGGCGGATGATTTGGTCTTTTGGAAATGCATGGAAAACTCTCCCAGATCCCGCACCGTTCGTACAACAAAAAGCACAACAATAACCCATGTTAATTCCGTTTTCTTTTCGAAAAACATGTGACCGAGACTGCCGAGTCATATTTGGTCCAGAGCATAGACTGTATATATAAAGGTATAAGGTCCAGAGACTGTTTGGCAACAGTGACGTCACGCGCGCGGAGGCTGCTGGGAATGTCATGTCAGAAATTCAGGCGGCTTTGGGTCGAGTTTTGTATCAATAAAAAGCTTTTTTTCGGGTGTATTATCTCGATTTAAATAAAATAAAATATATAGGCTCTTAAAAACAACATTTCTATAAAAATGTAGCATATTTGGAAGCTTTGCATTTGATCTTTAAGTTGTCAACTTGTATTTTTTTCCACAGCAAACACACACACAGCTCACTAAAGAACAAGGCACCACAGTCACTTAAATTTGATAATATTATACATATGTGGTAATTTAACAACAAGCTAAAGCCTACTGATTTCTAAAAGTGTGCATAGAGCCTTTAGTCTCATAAAAGCTGGATAGAGTGTCGCTTTGAACCATAAACTATTACCGTTGCTGACTGTACTCATTCAGGCCATTTTACCATCAGAAAGAGGTTCCACAGGGGTCTATCCTTGGTCCATTCATGTTTACATTAGATGTTACATAACTTGTTCCAGTAGCCGCACTTTCTCCTTTGACCCCTTCTCTGTTGGGGAGGTTTGTAAGGCTCTAAAGGGCCTAGACCCCAATAAATCAGCAGGCCCAGACAATCTCCCCCCTTGTTTCTTACGTCTAGCTGCAGATATTATAGCCCAACCAGTGTGTCATGTTTTTAATCTTTCTATATCAAACAATGTCATTCCAGATGTTTGGAAAACTGCAAATGTTCTCCCCTTATTGAAAGGTGGTGATCCCATGCTGATGAATAATTACAGATCAATTTCCAAGCTCTCTATTTTAGCTAAAGAACTTGAAAGGCTGGTGAATGATCAAATCAAAGAATATTTAAGCTTGAAGAACATTCTATCTCCTCACCTGTCAGGCTTTAGGAAGCAGCACAGTACAGTAACGGCTGCTTTGAAAGTAGTGAATGACATTATTGAAGGCTTGGACGCAAAGAGCTACTGTGCTGCCCAGAGTTCCCGTTAGAATATTTTTTCGCCGGTCAACATGTCCGTTAAAGTTTAAATCTTCCGGACAAAATGAGAAAAGTGCCGGTCAAAGGTCTTCTTTGTTATTTATTGTGCTTTAAAACAAATTGATATGATTCGATATTAAACAAACTAATCATAGTAGATTAACTATTCAAAAGTGAACAGTAATTTATAATAACACGGGAATAATAACACAGGAATAATAAACGGAGCGCTCTCTCCTTCATCTGACAGCCTGTCAGTATCATGCAGCTCGCGAATCAGTAATGAGTGACCCGACAGTAAAACTAAACTTATCTATAACTAGTTATGGTAGTTTGAGAGGTCATTAAAATAGCTACGTGTGTTATTCTAACCTGAAGTGTGTGTTTTGTTCCGCTCACCGCTGCAGGTGATTATGCAGAGCTGCGTGTCGACTCGTCAGCAGAAGCTGATCTCTCTCTCCCGCCAGTTTAGACTTTACTCGCGTTTATGTCCATATCCAACCCAGTCTCATGGCATTTCGTGTTCACCAACACGATTTTTAATCTATTGATTCGTGTTCACCAACACCACTTTCCCCTTTTTTTGTTCGTGCTGCACAGCACGATTTTAAAAGCAATGTATTTCTACTGGTAATGTGTTTCGTGCCTGCAGCACTTCTTTTTCTCCGTTCGGGTCGTGGAAGACCGGAAGCTGTGTGGTTCATAAAAACATGTTCTTACTCAATATCAAGCCACAGTTATTGCTTTTATTTTAAATCGTATAATTTCAGACTTTTGTTGCCGTCTGTGAGGAAAATAAATGGTATTCTGAGGCTCAGAGCCTCAGAATACTGAAATCTGTATCAGTGGAACCAAGGCCCTGACTTCCTCAAACAGGCATCGGAATGTTGGCCTATTCAGCCTTCACAGAGAACAAGTAATGAAAGTGAGTTAAAGAGGTCTGCATTCTGCGCTCACGTTGCCGTCAACATTTCCTCTCTGCCTATCACCGCACAACCCCAGACGTGGGCAGAATTGGTGCAGACCACATATGAGTCTGAACACGGAGCCAACGGCCCATCCATGTCAGCTTCACAGCGCTTAGACACCGAAGTTCAACTCCTGAGACAAGCACAGCTTGACACCTTTCCGGAAGAGGTACATTCTCTACAAACCGGGAAGGAAGTGAGGACAAGCAGCAAGCTGAGTAACCTGTCACCAGAATATGACGTCAGTCTGAGTCTCATCAGAGTAGGCGGACGTCTTCGCAGGGCAGAACATCTAGCAGCTGACACTCTCCATCCCATCTTGCTGTCACCTGATCATCCTACCACCCAGATCATCATAAAGGATTATGACCACCGCCTACTGCATCCGGGCCCAGAGCGCGTCTTTGCAGAGCTGCGACGGATGTACTGGATACTGAAAGGCAGACAGGCAGTTCGTAAACATCAACGTCAGTGCCTGGAATGCAGAAAATGGCGTGGAAACCCTGTCGTCCCTAAAATGGCTGACCTTCCAGCCGCCAGGCTGCGTCTGCACCAGCCGCCATTCTGGTCTACTGGTGTTGACTGTTTCGAGCCTTTTAGTATCAAAATAGGCAGACGACAGTAAAAACGCTGGGGCATTATCTTCAAATGCCTCACTACCAGATGTGTTCACCTGGACCTGCTGGCCAGCATGGACACAGACTCTTTCCTTATGGCCCTGCGTCGCTTCATTTCACGACGAGGAAAGCCCTTTGAAATAATAAGTGACCAAGGTACAAACTTCAGAGGTGGAAACCGGGAGCTGTAAGGGGCTTTTGCTGCTCTGGAACTGTCTCTACAAGAACAACTGAGTAAGTATCACTTTCCACTTCAATCCCCCACTATCTCCACACTTCGGTGGCACCTGGGAGCGTGAGATTCGATCCGTCAAAGCTGCACTCCAGGTGATCCTAATCTGACATCGCAGATGAGGATCCCATTACTCCAAATCTGCTGCTCATGGGGCGGCGAGATGCCTCTCTCCCTCAGGCAACATATGGCCCAGGAGAGCTCCTCGGCCGACGTAAATGGAGACCCAGCCAAGTCATCGCAGACCAGTTTTGGACTCAGTTCACACAGTGTTACCTCCCAAGCCTGCAGCAGCGTCAGAAATGGCAGCAGTCCACTCCGGATTTAACTGTGGGACAAGTGGTAATGGTTAGAAACGTAAAATGCGACGGCAGCGTGCAGATGGGGAGCATGTTAGCTTAGCTTGGTAGCTTCAGCTAGCTCTGGAACTTCCAGCTCGGTGGCAGCAGGTCCCGCCTCGACTCCGCCTCTTTGCCCGCATTTGGAACAGGCTGGAGTTGAACGTTGACGTCACTGTCGAGCCGTTAGTGGCCGACTCCACCTACTAAGGGCTTCTCGGCAACTCTGCAGAATCCTATGGGTGACGTCACGGACCCTACGTCCATTTATATATACAGTCTATGGTCACAGCCCACAACCTTTTCCAGACTGTACAACATTTTGTTTACGTTTTAGCAAATACGGCTCAGTAGCGCCCTCTATTGTTCGGTAGTCACATATAGTTTCTCCAAACTACCCGAAACTTGGCACAGACATTCCTCATGGAATTGCGGACATATTTCAAAATGGCTTCCATTATCCCCGCCCCCCATGAAGTCGGCCATTTTGAAAAATGTCCGTTTTAAGCGCATTTTCGCATACTTCTCCTAGGAAAATGATCGAAAAAATTCCAAACCAGGACAAGATCAGCCCATATCCAATGTGATGCTAAATTGCGAATGAATAGACGACCGCTCAAACAGGGTGCTCATAAGCTAACGGAAAATGTACATTTTTTGACGATTTAAAGTCACAAAATCGCTAAAATGAGCTTCGGACGACCTTTTCCAGACTGTACAAAAATATCGTACATTTTCGTACACCAGCTCAGTAGCACCCCCTATTGTGCGATAGTCACATATAGTTTCTCCAAACTACCCGAATCTTGCCACAGACATTCCTGATGGAAAGTCGGCTCAATCGGGGCCAACGTAAGCTAACAGAGAATATACCATTTTTTACGATTTACATGTCTCACATGACTCCAAACTACTCGCATATAGTTTTCCAGATATTCACGAAACGCTGTATACACATTGCTATTATAATGGCACACACATTCAAATGGCTTTTGATTAACCCCGCCCCCCACAAAAATGGCAATTTCGAAAGATGGCCGATTTTCATGCATTTTGAGCACATTTTCGCACACTGATCTTAGGGAAATTATCGGAAAAATCCATTCCTGGACCAGTTCAGACCATATCCACACACACGTTGCTAGCTCAATCGGGCCGGTCGTAAGCTAACAGAGAATATACAACTTTGGACGATTTATATGTCGCACATTACTCGAAACTACTCGCATATGGTTGTTCAAATATAAGATGGACTTTTATTAATCCCCATGGGGAAATGGTTTCTCTGCATGTGACCCATACTAGTGTTAGGAGCAGTGTACTGCCATTTTGAACGGCGCCCGGGGAGCTTTGTGGGGAACGGTGCCTTGCTCAGGGACACCTCGGTAGCACTTGGTCTTGCCGGGACTTGAACTGGTGACCTTCCACTTGCCAAGCCAAGTCCCTATGGACTTCGCCACTTCGTAGAAGCTGCTGGGAGTCCCAGCAGCTTCTACTGAAGCCAGTCCCCAACTCCGGGGACTTCCGGCCGGGGGCGGCAGTATACGCCGTGAAGTGGTTTGCGGCCTGCCAGTAAACCCAAAGCAGAAGAAGAAGAAGTGATGTCAGCGGCTTCATTTGCCTAATCCACCCCCAGGGACTGCTTCCGGTGTGAACGCGATCTGTACTTAGTTCATGAGAACTAAAGAGTTCTCATGAACCTTTGTGGGAAAAGTACTGCGGTGTGAATGCGCCTGTTCTGTCCTTTGTTTTGCAATTCGTTGCTGTGTACAGTGCTAATGTAAGCTAATCAAGCATGCTGGGCGTGTACGGCTCCGCTGTGTGAGAGGGGGAGGGGAGGTAAGCACTGCTCCCTGCATATTTGCAATACTGTAGCTCAGCTTTTTTAAAGCTGATTTGGATGACTTGTGTAACTCGTGGAGAACCGAAGAGTTTTGAAGATTATTATCATCTGATATTTAAGAAGTGTGTTACATTTGAAATGGCAAAAAGTCTTGTTGCAATTTCCAGATATGGAAGGAAGCCCCTTGAGTTTCTCTGTTAATTATCAATAGTCTGGGCAAGTAACAGGGGAAGCCAGGGGGGGATTTTCCTCAGATTTAATGCAGTTACATTCTTGTTGTTAATGATGCATGACAGGCAGACCCATAAAAAGCCTTGAGAATTGAGTCACACAGTTAAGAGAGACAATAGTCCTTTTGAATTATCAATAAATGTATTGAGTCCAGTAAAGCGGACTTCAAGGTGAAAGGAAGTTCACAGAAGCCCTTAAGCTAAAAAGAACAATCAACTTATGTTAATGATAAACATGTGTGTGCGTTAAAGATGTTTGGGGAAGAAGTGTGTCTAGCAGCAGCTAGATGGGATTGCTGCTCAAAACAATACCTGTGTTTGTGTTTTATATTGATTTCTCTGTTTTATCCTTTCATCAATGTGAGGACTAAAATGGCTATAAACATTCTGGGCTGGTTGGAGTAAATGGGGTTTTATTGCTCTGTGGGGGAGGTGTAGGTATGCAGGACAGGGGGCTAGGTGAATGAGAGTATATTCTGCTTAAGATCTCTAGCATGTCATGTTTCAGGGAATTCTACATATCTTGAATAGTATATGTGTGGGTTTATTTACTTTGTATTAATAATAAGCCACTGTGTAACCAGGAGCTGGAAATATGAGAAAATTAAACCTTTGTATATATCTTTGTGAACAAGGGAATATTCTTTAGACACAACCTAAGTTTCTGAAATGCTGCAGGATGGGCTCTGTGGGAGGAGAATCTCCCCCGGCTCCTCCCCATGGTACCTCTGTATCTCCTGTCTGTGTTTGTGTGTTCGCTCTCTTCTTCCTCCGGCTGACAAGACAAGTAAGTTAGATCTCCCGGCGGGAGGAACAAGAGCCGGGATAATCCGGATTACTTCGTGAAGTTGTGTTATTGTATCTTTTGCCATTAAATCAGCATATTTGTTATAACCTTACCAATGGTTGCTGTGAATTCTTCCTCTGTTAATCTGACCCATTCACAAAAGGACGCGCGGAGGCAGAGGGGGGCCTTAGAGCCCCCACCAAAGAATGACCCTGCCACAACAGTGTGCAGAGTTTAAAGCTACCAAGTCATATTACAGGAGAAAGGAAATACAGTGGGATCAAATGCAAAGCTTCCAAATATGCTACATTTTTATAGAAATGTTGTTTTTAAGACTTCCTGTATTTTTTATTTAATTTAAATCGAGATAATACACCCGAAAAAAAAGCTTTTTATTGATACAAAACTCGACCCAAAGCCGAATTTCTGACATGTCATTCCCAGCAGCCTCCGCGCGTGTGACGCCATTTTGTACAAACAGTCTCTGGGCCAAATATCCCGACTCGGCAGTCGCGTGCGCTGTTCACATGTCAGCGGTGTTTTTCGCTCATGACTGGTGCAGAAAACTCTGAATTATATCGGTGAAATCACGAACGGTGCGGGATCTGGGAGAAGTAATATAGTAATCTCTGTTATTGCAGATGGCTGAACTTCAGGTAGACGATAACACAAGCAGCAGAATGACTTCATCAGCAGAGGTCAATCAATCAATGTTTTTTTGTTTATTTATATAGCCCAATATCACAAATGTTAAATTTGTCTCAGTGGTCTTCACAGTGTGTACAGAATATCAGTATGACAATACGACACCCTCTGTCCTTAGAGGTAAATTACTTTAACTTTTCAAAGTAAAAATCCGGGTTAAATAATTATTCATGATGAGAAAACAATGATATTCTGTTTAAAGTTTAGCCGTCTAGAGTCCTGTTGATTTAAGTTTTCAGAATTGTTTACATGGTTACATTTGAGTCCAAACAATGAAGAATTAAAAAAGCATTCGTTACACTGAGTGAATCATATTGGTTGCTAGGAAACATCTGGAAAAATCAATCAAAGATGTAAACAGGAAGTCACCTGTAGAAAATAGTGAGTGCTACAGTAGCATATACAAGGAGTTGTTAACATCTGATCATTCATATTTACTCAGAGGTGGGAGAAGTACTCAGATCTTGTACTTGAGTAAAAGTAGAAGTACCAGAGTGTAGGAATACTCTGTTACAGTAAAAGTCCTGCATTCAAAATGTTCCTCAAGTAAAAGTAGAAAAGTATTCTCATCAACATATAGTGAAAGTAGCGACAGTAAAAGTAGTGATTATGCAGATTGGTCCATTTCAGACCGCAGCAAGGAGGTGGATCCTATAGGGGCGGATCCTATAGGGGTGTTTCCTAACTTTTTTTATCCAATAGAATAATGACACTCAGCAGAAATACATACTGCAGGTGGCAGTAATGCAATTTAAGGGATTCCAGCTGCTTTTATAAATCCTCTCAGAAGAAGTCATTCGTTCTAGTGATGGGAATTCCGGCTCTTCCTGGTGAGCCGGATCATTTGGCTCGCCAAGAAGAGCCGGCTCTTTCGGCTCCCAAAGGGCTCTTCAGTTTACCACATATTATACCTTTTTAATTCAATCAAATGTAGCCTTGTTTTGTCTAATGATTTATATGTGTACACATCACTTCAATTATTCAATACATCCTTTGTACTGAAGTATTCAAAAGTAAAAATGACATGTTTTAATATAAATTATTTGCTGTGGCCAATTGCATGTTTATATTTATTGTAATGTCATTTTTCTTAACACACAATTGTCTGTTTTTATGATGCTGGAGGCACCTTCCATGAAAATGGCTGATGGGGTTAATAATAATTAGAACAGCCAATAAAATGTTTGTTTAATAAAGACTTTCCTCTTTGTATGTACTATATATATTTTGTAATTAATCTTACCACCAGACACAACATGAACAAATGGATGATACACATCAGGACAGTAACTTAAACTTCATTATTTTAGGTGTACAGAAACCTCTACTCATGTTGTTAAATGATATGCAGCAATATCTTCCATAAAACGTAGATTGACTTGAATAATAATTACTACCACTGCACACACAGTGAAAAATTATATACCTACAATTTATGAATTTGTCTTCTCTGTGGGTTGTATACTCTTCATTCTTTATGCAAATTAATTATTATTATTTTTCAAAGTTCGTTTATGATTCATTCAAAGCATTAAAATAAATGAGAAACAGAGAGCGGCATATACCTTTAAGAAATACGTGGGGGCGGGGTTCATAACCCTTTAGGAAACGCCCCTATAGGACCCGCCCCTATACGATCCGCCTCCTTGCTGCGGTCTGCAGCCAGACTCTATTGAAATACCCCGACTCGGTCGGCAGTCTCGTGCGCTGTTCACATGTCAGCGGTGTTTTTCGCTCATGAGTGGTGCAGAAAACTCTGAATTATATCCGCGAAATAACGCAAAACATGAGTTATTGTTGTGCTTTCGGATGTACGAACGGTGCGGGATCTGGGAGAAGTTTTCATTCATTTCCCCAAGACAAAATCATCCGCCGAAACTGGATTGTTTTAGTGAATCGTGTTGGCTGGCAGCCGACAAAATGGAGCAAGTTGTGCTCTGACCACTTCGCGTCTGATGCATACGATGTTGATCCTGCCATCGTCAAGTCTGTTGGTGGAGAAGCATTTAAAGTACATCGGAGGCTGAAACCCGGAGCCGTCCCCTCCATATTTGAGCACAAAAAACAACCGAAAGAACTAAAGAGCCGGGCAATGCAGAAACGCCAAACAATTGAGGTAAACACATTTTGATTTGATTTCAAAGCGCACCGAGCGGACAGCAGATAACGGAATTGCAGTTGTATTGCTTATAGATTATCAGAAAATGTCAAAGGGGACACAGCCCCATTGGATATTAACCTATGGATTAACTACATCATCGTTTTTATCGTTTTAATGCCATTTTACAGGGTTCGTACGGTCATTGAAAACCTGGGAAAGTCATGGAAATTCAAAATGCAAATTCCAGGCCCTTATGTGCCATCATGAAGCGCATGGTATTATTTTTTAATATATGAAGCGCGAGCTGTGTGCTCGAGTCTTCCTGCCTGTCGGTTGAACTCGAACTCTGCTACTCCGGTATGACGGTCAGCTACATTATCTACTGTGCGTTCGTTAACTGTGCGGAGTCACTGTGGCACAGACTGCACCGCTGGTGAACAGCTGTTCGAACGGGCCGTTCAGGTGTTCAGAGCAGAGCGGCAGAGCGTGATGTGAACTGAAATCTGTTTCTGTCACAATATCATTAAGGAATCGTTGAGCTAGTTAGCTAGCTAGCTAGCTAGCTAGCTAGCATACATTGTCACTATCTGCTAACGTTAGCTTTAGCCTTCGTTTTCTAATAGTTTTTTACTCGGATCTTGTACTTGAGTAAAAGTAGAAGTACTCGGGTATTGTACTTGACTAAAAGTAGAAGTACTCTGATCTGGTAGTACAAGTAGAAGTACTCAGATCTTGTACTTGAGTAAAAGTAGAAGTATCAGAGTGTAGGAATACTTTGTTACAGTAAAAGTCCTGCATTCAAAATGTTACTCAAGTAAAAGTAGAAAAGTATTATCATCAAAATATAGTGAAAGTAGCGACAGTAAAAGTAGTCATTGTGCAGATTGGTCCATTTCAGAATAATATTTATGATATGTTTTATAATGATTGATCATAAAAGTGTTCTCAAAGCTGGTGAAGGTGCAGCTAGTTTGAATGACTTTGTAGACTGCAGGGTAGCTGGTGGAGTTTACTCCAGGTGGAACTAAAGTCTGATTTAACACTTGATTATATTTCACATCATTCATCCACATCTGTAGAGTAACTAAAGGTATTAAATACATGTAATGGAGGAAAAGTACACCATGTACCTCTGAACTGTAGAGGAGTAGAAGTACACCATGTACCTCTGAACCCTCTGAAGTACAAAGTAGCAAAACATTGAAATACTTAAATAAAGTACAAGTATCTCAAAATTGTACCCACGTATAGTACTTATTGAGTTTATGAACTTAGTTACTTTACACCAGTGGCTATAAAGATAGAAAGACTAAGCCTTGCACAGGCATGGCAATACATTTTCAAAATGCTCAACAGTGCTGCCAGAATTATAAACTGACTGCTCCACAATTAAAATAAATGCTTTTATATATTTCTATTAGATGTGACTCTTTGGCATTTCTGTTATTATTGACACTGCTGCTTTCAGGGGGTCAGGGGTCGGGTCCTTGCCACCTTTTTCATACCAGCCTCCCTGACTACAGTTGCTTTAGCGTGTAGAAGCTAGTAAGCCTACTATTTGATTTGTTTTAGGCACAACATGTTTCATATGCAGACCTTATTTTCCTGTTCCATGTTAAAATAAACCATTTTCAGTGTGAATTTTTTTTTGGTCATCGAAAATGAGGTAAAGGTCATTGAGAAGTCATGGAAAAGTCATTGAAAATCATTGGTGAAAAAGTGTATGAACCCTGATTTTAGACCAGACAAAGAGGAAGGTAAGCCTAGCTCATGTTAGTACCTAGCGCCACATGTTTTGATGTATGTTTTTGTTGATATCCTCGCAAGTTTGTGTCTTTCAGTGTTGAGGTGGGCACCGTTAGATTCTGTGTATTTACGATCATAAACGATGTGTTGGGTGTGGAGCTAGGATAAGTAATAAAGGAGCTAGGAGTGATTTTCGGTGCAGTGATTTTTGCATGTTTTGAATAATATTCTTTTTTAAATTATGTGAGAGCCAACCCATTTGTATTCATTTTAAAAATAACAAGTCATTCTGAATCAAACAACCAATCAGTGCGTCCTTGTTGTTTTGTTGTATCAAGTTAATGGGTATTTATTAGGGCTGTCAGTCGATTACAATATTTAATCGCAAATTAATCGCACATTTTTGATCTGTTCTAAATGTACATTAGAGGAATCTTTTTCAAGTTTGTAATACTCGTATCAACATATGAGTGGACAAATATGCTTTATGCTAATGTTTATTATCATTTGAACAATGACAAATATTCTTATGAATATTAAACACAACAACCTCTGAACATTACAAATATTCGCCTCAATTCAACCTGGAACCTCTCATACAATAATAGTGTGTGTGTGTTGCTCGAACGGGAGCTGCCTGGACGCTGCAATCATGTTGCGCGCACTATCCGTGCTGACTTTTCGTACAATGTCCCACTGTCTGGTTTCCTGCATAAAGTCAAGTGTTCGGCGCAGTTGTGTGGATAGAGCGCTCCTCTGTTTACATTTAAACAGCTCCTTATATCCGTTAGCGCAGCTAGCTAGCACCAGATGCTAACAACAACAATGCACATACGGTCTCTCTCTCGCTCGCTCGTGCCACACATACACACACCCTCCCGGTCCTGCCGATGGCCAGTCGGTGCCTGCCGGTGAGCGTGGAAGTGTGGTCTGCCGGTGAGCGTGGAAGTGTGGTCTGCCGCAAGCGGGCAGCAGGAGCGGGGCTGTCAGCATCAGCTTGTAGATGGTATTTTAAACTCGATCCACTCTGAAACTACGGGGCGGCCGAGGAAAAAAAATACACATGCGTTAATCGAGTTAAATAATTAGTGGCGTTAATTTTTTTTGTGTTAACGCGTTAACTTGACAGCCCTAGTATTTATACTTCCTTTATTCAGCGGTATTTTAGGCTACAACGAGTCAGAATGCATTCTCGGGTTTCATTAAAAACCATATGTGTCCTAATACACTTGTGTCACTCTGTTGATTTATTTTTTTGTTTTATAGGAAGAGACCTGCAACAACCCAGATAGGCTTTATAATGAGGGGGAGAAGAGTATCATCGGAGAACAGCTGGATCAACATCAGTCTACAGCCACAATAGGAAAACCACACACCTGTGACCAGTGTGAGAAGAGTTTCTGGAGTTCAGGGAAATTGAAGCGCCACAAACGTACCCACACTGGAGAAAAACCTTTCACCTGTGACCAGTGTGAGAAAAGTTTCACGGACTCACGCTCATTGAAGCGCCACCAGAGCATCCACACTGGAGAAAAGCCTTTCACCTGTGACCAGTGTGGGAAGAGCTTTAGCCAGTCGGGCCATTTGAAGATTCACAAGCGAACCCACACTGGAGAAAAACCCTACTCCTGTGACCAGTGTGAGAGAAGATTCACAGACTCACGCTCATTGAAGCGCCACCAGCGAATCCACTCCTTTGACCAGTGGAAGAAAGAGTTCAGTGACTCATACAGTGTGAAGCTCCACCAGCCTACCCACACTGGAGAAAAACCTGACGTCTGTGCTCCCTGTGAGAAGAGTCTCAGAGAACCAGACCACATGGGAGAACACCTTCACTAGTGCACTGAGACTGTTCAGAAAGAGTGAGGTGGACTGTTTGACACAACTCACTGTTAAAGGATGTTGTGTGGATTTCAAAAGTTGTTCAAATGTTCTCAATAATATTCAAATGTTCACTTCAGTTGTCAACTTGTATTTTTTTCCACAGCAAACACACACACAAAGCTCACTAAAGAACAAGGCACCACAGTCACTTAAATTTGATAATGTTATAAATATGTGGTAATTTAACAACAAGCTAAAGCCTACTGATTTCTAAAAGTGTGCATAGAGCCTTTAGTCACATAAAAGCTGGATAGAGCGTCACTTTGAACCATAAACTATTACCGTTGCTGACTGTACTCATTCAGGCCATTTTACCATCAGAAAGAGGTTCCACAGGGGTCTATCCTTGGCCCGTTCATGTTTACATTAGATGTTACATAACTTTTTCAGTAGCCAGACTTTCTCCTTCGACCCCTTCTCTGTTGGGGAGGTTTGTAAGGCTCTAAAGGGCCTAGACCCCAATAAATCAGCAGGCCCAGACAATCTCCCCCCTTGTTTCTTACGTCTAGCTGCAGATATTATAGCCCAACCAGTGTGTCCTCTTTTTAATCTTTCTATAACAAACAATGTCATTCCAGATGTTTGGAAAACTCCAAATGTTCTCCCCTTATTGAAAGGTGGTGATCCCATGCTGATGAATAATTACAGACCAATTGCCAAGCTCTCTATTTTAGCTCAATCAATCAATGTTTATTTATATAGCCCAATATCACAAATGTTACATTTGTCTCAGTGGTCTTCACAGTGTGTACAGAATATCAGTATGACAATACGACACCCTCTGTCCTTAGACCCTCACATCGTACAAGGAAAAACTTCCAAAGAAAACCCAGTTTAAAGGGAAAAATGGGAGAAACCTCAGGGAGAGCAACAGAGGAGGGATCCCTCTCCCAGGACGGACAGACGTGCAATAGATGCCGTGTGTAAATTGAAAAGATAATACATTTGCAACATAGGTAGTCCAAATGTTTGGAAATGCATGTGTGTATAATAGGAAGATGAATCCACGAGGATATCCATCCAGGACCTATGATCCAGGACCACAGCCACGACTCAAGATCCAGGGCTCGCGATCCAGGACACAAGACCGCAGGATCATCCAGGACTCCGGATCCCAGCATATATAGACCCCAAAAAGAAAGACATTTGGGGAAGCTGGGTTAATCGGAACATGAGAGTACACGGGTATAGACAGAGAGAAGGAAGAAGTAAGATGTCCCCCGACAAACTAAGCCTATATCAGCAAAACTAGGGGCTGAATCTAATCAGCCCTAACTATAAGCTTTATCAAAAAGGAAGGTCTTAAGCGCACTCTTAAAAACGGATAGGGTGTCTGCCGCCCGAACACAAACTGGAAGCTGAAGAACTTGAAAGGCTGGTGAATGATCAAATCAAAGAATATTTAAGCTTGAAGAACATTCTATCTCCTCACCTGTCAGGCTTTAGGAAGCAGCACAGTACAGTAACGGCTGCTTTGAAAGTAGTGAATGACATTATTGAAGGCTTGGACGCAAGGAGCTACTGTCCTGCCCACAGTTCCCGTTAGAATATTTTTTCGCCGGTCAACATGTCCATTAAAGTTTAAATCTTCCGGACAAAATGAGAAAAGTGCCGGTCAAAGGTCTTCTTTGTTATTTATTGTGCTTTAAAACAAATTGATATGACTCGATATTAAACAAACTAATTATAGTAAATTAACTATTCAAAAGTGAACAGTAACTTATAATAACAAGCTAAAGCCTACTGATTTCTAAAAGTGTTCATAGAGCCTTTAGTCTCATAAAAGCTGGATAGAGCGTCACTTTGAACCATAAACTATTACCGTTGCTGACTGTACTCATTCAGGCCATTTTACCATCAGAAAGAGGTTCCACAGGGGTCTATCCTTGGTCCATTCATGTTTACATTAGATGTTACTTAACTTTTTCCACAGTAAAACTAAACTTATCTCTAACTAGTTTAGGTAGTTTGAGAGGTCATTAAAATAACTACGCGTGTGATATTCTAACCTGAAGTGTGTGTTTTGTTCCGCTCACCGCACTAGACTTTAGACTTTACTCGCGTTTATGTCCATATCCAACCCAGTCTCATGGCATTTCGTGTTCACCAACACGATTCTTTCCCCCCTTTTTTTTTCGTGTTGCGCAGCACGATTTTAAAAGCAATGTATTTCTACTGGTAATGTGTTTCGTGCCTGCAACACTTCTTTTTCTCCGGTCGTGTCGTGGAAGACCGGAAGCTGTGTGATTCATAAAAACATGTTCTTACTCAATATCAAGCCACAGTTATTGCTTTTATTTTAAATCGTATAATTTCGGACTTTTGTTGCCGTCTGTGAGGAAAATAAATGAGGCTCAGAGCCTCAGGATACTGAAATCTGTATCAGTGGAACCAAGGCCCTGACTTCCTCAAACAGGCACCGGAATGTTGGCCTATTCAGCCTTCACAGAGAACAAGTAATGAAAGTGAGTTAAAGAAGTCTGCATTCTGCGCTCACGTTGCCGTCAACATTTCCTCTCTGCCTATCACCGCACAACCCCAGACGTGGGCAGAATTGGTGCAGACCACATACCAGTCTGAACACGGAGCCAACGGCCCATCCATGTCAGCCTCACAGCGCTTAGACACCGAAGTTCAACTCCTGAGACAAGCACAGCTTGACACCTTTCCGGAAGAGGTAAATTCTCTACAAACCGGGAAGGAAGTGAGGACAAGCAGCAAGCTGAGTAACCTGTCACCAGAATATGACGTCAGTCTGAGTCTCATCAGAGTAGGCGGACGTCTTCGCAGGGCAGAACATCTAGCAGCTGACACTCTCCATCCCATCTTGCTGTCACCTGATCATCCTACCACCCAGATCATCATAAAGGATTATGACCACCGCCTACTGCATCCGGGCCCAGAGCGCGTCTTTGCAGAGCTGCGACGGATGTACCGGATACTGAAAGGCAGACAGGCAGTTCGTAAACATCAACGTCAGTGCCTGGAATGCAGAAAATGGCGTGGAAACCCTGTCGTCCCTAAAATGGCTGACCTTCCAGCCACCAGGCTGCGTCTGCACCAGCCGCCATTCTGGTCTACTGGTGTTGACTGTTTCGAGCCTTTTAGTATCAAAATAGGCAGACGACAGTAAAAACGCTGGGGCATTATCTTCAAATGCCTCACTACCAGATGTGTTCACCTGGACCTGCTGGCCAGCATGGACACAGACTCTTTCCTTATGGCCCTGCGTCGCTTCATTTCACGACGAGGAAAGCCCTTTGAAATAATAAGTGACCAAGGTACAAACTTCAGAGGTGGAAACCGGGAGCTGTAAGGGGCTTTTGCTGCTCTGGAACTGTCTCTACAAGAACAACTGAGTAAGTATCACTTTCCGCTTCAATCCCCCACTATCTCCACACTTCGGTGGCACCTGGGAGCGTGAGATTCGATCCGTCAAAGCCGCACTCCAGGTGATCCTAAAGGGTCAGATCGTGTCAGAGGAAGTGCTTCTCACCGTCCTCATCGAGGTGGAGGGAATCCTTAATTCAAAGCCACTCTGCTACGTATCATCTGACATCGCAGACGATGATCCCATTACTCCAAATCTGCTGCTCATGGGGCGGCGAGATGCCTCTCTCCCTCAGGCAACATATGGCCCAGGACAGCTCCTCGGCCGACGTAAATGGAGACACAGCCAAGTCATCGCAGACCAGTTTTGGACTCAGTTCACACAGCGTTACCTCCCAAGCCTGCAGCATCGTCAGAAATGGCAGCAGTCCACTCCGGATTTAACTGTGGGACAAGTGGTAATGGTTTAGAAAGTTTAAACGTAAAATGTGACGGCAGTGTGCAGATGGGGAGCATGTTACCTTAGCTTTGTAGCTTCAGCTAGCTCTGGAACTTGCAGCTCGGTGGCAGCAGGTCCCGCCTCGGCTCCGCCTCTTTGCCCTCATTTGGAGCAGGCGGGAGTTGAACTCTGACGTCACTGTCGAGCCGTTGGTGGCAGACTCCACCCACTAAGGGCTTCTCGGCAACTCTGCAGAATCCTATGGGTGACGTCACGGACCCTACGTCCATTTATCTATACAGTCTATGGTCACAGCCCACAACCTTTTCCAGACTGTACAACATTTTGTTTACGTTTTAGCAAATACAGCTCAGTAGCGCCCCCTATTGTTCGGTAGTCACATATAGTTTCTCCAAACTACCCGAAACTTGGTACAGACATTCCTCATGGAATAGAGAGGCGAAGTCCCTCCCTTTCCGGGAGCCTCCATGGGACCCTGGAAGCGGAAAATTATACATTGAAGTCAATGGAGAGAGAAAAGTTGTCTTTTGATCCCATTTGAATTGTGCCACGAATGACACATATGATGTTTGTCAATTTAAAAGAATATTTTGCAAGTCAAAAAAATAAAAATGTGTCGTAAAACTGTGAAGTTACACATTTGTTTTGTGAGAAACCGCTCAGTGAACTGCAGGTCTCTGGTCTTCTTTCAGAATGAAATGTTGAGAGCTGTACATACACGAAAGGGGAGTTAGTCGGTTCTGTAAGAGCTACCATGCGGGACCGGCTTTACAAGGTTTCGGTAAGTAATATGAGTGCAATGTGTAACGTTAATGTCAGCTAGCTAACATTAGCTAACAAGGTACACTAACCTGTTTTGTTTCAGGAACTAGTTTTCTCCTTGAGAACTTCGTGGTCTCTGTGTATGCTGTGGATAACATTAGTGTTCACAAGAACAAGGTACACTCCCGTGTTTTGTTTTAGTTGCTCTTCAGATTGAAGTGGCCAGTTTTATATCGACTATTCAGTATAGTCTATACTGTATGTGTGATCTCCTTTTACATCTCGTTGTGTCATTTGAGTTTATTTGTTGTGTGTAGATTCAAGGATTTTGGTGAAATGAACATGACCATCACGGAGGCAGTCCAGTTACCATCCTTCTGTCTCCGTGAGGAGGGTGGGTCATATGTTCTCAAGGAGAATCACCCTCACTGGCACCAGCAAGGGCAGAGATGGGTCGTTACGATAAAAAAGTAATATAGTACACATTACTATGACTTAAAAAAAGTAATATAGTACACTACCTTCGTTACTCCTACTAAAGTAATTCTACGTGACTTCGTACGTACGCGGGACTTTGACTCTCCAGGGCCGCCCGCCCCTCCCTGCAGCAGAGCACGCCACGCTAAAGGGTCATTGGTACGTTTAGTTCATTTCCAGTGTGCGCCAAAGACGGATCCAATAGAGCCTGATTGTTTTCCTATCTGACCGTGGCTGTCCGCTTCCGTCCGGCTATCTGTATATGTGGCGCATCTATCGCCGGCGCACAGCTGTTGCGTCATGCGGTCGCCGGCGTGGGGGCCATTGTTGCACTGGAGCCAGAGTAGAGCTCACCGCACCGAGCACGTCGTCACTGCGCATGCTGAGGGCAGATCGCCTCCGAACAAGCAGGCGGCGGTAGGGTGTATTCGTCATGTCAAAACAGGCAACAACCGAAAACAGAGAGAATAACAACTACGGTGTAATAAATATACAACACGAGGTGCGTTAGCTGAACCTGAGCTTTTGTCGGTGCAGGGGTTGTTGAGGGTTGATGAGGAACTGAAACGTAAAATAACTAAGTAACGTGTGTCGTGGCAATGTAGTAACGTAGTGTGATGACTGAATTTTAAAAGTAGCGCGTGACACTACTACGCCGTTTACCGACAAAGTAATATAATTACAGGAACGCGGTACTTTGGAACGCGTTCAAACAAACCCAACTCTGGCCAAGGGCAGTAACATCAACAGACCGGAGTCTCTGCTACTTTGTTGTGTGGACCAGAAGGAGGCGAAGAACAGGTTCCCCCGCCGACTGACCCGCTGCACCCGCAACAGCAGGACAAGCTAGCTGCTACCATGAGCTGCAGTGGAACTAGCACTGCTCCTCTCCGCACCGTGATGATCCACTGCCCTCATTTCCTCCACCCTGCTCTCTGCAGAGCTCCACTCCAGAATATACAAATTCTGCTAGTCAGTGATTCTCAGACACAGCGTCTCACCCTTTGAGAATCTCGGCAGAAATGAGCAGTCACTCCTCTCAGTTACAAATTGTCATTTTAAATGAATCAAGAATGTGTTGTATTTTCCGACATGGCGCATTGTTCGAGGCGTGCTGATCGTGAGATCTAACACGGGGAATTGTGAATGAGGATGAGAATGAGGAGGAGGAGGAGGAGGCCAGTAGAGGAGGAAAAGTGCGTTATTTAGGCAATGTTGTTGGTGGGAGTTAGGAAGAGACCGCCCCTTCCAGGTGTGTGTATGTGTGTGCGTTTTCCGGTGTGTGTCACGGGAAAGTCACGAGTGTTACACTATTGATTGGTTCTGTAAATAAAGAGAATGTTTTCGACATTGAAGGCTTGAGTGATCTTGAATAGCGGTGAACGCTACAATATGAACAGGCTCGTGCTTGGCCCACTGGTATTGTTTGTTTATTTTGAAAATTAACTAACAACGCCGTGCTGTCATATAGCAACTGCTAAGCTACTGCAGCAAAAAAATCCTGGCGCCGGCCATGGCGGTACCCCTCCTCTCTGGGCACTGTTCTTAAAGTCTGAAAGAAGGAGTTATACTTGGTGCCCTCCTCCCGTAGGCGGGTGCGGATCACTTCTGCAAGAAGAAGAAAGGGCGCGGTTAAAGGAGAGGAACTACTAGATCAGCAGTTTATTGCTCAGACTAACTCTTATTTTAAATATAGTGTGCAAAATCCACTTTTACATGACTTCGATTACGTAAATATGTGTCCTCTCTGTGTTAAGAGATTCTGATACTTTCAGGAAAATAACAAATAAATGTTGCTCTCTTTTTGTCCTGATCCATTTCTATAAACTATTATCTGTCTAGGAGTAAAACAAATTAAATAAATTGTATTTAGACTTTATTTATACAGGTGCAAATCTCATTGAGACACAGGGTCTCATTCTCAAGAGAGACCTGATCAGTGGTGACACTTTTTTCCCAAGCTCCGTGCGTACTGAGTGATGTAATTTTGAGATTGTAGTCTAGCTGTACTGTTTGTGTGATATGTAGAGGGGCAGCAGTCCCAGCATCGCGGTATAGATGAATTTGTACCAGTGCAGAGATCTGAGCATTGATAGTGATGTCCAGTTAACTGAAGAGTACAGTGTGCAATGGTGTGTGAGGGGTTAACAGTTGGTTATGAACCTCACAGCCCCATGGTAAACAGCGTCCAGCAGATGAAGGGAGTGAGCTGAGGCGTTCATGTACACAACATCCCCGTTGTCCAAGAGCGGCCAAAATGTGGCAGCTACGAGCCGTTTCCTAGCACTTGTGGAGAAGCAGGCTTCGTTTCTAAAAAATAATCCCATTTTTAATTTCAGTTTCCCTAAAAGATTGTCAATATGAGTTTTAAAGCAGAGGTTTTCATCTATAGTGATGCCTAAGTATCAGTGACGTGCAGTGAGGTTCATGGCTGGTGAGGCACTGACTCTTTCAGAGTCAGATTTACAAATATTATATTTTGACCTTAATCGAAATATTCGGTTATTTTCAAAAGCTTTATTAGTCTGATGCTTTGATTCATTTCAAACAAAAGGATACCCAACATCTAAATATTGGATTGTTCTTTCTTAGTAAGATCCCATTTTCATTACAATTGGGGTCTTACCTTGACTTGAAGATGAAGTCCATGCTATCCTTCTGGACAACAATCTCTATTACTTTTTTGTAAAAGTCCTCCTTATCTTCCTGTAGTTTCAAAAGTCTAGTTCGTTGTTTGCGTCTCTGCGTAGTATAACAGTAGCAACAAGAACCTGTGGGCTCACTTGCGCCCCCTTCAGTACGGCAGAGGTTATCATACCTCACCAACAGACACCAGTTCATCCACATCAATAACTGCACTTCCTCCACTGCCCCTCTGAACCAAGGCGTCCCCCAGGGTTCGGTGCTTGGTCCCCTCCTCTTCATCCTCTATATACTCCCCCTTGGAAAAATCATCCGTCGCCACAACCTCCAGTATCACTGCTACGGTGATGACATCCAACTCTACATCTCCACAAAAACCATCACTGCCACAACACACTCCACACTCACCAACTGTCTCTCAGAAATTAAATCCTGGATGCAAACAAACTACCTTCAACTGAACAGCGACAAATCTGATATCATCATAATCGGACCCCCATCCCGCACCAACACCACTCAGAACTTCAACCTCACCCTTGACAGCACCACTCTAACCCCCTCTCCTCACATTCGCAACCTTGGAGTAATATTTGACAGCCAGCTCAAATTTGACAAACACACAAACCACATCACCAGGACCGCCTTCTTCCATCTGAAAAACATTGCCCGCCTCCGTCCCTCACTCACCTTCC
>CM070493.1:6441210-6493061 GCA_036324585.1 Champsocephalus esox
ATGTATAAGTGAACACATTTAGTCAAATAAAGTGACAGACTAGGCCTGTGCAGGTGGTATCAGCTTTGCCCAGCATGGGCTCCTCCATCAGCCCTGGTCCTCCTCGCTGAAGAAAGACCCTCAGTCCTCTCCAAACCAACAGAGTGGACGTCCATCACACGGGGGTTTCTCCCTGAAGTCTCTGCTGCTCTCTGGACACCACGCTGTCTCAATCCGTCCACACTGAATATGAGAGGGGGAAAATGAAAATAATAAATGTTTTAGACAATAAGAAACATAAAGTTGAGTTGCTCAGTTTTTTTAGATTGTCAATACTATTACTGTATAACTAATATATCAGGTTAAGAGGCACCTTCAAATAAAGATGGGTCTTTAAATACATGTTGTCTTTTTAATTGTTTGTCTAAAGTCAAGGATCTAGAACTGGTACTTAGTTTTAATGATACAGTCTGGTTATTATGCTGTTTGGAGGAGGCCTCACAGGTAAGAGCACTAACTAGCTACCATCACATGTACCTAAGCTTGACTTAAATGTATTAAACGTATAATTAAGTGATATCAAAATATAAATAACTAATGTCATGCAAACATATTAATATTGTCTTGATTCAAGTGTGGAATTTAGCACAATTGCACAAACGTTAAGATTCTGAAGTATTTTGCTAAAAACTCAATAACTTAGATTATTATTTATAGTTTCATGTCCGCTTACCTTAGAAACGTAAAATGCGACGGCAGTGTGCAGATTGGGAGCATGTTAGCTTAGCTTGGTAGCTTCAGCTAGCTCTGGAACTTCCAGCTCGGTGGCAGCAGGTCCCGCCTCGGCCCCGCCTCTTTGCCCTTATTTGGAGCAGGCTGGAACAGGCGGGAGTTGAACTCTGACGTCACTGTTGAGCCGTTAGTGGCCGACTCCGCCTACTAAGGGCTTCTCTGCAACTCTGCAGAATCCTATGGGTGATTTCACGGACCCTACGTCCATTTATATATACAGTCTATGGTATTGACCCGTAGTGTCTTACAAAATATATAGCTATATAGATTGTTACAATATATTTAAAGGTTGTTGAAATTAGAGGAAGACATTTTCACCTACAAGACCTTCAAGTTGTATTCCTGTCTATATTCTGAAGCTTTCTAAAGATGTTATTTTTTTATATAATTCACAGACATCTGTTTAGCTGTTGACATTTAATGGTTGTGATAAAGCGTCGGCATCAGCACAAATATTGACATTAAAATATTGATTAGAAAGAGTTATGTTATATCTAATGTAAACATTAATGGACCAAGGATAGACCCCTGTGGAACCTCTTTCTGATGTAAAATGGCTTGAATGAGTACAGTGAGCAACGGTAATAGTTTATGGTTCAAAGTGACGCTCTATCTAGCTTATATGAGACTAAAGGCTCTATGCACACTTTTAGAAATCAGTAGGCTTTAGCTTGTTGTTAAATTACCACATATTTATAACATTATTACATTTAAGTGACTGTGGTGCCTTGTTCTTTAAGGAGCTTTGTGTGTGTGTTTGCTGTGGAAACAAATACAAGTTGACAACTGAAGTGCATGCATTTGAATATTATTGAGAACATTTGAACAACTTTTGAAATCCACACAACATCCTTTAACAGTGAGTTGTGTCAAACAGTCCACCTCACTCTTTCTGAACAGTCTCAGTGCACTAGTGAAGGTGTTCTCCCATGTGGTCTGGTTCTCTGAGACTCTTCTCACAGGGAGCACAGACGTCAGGTCCTTCTCCAGTGTGGGTAGGCTGGTGGAGCTTCACACTGTATGAGTCACTGAACTCTTTCTTCCACTGGACAAAGGAGTGGATTCGCTGGTGGCGCTTCAATGAGCGTGAGTCCGTGAAACTTTTCTCACACTGGTCACAGGAGTAGGGTTTTTTCTCCAGTGTGGGTTCGCTTGTGAGTCTTCAAATGGCCTGACTGGCTATAGCTCTTCCCACACTGGTCACAGGTGAAAGGTTTTTCTCCAGTGTGGGTTCGCTGGTGAATCTTCATATAGCCTGACTGGCTAAAGCTCTTCCCACACTGGTCACAGGTGAAAGGTTTTTCTCCAGTGTGGGTTCGCTGGTGAATCTTCATATAGCCTGACTGGCTAAAGCTCTTCTCACACTGGTCACAGGTGAAAGGTTTTTCTCCAGTGTGGGTACGTTTGTGGCGCTTCAATATCCCTGAACTCCAGAAACTCTTCTCACACTGGTCACAGGTGTGTGGTTTTCCTATCATGGCTGTAGACTGATGTTGATCCAGCTGTTCTCCAATGATACTCTTCTCCCCCTCATCATAAAGTCTATCTGGGTTTTTGCAGGTCTCTTCCTATAAAACAAATCAACAGAGAAAGTGACACAAGTGTATTAGGACACATAAATGTCTTGATGCAAGTTAAAAATGGACGTGACAGAAGTAAAGTAAGGTTTTTAATGAAACCCGAGATTGCATTCTGACTCGTTGTAGCCTAAAATACCGCTGAATAAAGGAAGAAGTATACATACCTATTAACTTGATACAACAAAACAACAAAGACACACTGATTGGTTGTTTGATTCAGAATGACTTGTTGTTATTTTTAAATGAATACAAAGGGGTTGGCTCTCACAGAGACATTTTTTTAAATATTATTCAAAACATGCTACATTTAAATGTGTTTTTTTCAACCAATATCATGACGGAATATTGCTTACTTTATCTGTTGTACGGTTAGAGTTATGTATAGCTAAATACAAAAAACTAAAAGGGTTGAAGCACACAAACTTGTTTCATTGTTTTATAAATTAGTTATAGTATCCAGGTATCACTAGCTCTTAAAATATCTATACCGTGAATTTGAAAATAATGAACATTAAATGATCACATTATATCAGTAAATTCAGAGGTAGGAAGTACATTTACTCAGGTACTGCACTTAAGTACAATTTGGAGGTACTTTTACTTGACTTGAGTATTTCCATTTTATGCTACTGTGTACTTCTACTCCACTACAGTTCAGAGGTAAATTGTGTACTTTTCCTCCACTACATGTATTGAATACCTTTAGTTACTTCACAGATGTGGATGAATGATGGTAAATATAACCAATTGTTGAATCAGACTTTAGTTCCACCTGGAGTGAATCCACCAGCTACCCTGCAGTCTACAAAGTACTTCAGACTAGCTGCACCTTCACCAGCTTTGAGAACACTTTCATGATCTATCATTATAAAACATATCATATATATTATTCTGAAATTGACCAATCTGCACAACGACTACTTTTACTGTCGCTACTTTCACTATATTTTGATGAGAATACTTTTCTACTTTTACTTGAGGAACATTCTGAATGCAGGACTTTTACTGTAACAGAGTATTCCTTCACTCTGATACTTCTACTTTTACTAAGTACAAGATCTGAGTACTTCTACTTTTATTCAAGATCTGAAAACTTCTACTTTTAGTCAAGTACAAGATCTGAGTACTTCTCCTTTTACTCAAGTACAAGATCTGAGTACTTCTACTTTTACTCAAGTACAAGATCTGAGTACTTCTACTTTTACTCAAGATCTGAGTACTTCTACTTTTAGTCAAGTACAATATCTGAGTACTTCTACTCAAGTACAATATCTGAGTACTTCTCCTTTTACTCAAGTACAAGATCTGAGTACTTCTCCCACCTCTGAGTAAATGTGAATGATCAGATGTTACCAGCTCTCGTATGCGACTGTAGCTTTAGCACTCACTATTTTCTACAGGTGACTTCCTGTTTACATTTTTGATTGATTTTGCCAGATGTTTCCTAGCAACCAATATGATTCACTCAGTATAACGAATGCTTTTTTAATTCTTCATTGTTTTCACTCAAATATTAATAATTATTTAACCAGGATCCTCACTTTTTAAAGTTAAAGTAACTTACCTCTGCTGATGAAGTCATTCGGCTGCTTGTGTTATCGTCTACCTGAAGTTCAGCCATCTGCAATAACAGAGATTACCATATTACTTATTAGCCAACTACAGGAATTAAAATAAACATTTTGTGTTTTTCTAAATGTTAACCTTGAGACCATTCATTTGACAAAAGCAATCACTACCACAAAGCTCAGAGAGATGGAGTCCATCCAGTTAGACTCTTGCACATCTGACACATAGAGACATATCTTGTTGTGCTTTAGTTTGTGCATTTTTTAAATAAATGCAGCTTTAAAATGAGGTAAAGCCATATATCACAAATATAAATGAAGACAATAGTCAGTCTTGTGCAGAGAAACATACATTTCAGTCGCAGTATCCAACATGCAGAACAACAAACTCTATTTTCATAAAATATCAAAATAAGTTTGAAAGAGTAAAATAAATCTCCCCCTGCCAGCCAAACAATAGCTCCCGTAAACATCTCATAGAAACGACCGAGCTGCAGAAACGCTGTTTTTCTTACCGTTGTTGTGTGAAAGTAGTTTCAATAACTCGTGCCGGTTGATGGACGTCTTCACGTGGGTCAGGTTTGAAAGATGCAAAGGTGTTTCCATGGTAACACAATTCAAAGGTTCCAATTCAAGTTTGATTTTGATTTGTCTTTGTTGTATTTGTGTCATCTGTTCCCTCTAGCTTAAATAGAGGGTTGTGCTGTGTATGTTACTTTGATGTATTGTATGGAAAATCCACCATTGTCCCGAAGTATACTTTTATCCTGCTGAAGTGTGTTTCAGGTTCAGGGGGCAGAGTATGATATGGCTTTTTCCCAAGCTCGGTGAATACTGAGGGGACGGACAGAGTGATGTAATTTTGAGATCGTAGTCTATAGCTGTACTGTTTGTGTGATATGTAGAGTGGCAGCAGTCCAAGCATGGCGGTATAGATGAATTTGTACCAGTGCAGAGATCTGCGCATTGATAGTGATGTCCAGTCAACTAAAACGTACAGCGTGCAATGGTGTGTGAGGGGTTAACAGTTGGTTATGAACCTCAGAGCCCCATGGTAAACAGCGTCCAGCAGATGAAGGGAGTGAGCTGAGGCGTTCATGTACACAACATCCCTGTAGTCCAAGAGCCGCAACAATTTGGCAGCTACAAGCCATTTCCTAGCACTTGTGGAGAAGGGGGCCTGGTTTCTTAAAAAAAATCCCAGTTTGAATTTCAGTTACCTTAAAAGATAGTCAATATGAGGTTTAAAGCAGAGGTTTTCATCTATAGTGATACCTAAGTTTCTGTAGGTGTGAACAGCTTCTATGGGGTTATGCTGTGCAGACTTGATGCAGGGAAGAACAGTTGGTAACTTTTTCTTCTTGGAAAACAACATGACTTTTGTCTTGTCTGAATTTGACACCAACCTGAGGTGGAACAGGTGTGACTGAAACGTGTCAAAAGCAGACTGCAGACGTTCAAATGCAAGGGCAGCAGTGCTAGCACAACAGTATAGATCAGTATCATCTGCATATAGATGAACAGAGGCATCAAATATGTTGACACACATCATTTATATAAATTGTAAAAAAGGGTGGGTCCCAAGACCAAACCTGAGGAACACCTCTGGGCACATTAAGAAGCTTGAGGAGAGACTGCTGAATTATACACATTTCTTGCAAGATGTAGAGATAGTTTGAAAACCAACCAACAGCTTGGTCAGACGGGCCTATGGGATAACTTCTGGCATAGAATGCCATGTCCACAGTATCAAATGCCTTGGATAAGTCTATAAAAAGGGCAGCATAGTAGCTCTTTGCGTCCAAGCCTTCAACAATGTCATTCACTTCTTTCAAAGCAGCCGTTACTGTACTGCTTCCTAAAGCCTGACTGGTGAGGAGATAGAATGTTGTTCAAGCTTAAATATTCTTTGCTTTGATCATTCACCATTATTGGAGTCTAGGCCCTTTAGAGCCTTACAAACCTCCCCAACAGAGAAAAGGTCGAAGGAGAAAGTCTGGCTACTGAAAAAGTTAAGTAACATCTAATGTAAACATGAATGGACCAAGGATAGACCGCTGTGGAACCTCTTTCTGATGGTAAAATGGCCTGAATGAATACAGTCAGCAACGGTAATAGTTTATGGTTCAAAGCGACGCTCTATCCAGCTTTTATGAGACTAAAGGCTCTATGCACACTTTCAAATCAGTAGGCTTTAGCTTGTTGTTAAATTACCACATATTTATAACATTCTGAAATTTAAGTGACTGTGGTGCCTTGTTCTTTAGGGAGCTTTGTGTGATATTGCTGTTGAAACAAATACAAGTTGATAACCTTAAGCGCATCATTTGAATATTATTGAGAACATTTGAACAACTTTTGAAATCCACACAACATCCTTTAACAGCGAGTTGTGTCAAACAGTCCACCTCACTCTTTCTGAACAGTCTCAGTGCACTAGTGAAGGTGTTCTCCCATGTGGTCTGGTTCTCTGAGACTCTTCTCACAGGGAGCACAGACGTCAGGTTTTTCTCCAGTGTGGGTTTGCTGGTGGATCTTCAATGAGTCCGACCTGCTAAAACTCTTCTCACACTGGTCACAGGTGTGTGGTTTTCCTATTGTGGCTGTAGACTGATGTTGATCCAGCTGTTCTCCAATGAAACTCTTCTCCCTCTCATTATAAAACCTATCTGGGTTTTTGCAGGTCTCTTCCTATAAAACAAAAAAATAAATCAAAAGAGAGTGACACAAGTGTATTAGGACACATATGAAGGTTTTTAATGAATGACTCGTTGTAGCCTAAAGTACCGCTGAATAAAGTAAGAAGTATAAATACCTATTAACTTGATACAAAAAAACAACAAGTAAGTACATTTACTCAGGTACTGTACTTAAGTACAATTTTGAGGTACTCCATTTTATGCTAATTTGTATTTTTCCTCCACTACATGTATTTAATACCTTTAGTTACTCTACAGATGTGGATGAATGATGTGAAATATAACCAAGTGTTGAATCAGACTTTAGTTCCACCTGGAGTAAATCCACCAGCTACCCTGCAGTCTACAAAGTACTTCAGACTAGCTGCACCTCCACCAGCTTTGAGAACACTTTCATGATCAATCATTATAAAACATATATATATTATTCTGAAATGGACCAATCTGCACAACGACTACTTTTACTGTCGCTACTTTCACTATATTTTGATGAGAATACTTTTCTACTTTCACTTGAGGAACATTCTGAATGCAGGACTTTTACTGTAACAGAGTATTCCTACACTACTTCTTCTCAAGTACAAGATCTGAGTACTTCTACTTTTACTCAAGTACAAGATCTGAGTACTTCTCCCACCTCTGAGTAAATATGAATGATCAGCTGTTAACAACTCCTTGTATATGCTACTGTAGCACTCACTATTTTCTACAGGTGACTTCCTGTTTACATCTTTGATTGATTTTGCCAGATGTTTCCGAGCAACCAATATGATTCACTCACTATAACGAATGCTTTTTTAATTATTCATTGTTTGGACTCAAATGTAACCATGTAAACAATTCTGAAAACTTAAATCAACAGGACTCTAGACATATTCTAAACAGAATATCATTGTTTTCTCTCAAATATGAATAATTATTTAACCCGGATTTTTACTTTTAAAAGTTAAAGTACTTACCTCTAGGACAGAGGGTGTCGTACCTCTGCTGATGAAGTCATTTGTTAATGACAAATACCATGAAATTCACAATGCAATGCAATAGTAACAATCAGTTCTCAAAAACCACAATGTGACGTAACTGTATCCCACAAAAACTATGCTACAAACAACAAATTATAGTTTCTTATTTATTTAAATATCTACCACCTCAAATCACACATCGATCTATTAATTTTCAATGTTATTCACTCCAACTTCAGATCAGTCATTGATTATTCACTCCTTGTTTTAAATTCAACGCTCAGCAGCCATTTTTCAGGCATTAGAGAAGAGAGCAAGCAGTCTGGCTCCGGGCTGCTGCACAGCAATTAGAGCAATGTGGAGAATGGGGGCTTTTCTTTGTTTTGGTATCCTTCCATTATGACTTCGCATTTATTTATCTGACTAAGGCTATTCTAGGTTCCATAATATAATGTATTTATTCATAAGCACATAAATATATCCTCCACGCTGTCTGTTCAGCTTTTAAGATGCGATATTTCTTTCAACAGAATGGGCGTTAAACCCAACAGGACAAGACAGTGAGAAATCCGTTAATTTCAATGGCTTTTGAAGTTCGCGTTTCTGCTCTTGCATTCACAAATAGCTCACCTCCAACTCCTATGAACCTTGGATTAGCTATTCAATTTTGTCACGGATGGAGACTCGATACTACCACTTGACTTCCACCAGCGAAGTATAGCCTTTGAGAACTCAATATCTCCACTAAGCTAGGGACTGTTATACCATATAAAACAATAATCTGTTTTAATAATAAACGGTAATAATACAATACACTTCTCAAAGGGGTCAGGCCTCCCCCTGCTCTGGTCCTAATGCCGGGAGAACTTGACGGCAGCAGGAAAGAGAGCGAACCCAATGCCGAACAGGCTTACATACAAGAATAAAACAGGAGGGGTTGGGTCAGCTGGTCATCTTTTCAGGTCATCTCATTGGGAGATGCAAAAGATGCTATGTCGCAGCGAATCAGCGCGTACCAGCAGAGGACCCGCAAACAGTCTCAGTTTGAAGCAAAACAAACACATCTGGCATTCGCTGTCTCATATTTCTGCAGCCTCCACACACACATCCCCCCACATTCCAGAGACCTCAGTTGTGTCTAAAGGATATTCCCTTGCTCACAAAGATAACACAAATATTTCATCTCTCATATTTCCAGCTCCTGGTTACACAGACTGCTTATTATTAATACAAAGTAAATAAACCCACACATATACTATTCAAGATATGTAGAATTCCCTGAAACATGACATGCTAGAGATCTTAAGCAGAATATACTCTCATCCACCTGCGAAATCATCTGCGAAATCATCTTTACATATTAGAAAACTGTAGGAGCGGCAACTTGTTTTGAAATTTTATTTTTAATATCCGATAATAAAGTTGATCTGTTTTCTTTATTCTTCTCTCTTCCCAGCTCCATCCATCACCATGCTCTGTTCCTGCAGGTCCTGCTTGCTAATCAATGCTCATATGTTTTTACACAATTACAAATAAAGTCAATGTATTGTATGACATGAAGTTGTGCTTCATTCGGAGTCAATAATAAATTCATTCTGCCTTCATCCATTCTGCCTTCATCTGCACAATGACTGTGGACTGCACCGACATCCATGTAGCTGCCCCCCCAGTAAGATGAACCAAGCAAAGAGGGTCACCATCATGCCCAAGGACATCCAGCTGGCCCGCTGCATCCGCGGAGAGAGGGCTTAAACTGACCTGAGACCAGCACACCCAAACACAACGGCTCTTTTAAGAGCCACCTACAGTTTCAAAGAGTTGTAATCCTACGTTATTATAATGATTAAACTGGTTCATGTATCACTTAGTTTACTGAACCGTGATGAATGAAAGAAATTAGTGAGGTAGTGGTTTACTGAAGTTACAAAGACATTAATATATGAGTAACAGGTCAGTGTAAACACAAGCTTCTGTCAATTATGGATCATTCAAACTATATACAAATAATATGTCATACATTTCTAAAATAAGTATTCGGTATATTCCTTGATAGCTTTTGGAGAAGGTTGTTTTTAAGTTTACTAAACTCTATCGTTTCAACTGTTTCACTTTATAAAAAGGAACAGGTGAGTAGAGCATTATTGAGTTTCTTATTCTGTCAGTAAATTATCCAAATGAAATGTTTATCATTATTTTTTTCAACCCTAAACAAATTGATTGTACCTTTTTAATAATGACCTTACATGGTCGGCAAAGTTAAATTAACTTCAGAAAATCAAATCGGTTCTGAGAAAAAACTAATAAATGTTTAAAGATAGGAACTTGCCATCCCACTGAAAAACAGCCAACAGGCAACTATTTTCATAAAGAATATATATCTTTTCCAAAGTCAACTTTATTGTTAATCTTACTCAGTTTGTGTTTATAGACAGAGAGATCAAAAATACGTTTAAATAAAATTATACAATTTACAGATATGTATACAAATATATATATATATCCTATATACACCATCATACCTGTGATAGACAGGGGCGGATCTACGGGGGGGGGGAAGGTGGGGAAGCTGCCCCACCACTGTAGAGCCTTGCCCCCCCAGCTGCCCCCTAACTTTTGTTTCCCTGAAACTGTACTCAAACAAACCTACACTATTTCCACAAGCTTCTCAAGCAACAAAACAAGCATTACATTAGTTAAAATTGAATCATTTTAAATATCATTTTAGGCCCGTTAAAAACGCAGCTACGGCCCTGCATTAAACTGCGGAGGCGCGTTTACACAGACCGCGGCTCACACCGCTGCAGAGGGAGCGAGCTGTCCCAGCACCTAGGGTGGATCAGCTTCCCCTGGGAGCATTTCCCTTTCCACTAGTTTTGTTTTTACTAAGGACTAGAGCTTGAAACTAAATATTAATAAAACACTGCCGTTTGAATCGATAGCGTTTAACAGACGGGCGCTGTTTGGGGCGTTACGTTACAAAATACTACGCAGACAGCGTTAGCTGGGAGATCGATCACTTTGCTAAACTACGCGGTAGCCTACTAGTAAATCCACGTAAACTACACATCACAGCCATGAGGCCAGATCAATGAAACCAGGATACATCCTTTACCGTAAAAACTGGATCCAAACACACCTGCCCGTGTGCGCTTGATCAATACTTTCTGATGTTATATTTATGATATGCTACATATTAGCTAGGCTACATGGCCCTAACGTGAAAACTAAGTTATACAAGCATTTGTACCAGTGCTTTTCACAAGTAGACTCTTGCAGGCCAGAGTATAGGAGTGATTCAACAACAACAAAAAGACATATGAGAAGTGATCAGGACGAACAGAAAGAGGAAAAGGAAAAGAGAGATGAAGAGACCAGGAGGGTCAGAGCAGGAGGAAGAGGAGGAGATGAAGACATTAGTGAAGAAGAAGAAATATATGTGAGGAATAAAGATGAAGTATCAGAAAGAGGGCCAGAGGCAGGGATCAGGAGGCAGATGAAACTCCATCTGGACCACATGGTATGTTTTTATTCTCCTTACATATTCCATTACAGCAGCTCAATCTAGCAGCTCTTAGTACAAATATTGATTGAAATGTGTTGCTGCACAGGTCACCTCTGAAGAGATGGGTGATTTACAATTAAGTACTTACAGTATTTATAATTCTGAGTATTCTCTGAATCAGGTGCCTTTTGGGTCTTTATATCTTTGAAAAATGAAACCAAAATGTTTGGTCATAACATCTGGTAGTGGACTACTTACATTTTCCCACCTCAGGCACAACATATAAATAATTAGGAATTTCCTTGAACAAATGTAACATGGTTGAAGTTTTTGACAAAAAGTAGGCATGAGACCTTGTTTAGCTAAGATATGGCACCACATGGAAGTCAAGGACATTACAAAATTGTAATATTTTGCAAAACTATTAATTATTTACTATTATTAATTCATATAACATAGTTGAAATGTTGAGTTTATCAATCTTAATCTGAAAATACAAAAACTGAAATATAGGTAAGAGAAAAAACTGACACTTTTGTGATGTAATTCCCTCAATGCAGATCACACATGGACTGATCCATTATTTTAATAGGAGGGTAAATGGTATGGCGTGACAGGGTTGAAACAAACTGAGGGACAATATTGCAATTTCATAGATAATTCAAGTATTTTTTCAGAATTGATTTTTGATCAGTTAAAGTTGACAAGCATATGATTATATTAGCAGCAACATTTTGGGATAATTGGCCATTTTGATATTGGTTAATATTAAATTAATATGTAATAATACTTAGTGAGGACATGCAAATATGTCTGTCTAAGACAACCAATTTTTAAAAAAATATATATATATTTAATTTTACATTGTAATGCAAAACAACCTGTTCCATTAATTAATTGCTTTAAAATACATTTTGTAGTTTCCTTTCGTTTAAAATGGTTGAGGTAAGCTTGGGGGACTCAAAGGGCACCCGATTGTTTGTCTGAACACATTGTTTCTCTTGTGCATTAAGAACACTTGTGTTAGGGCATGAATTAACAATAAATAGGTTATATACGGTATAAAATACCACGTACTGTCCGCCCTCCCATGCCACCCTGGCATGACCTCTTGCCTCCCCTTTGCCCCCCCATGTAAAATGTTCGAGAACCGCCACTGGTGGTAGATAACAAGTAAATAGAGTTACATACAGATCCATGTTACAGAAAAAGATGGCTAAGATAACTAAGAAGCACGCAGTATAATAACAATAATTACATGCAACAATTAAATAACTGCTCAGCATCTCCACCACAATCCCAATCTGCTGTGTCCTGTTTTCCTCCCCTCTGCATAACACCCCATCACACATACCAAACACAACGCAGAGTCTGAGGGTGTTAAGAGTATGTTTATTTAAATGTCCTCCTCTCTACTGGCCAACACAGGGAGCATATGCTGGGTGTAGCATTTTTCCAGGAGGAGGAGATTTCCATGCCATGCAGGGTCTTTGGGGATGAGGATGATGATCGCCTCCTTCTGGTCCACACAACAAAGTAGCAGAGACTCCGGTCTGTGATGTGCAGCTGCCCTTGGACCTGGTGCCAGTGTGGGTGATTCTCCTTGAGAACATATGACCCACCCTCCTCACGGAGACAGAAGGATGGTAACTGGACTGCCTCCGCGATGGTCATGTTCATTTCACCAACATCCTTGAATCTACACACAGCAAATAAACTCAAATGACACAACGAGATGTAAAAGGAGATCACACATACAGTATAGACTATACTGTATAGTCGATATAAAACTGGCCGCTTCAATCTGAAGAGCAACTAAAACAAAACACGGGAGTGTACCTTGTTCTTGTGAACACTAATGTTATCCACAGCATACACAGAGACCACGAAGTTCTCAAGGAGAAAACTAGTTCCTGAAACAAAACAGATTAGTGTACCTTGTTAGCTAATGTTAGCTAGCTGACATTACGTTACACATTGCACTCATATTACTCACCGAAACCTTGTAAAGCTGGTCCTGCATGCTGGCTCTTACAGAACCGACTAACTCCTCTTTCGTGTATGTACAGCTCTCAACATGCCCAGACTTGTAGTGATGTTCACCTCATTTTATACTTTCCGCCTCATTCTGAAAGAAGCAGGTGAAATGTGCTAACGTGACGGCTGTCTTTGTGATGGTGACGCGTATTGTGCGAGACCAGAGACCTGTAGTTCACTGAGCGGTTTCACACAAAAAAATGTGTAACTTCACAGTTTTACGACACATTTTTATTTTTTTGACTTGCAAAATATTCTTTTAAATTGACAAACATCATATGTGTCATTCGTGGCACAATTCAAATGGGATCAAAAGATAACTTTTCTCTCTCCATTGACTTCAATGTATAATTTCCGCTTCCGGGGTCCCATGGAGGCTCCCGGAAAGGGAGGGACTTCGCCTCTCTATTGAAATACCCCGACTCGGTCGGCAGTCTCGTGCGCTGTTCACATGTCAGCGGTGTTTTTCGCTCATGACTGGTGCAGAAAACTCTGAATTATATCCGCGAAATAACGCAAAACATGGGTTATTGTTGTGCTTTCGGATGTACGAACGGTGCGGGATCTGGGAGAATTTTTCATTCATTTCCCCAAGACAAAATCATCCGCCGAAACTGGATTGTTTTAGTGAATCGTGTTGGCTGGCAGCCGACAAAATGGAGCAAGTTGTGCTCTGACCACTTCGCGTCTGATGCATACGATGTTGATCCTGCCATCGTCAAGTCTGTTGGTGGAGAAGCATTTAAAGTACATCGGAGGCTGAAACCCGGAGCCGTCCCCTCCATATTTGAGCACAAAAAACAACCGAAAGAACTAAAGAGCCGGGCAATGCAGAAACGCCAAACAATTGAGGTAAACACATTTTGATTTGATTTCAAAGCGCACCGAGCGGACAGCAGATAACGGAATTGCAGTTGTATTGCTTATAGATTATCAGAAAATGTCAAAGGGGACACAGCCCCATTGGATATTAACCTATGGATTAACTACATCATCGTTTTTATCGTTTTAATGCCATTTTACAGGGTTCGTACGGTCATTGAAAACCTGGGAAAGTCATGGAAATTCAAAATGCAAATTCCAGGCCCTGGAAAAGTCATTGAAAACGATGTTTATCCCAAAGTTTTGGAAAAGTCATGGAAATGTAACTAAAGTTGCGTCAAATATAATTTACATTTTATCTAATCGCCAAAAATAATCTGCTGTCGCGAGCTGTTATGTGCCATCATGACGCGCATGGTGTTATTTTTTAATATATGAAGCGCGAGCTGTATGCTCGAGTCTTCCTGCCTGTCGGTTGAACTCTGCTGCTCCGGTATGACAGTCAGCTACAGTGCGTTCGTTAACTGTGCGGGAGTCACTGTGGCACAGACTGCACCGCTGGTGAACAGCTGTTCGAACGGGCCGTTCAGGTGTTCAGAGCAGAGCGGCAGAGCGTGATGTGAACTGAAATCTGTTTCTGTCACAATATCATTAAGGAATCGTTGAGCGAGCTAGCTAGCTAGCATACATTGTCACTATCTGCTAACGTTAGCCCTAGCCTTCGTTTTCTAATAGTTTTGTTCATAGGCTATAAACGGAGGTGGTATAAGTATAGATATTGTGCTAGAGTAAAAGTAGAAGTACTCAGATCATGTACTTGATTAAAAGTAGAAGTACTCAGATCTTGTTCTTAAAAGTAGAAGTACTCCGATGTTGTAATTGAGTAAAAGTAGAAGTACTCAGATCTTGTACTCGAGTAGACGTACTCAGATCTTGTACTTTAGTAGAAGTACTCAGATCTTGTACTTTAGTAGAAGTGGAAGTACTCAGATCTTGTACTTAATAAAAGTATAGTACTCAGATCTTGTACTTGAGTAAAAGTAGAAGTACTCAGATATTGTACTTGAGTAAAAGTAGAAGTACTCAGGTCTTGTACTTGAGTAAAAGTAGAAGTACTCTGATCTTGTAGTAAAAGTAGAAGTACTCTGATCTTGTAGTAAAAGTAGAAGTACTCAGATCTTGTACTTGAGTAAAAGTAGAAGTACCAGAGTGTAGGAATACTCTGTTTCAGTAAAAGTCCTGCATTCAAAATGTTCCTCAAGTGAAAGTAGAAAGTATTCTCATCTAAATATAGTAAAGACAGTGAAAGTAGTCGTTGTGCAGATTGGTCCATTTCAGAATAATATTTATGATATGTTTTATAATGATTGATCATGAAAGTGTTTTCAAAGCTGGTGAAGGTGCAGCTAGTTTGAAGTACTTTGTAGACTGCAGGGTAACTTGTGGATTTACTCCAGGTGGAACTAAAGTCTGATTTAACACTTGATTAGATTGACCATCATTCATCCACATCTGTGAAGTAACTAAAGGTATTAAATACATGTAGTGGAGGAAAAGTACACCATGTACCTCTGAACTGTAGTGGAGTAGAAGTACACCATGTACCTCTGAACTGTAGAGGAGTAGAAGTACACCATGTACCTCTGAACTGTAGAGGAGTAGAAGTACACCAAGTACCTCTGAACTGTAGAGGAGTAGAAGTACACCATGTACCTCTGAACTGTAGTGGAGTAGAAGTACAAAGTAGCAAAACATTGAAATACTTAAATAAAGTACAAGTATCTCAAAATTGTACCCACGTATAGTACTTGTTGAGTTTATGAACTTAGTTACTTTACACCAGTGGCTATAAAGATAGAAAGACTAAGCCTTGCACAGGCATGGCAATACATTTTCAAAATGCTCAACAGTGCTGCCAGAATTATAAACTGACTGCTCCACAATTAAAATAAATGCTTTTATATATTTCTATTAGATGTGACTCTTTGGCATTTCTGTTATTATTGACACTGCTGCTTTCAGGGGGTCAGGGGTCGGGTCCTTGCCACCTTTTTCATACCAGCCTCCCTGACTACAGTTGCTTTAGCGTGTAGAAGCTAGTAAGCCTACTATTTGATTTGTTTTAGGCACAACATGTTTCATATGCAGACCTTATTTTCCTGTTCCATGTTCAAATAAACCATTTTCAGTGTGGAATTTTTTTTTGGTCATGGAAAATGAGGTAAAGGTCATTGAGAGGTCATGGAAAAGTCATTGAAAATCATTGGTGAAAAAGTGTATGAACCCTGATTTTAGACCAGACAAAGAGGAAGGTAAGCCTAGCTCATGTTAGTACCTCGCGCCACATGTTTTGATGTATTTGATTGATGTATCTTTCAGTGTTGAGGTGGGCACCGTTAGATTCTGTGTCTTTACGATCATAAACGATGTGTTGGGTGTGGAGCTAGGATAAGTAATAAGGGAGCTAGGAGTGATTTTCGGTGCAGTAATAGGTTAGCATTTTTCGCTCAGGGTTAATTCAGAGGCTCACTGTTAGCATTGTGTTTTTAAAAAAAAATTAAATTAAAAAGATCAGTTAAATGAGTTTTTCCCGTTATATGGATATAAAATATTCATAGTTTATTAAATATTAAGGTTCCTTAGACGTTGTTTCCTGCAAATGATGCGATTTCGGGTCCGTGGGGCTAAGAGAATAATGGAGTATGTTTTGTTTTTTTTCACAACAGTTGTATTTGGATGGAATGAATACCTATAGTGATAATACAAAGATTTTTACAGTGAAAAGGTTCAAATGGAACTGATGGTTCCCAAATTACCCAGAGGTCGCCTGGACTTTATTTTTCTAAAACTCTCTAAAAAGGTCAAATTTCACTTGTTTTGCATCAATTTTGATACATGGGTACTTATGATATGTTATAGTTTGGATCCGAAAGCTTTTAGTCTATAGTCTACTCAGAATCAGAGATGATAACGAAACTAAGTTGTACTATCGGCGGAAGCAGCTGTGAGCGATAAGCCAGGTGGAAATATGTTTGGCCACTCTGACGTCACGCGACGCCATCTTGCGGAGACGAGCGGCTGAGAAATAAATCGTCGGACTTGGTGTTGGGGGTTGAACAAAATAAATATTGCACATTGCCAGACGCATATTATCTCCGATTTTAATACTGCAATATCTTAGATAGTGTTGTAGCTATATGATTTCGATTTTACTGGCAATTATGAAAAAATCTTTGCATTTGATCTTTAAGTACAGTACCTGAGTAAATGCATTTCCTGCCTCAGAATTTACTGATATGTGATCATTTAATGTTCATTATTTTCAAATTCACAGTGTAGATATTTTAATAGTGAGTGATACCTGGATACTAAAACTAATTTATAAAACAATTAAATTAGTTTGTGTGCTTCAACCCTTTTAGTTTTTGTATTTAGCTATACATAACTCTCACCTTATAACAGATAAAGTATGCAATATTCCATCATGATATTGGTTGAAAAAAACACATTTAGATTTTTGCATGTTTTGAATAATATATTTTTTTAAATGCTGTGAGAGCCAACCCCTTTGTATTTATTTTAAAAATAACAAGTCATTCTGAATCAAACAACCAATCAGTGCGTCTTTGTTGTATCAAGTTAATGGGTATTTATTAGGGCTGTCAAATGAACGCGTTAACGCAAAAAAGATTAACGCCACTAATTATTTTTAACGAGATTCACACGTGAATTTTTTTTCCTCGGCCGCCCCGTAGTTTCAGAGAGCATCGAGTTTAAAATACCATCTGCAAGCTGATGCTGACAGCCCCGCTCCTGCCGCCCGCTTGTGGCAGACCACACTTCAACGCTCACCGGCAGGCACCGACTGGCCATCTGGAGGACCGGGAGGGTGTGTGTACGTGTGGCCTGAGCGAGCGAGAGAGAGACCTTAAGTGCATTGTTGTTGTTAGCATCTGGTGCTAGCTAGCTGCGCTAACGGATATAAGGAGCTGTTTAAATGAAAACAGAAGAGCGCTCTATCCACACAACTGCGCCGAGCACTTGACTTGATGCAGGAAGCAGACTGTGGGACATTGTACGAAAAGTCAGCACAGTCAGTGCAACATGATTGCAGCGTCCAGGCAGCTCCCGTTCGAGCATATGCCTTGAGTTGCACATAGCTCCAACGATCCAACACACACACACACACACACACACACACACACACACACACACACACACACACACACAGTATTATTGAATGAGAGGTTCCAGGTTGACTTGAGGCGAATATTTGTAATGTTCAGAGGTTGTTGTTTAATATTAATGAGAATATTTGTCATTGTTCAAATGATAATAAACATTAGCATAAAGCCTATTTGTCCACTCATATGTTGATAAGAGTATTACAAACTTGAAAAATATTCCTCTAAGGTACATTTAGAACAGATAAAAAATGTGCGATTAAATATTTTAATCGACTGACAGCCCTAGTATTTATAATTCCTTTATTCAGTGGTATTTTAGGCTACAACGAGTCAGAATGCATTCTCGGGTTTCATTAAAATCCTTCATATGTGTCCTAATACTACTCTCTGTTGATTTATTTGTTTGTTTTATAGGAAGAGACCTGCAAAAACCCAGATAGGCTTTATGATGAGGGGGAGAAGAGTATCATCGGAGAACAGCTGGATCAACATCAGGCTACAGCCACAATAGGAAAACCACACACCTGTGACCAGTGTGAGAAGAGTTTCTGGAGTTCAGGGAAATTGAAGATCCACCAGCGAACCCACACTGGAGAAAATCCTTTCACCTGTGACCAGTGTGAGAAAAGTTTTAGCAGGTCAGCCTATTTGAAGATTCACAAGCGATTCCACACTGGAGAAAAACCGTTCACCTGTGACCAGTGTGAGAAGAGTTTTAGCAGGTCAGACTCATTGAAGATCCACCAGCGAACCCACACTGGAGAAAATCCTTTCACCTGTGACCAGTGTGAGAAAAGTTTCACGGACTCAGGCTCATTGAAGCGCCACCAGATCATCCACACTGGAGAAAAGCCTTTTACCTGTGACCAGTGTGGGAAGAGCTTTAGCCAGTCAGGCCATTTGAAGATTCACCAGCGAACCCACACTGGAGAAAAGCCTTTCACCTGTGACCAGTGTGAGAAGACTTTCAGGGACTCACGCTCATTGAAGCGCCACCAGCGAATCCACTCCTTTGACCAGTGGAAGAAAGAGTTCAGCAACTCCTACAGTGTGAAGCTCCACCAGCCTACCCACACTGGAGAAAAACCTGACGTCTGTGCTCCCTGTGAGAAGAGTCTCAGAGAACCAGACCACATGGGAGAACACCTTCACTAGTGCACTGAGACTGTTCAGAAAGAGTGAGGTGGACTAAAGCCTACTGATTTCTAAAAGTGTGCAAAGAGCCTTTAGTCTCATAAAAGCTGGATAGAGCGTCACTTTGAACCATAAACTATTACCGTTGCGTTGCTGACTGTATTCATTCAGGCCAATTTACCATCAGAAAGAGGTTCCACAGGGGTCTATCCTTGGTCCATTCATGTTTACATTAGGTGTTACTTAACTTTTTCCAGTAGCCAGACTTTCTCCGTGGACCTTTTCTCTGTTGGGGAGGTTTGTAAGGCTCTAAAGCAGCGGTGTCAAACTCAATTTCATCGCGGGCCACATTTGCATAAAGGTTGCACTCAAAGGGCCGGTTGTAACTATATAAATATAATATATATATATATATAAAATAATGTATTATATTACATTATTGCCTCTGAATTGGATTATTATCAGATAGGATAATAACTTAGCAATTAACTACGTCTGAAAGCAGAAGCCCATGGCAAATAATTGCAAGTCTCTTCAATGTGCATGTCACAAAACGAGATGCATTGTGGGACATGTAGTTTATGGGCATATTATATTATAAACGTATTATATTATTTGCAAGCTCTTGCGGGCCACATAAAATGAAGTGGCGGGCCGGATTTGGCCCCCGGGCCTTGAGTTTGAGACCCCTGCTCTAAAGGGCCTAGACTCCAATAATGGTGAATGATCAAAGCAAAACATATTTAAGCTTGAACAACATTCTATCTCCTCACCAGTCAGGCTTTAGGAAGCAGTACAGTAACGGCTGCTTTGAAAGAAGTGAATGACATTGTTGAAGGCTTGGACGCAAAGAGCTACTGTGCTGCCCTTTTTATAGACGTATCCAAGGCATTTGATACTGTGGACATGGCATTCTATGCCAGAAGTTATCCCATAGGCCCGTCTGACCAAGCTGTTGGTTGGTTTTCAAACTATCTCTCATATCGCAAGCAATGTGTATAATTCAGCAGTCTCTCCTCAAGCTTTCTTAATGTGCCCAGAGGTGTTCCTCAAGGTTTGGTCTTGGGACCCACCCTTTTTTTACAATTTATATAAATGATGTGTGTCAACATATTGATGCCTCTGTACATCTATATGCAGATGATACTGTTCGATACTGTTGTGCTAGCACTGCTGTCCTTGCATTTAAACGTCTGCAGTCTGCTTTTGACACGTTTCAGTCACACCTGTTCCACCTCAGGTTGGTGTCAAATTCAGACAAGACAAAAGTCATGTTGTTTTCCAAGAAGAAAAAGTTACCAACTGTTCTTCCCTGCATCAAGTCTGCACAGCATAACCCCATAGAAGCTGTTAACAGCTACAGAAACTTAGGCATCACTATAGATGAAAACCTCTGCTTTAAACCTCATATTGACTATCTTTTAAGGAAAATGAAATTAAAACTGGGATTTTTTTTTAAGAAACAAGGCCCGCTTCTCCACAAGTGCTAGGAAATGGCTTGTAGCTGCCAAATTGTTGCGGCTCTTGGACTACAGGGATGTTGTGTACATGAACGCCTCAGCTCACTCCCTTCATCTGCTGGACGCTGTTTACCATGGGGCTCTGAGGTTCATAACCAACTGTAAACCCCTCACACACCATTGCACGCTGTACGTTTTAGTTAACTGGACATCACTATCAATGCGCAGATCTCTGCACTGGTACAAATTCATCTATACCGCCATGCTTGGACTGCTGCCACTCTACATATCACACAAACAGTACAGCTATAGACTACGATCTCAAAATTACATCAGTCTGTCCGTCCCCTCAGTATTCACCGAGCTTGGGAAAAAGCCATATCATACTCTGCCCCCTGAACCTGAAACACACTTCAGCAGGATAAAAGTATACTTCGGGACAATGGTGGATTTTCCATACAATACATCAAAGTAACATACACAGCACAACCCTCTATTTAAGCTAGAGGGAACAGATGACACAAATACAACAACAACAAAGACAAATCAAAATAAAACTTGAATTGGAACCTTTGAATTGTGTTACCATGGAAACACCTTTGCATCTTTCAAACCTGACCCACGTGAAGACGTCCATCAACCGGCACGAGTTATTGAAACTACTTTCACACAACAACGGTAAGAAAAACAGCATTTCTGCAGCTGGGTCGTTTCTATGAGATGTTTACGGGAGCTATTGTTTGGCTGGCAGGGGGAGATTTATTTTACTCTGTCAAACTTATTTTGATATTTAATGAAAATAGAGTTTGTTGTTCTGCATGTTGGATACTGCGACTGAAATGGATGTTTCTCTGCACAAGACTGTCTTCATTTATATTTGTGATATATGGCTTTACCTAATTTTAAAGCTGCATTTATTGAAAAAATGCACAAACTAAAGCACAACAAGATATGTGTCAGATGTGCAAGAGTCTAACTGGATGGACTCCATCTCTCTGAGCTTTGTGGTAGTGATTGTTTTTGTCAAATGAATGGTCTCAAGGTTAACATTTAGAAAAACACAAAATGTTTATTTTAATTCCTGTAGTTGGCTAATAAGTAATATGGTAATCTCTGTTATTGCAGATGGCTGAACTTCAGGTAGACGATAACACAAGCAGCCGAATTGCTTCATCAGCAGAGGTAAGTTACTTTAACTTTTAAAAGTGAAAATCCTGGTTAAATAATTATTCATATTTGAGTGAAAACAATGAAGAATTAATAAAGCATTCGTTATATTGAGTGAATCATATTGGTTGCTAGGAAACATCTGGCAAAATCAATCAAAAATGTAAACAGGAAGTCACCTGTAGCAAATAGTGAGTGCTAAAGCTACAGTCGCATACGAGAGCTGGTAACAGCTGATCATTCACATTTACTCAGAGGTGGGAGAAGTACTCAGATCTTGTACTTGAGTAAAAGGAGAAGTACTCAGATCTTGTACTTGAGTAGAAGTACTCAGATATTGTACTTGACTAAAAGTAGAAGTACTCAGATCTTGTACTTGAGTAAAAGTAGAAGTACTCAGATCTTGTACTTGAGTAAAAGGAGAAATACTCAGATATTGTACTTGACTAAAAGTAGAAGTTTTCAGATCTTGAATAAAAGTAGAAGTACTCAGATCTTGTACTTAGTAAAAGTAGAAGTATCAGAGTGAAGGAATACTCTGTTACAGTAAAAGTCCTGCATTCAGAATGTTCCTCAAGTAAAAGTAGAAAAGTATTCTCATCAAAATATAGTGAAAGTAGCGACAGTAAAAGTAGTCGTTGTGCAGATTGGTCCATTTCAGAATAATAAATATGATATGTTTTATAATGATTGATCATGAAAGTGTTCTCAAAGCTGGTGAAGGTGCAGCTAGTCTGAAGTACTTTGTAGACTGCAGGGTAGCTGGTGGATTTACTCCAGGTGGAACTAAAGTCTGATTCAACACTTGGTTATATTTCACATCATACATCCAGATCTGTGAAGTAACTAAAGGTATTAAATACATGTAGTGGAGTAGAAGTACACAATTTACCTCTGAACTGTAGTGGAGTAGAAGTACACAGTAGCATAAAATGGAAATACTCAAGTCAAGTAAAATTACCTCCAAATTGTACTTAAGTGCAGTACCTGAGTAAATGTACTTCCTACCTCTGAATTTACTGATATAATGTGATCATTTAATGTTAATTATTTTCAAATTCACGATGTAGATATTTTAATAGGTAGTGATACCTGGATACTATAACTAATTTATAAAACAATGAAACAAGTTTGTGTGCTTCAACCCTTTTAGTTTTTTGTATTTAGCTATACATAACTCTAACCGTACAACAGATAAAGTATGCAATATTCCATCATGATATTGGTTGAAAAAAACACATTTAAATGTAGCATGTTTTGAATAATATTTAAAAAAATGTCTCTGTGACAGCCAACCCCTTTGTATTCATTTAAAAATAACAACACGTCATTCTGAATCAAACAACCAATCAGTGTGTCTTTGTTGTTTTGTTGTATCAAGTTAATAGGTATTTATACTTCTTCCTTTATTCAGCGGTATTTTAGGCTACAACGAGTCAGAATGCAATCTCGGGTTTCATTAAAAACCTTACTTTACTTCTGTCACGTCCATTTTTAACTTGCATCAAGACATTCATATGTGTCCTAATACACTTGTGTCACTTTCTCTGTTGATTTGTTTTATAGGAAGAGACCTGCAAAAACCCAGATAGACTTTATGATGAGGAGGAGAAGAGTATCATTGGAGAACAGCTGGATCAACATCAGTCTACAGCCAGGATAGGAAAACCACACACCTGTGACCAGTGTGAGAAGAGTTTCTGGAGTTCAGGGAATTTGAAGATCCACAAACGTACCCACACTGGAGAAAAACCTTTCACCTGTGACCAGTGTGAGAAGAGATTTAGCCAGTCAGGCTCTTTGAAGATTCACCAGAGAATCCACACTGGAGAAAAACCTTTCACCTGTGACCAGTGTGAGAAGAGCTTTAGCCATTCAGGCAATTTGAAGATTCACCAGCGAACCCACACTGGAGAAAAACCCTACTCCTGTGACCAGTGTGAGAAAAGTTTCACGGACTCACGCTCATTGAAGCGCCACCAGCGAATCCACTCCTTTGACCAGTGGAAGAAAGAGTTCAGTGACTCATACAGTGTGAAGCTCCACCAGCCTACCCACACTGGAGAAAAACCTGACGTCTCTGCTCCCTGTGAGAAGAGTCTCAGAGAACCAGACCACATGGGAGAACACCTTCACTAGTGCACTGAGACTGTTCAGCAAGAGTGAGGTGGACTGTTTGACACAACTCACTGTTAAAATATGTTGTGTGGATTTCAAAAGTTTTTCAAATGTTCTCAATAATATTCAAATGATGCACTTAAGTTGTCAACTTGTATTTGTTTCCACAGCAAACACACACAAAGCTCCCTAAAGAACAAGGCACCACAGTCACTTAAATATAATAATGTTATAAATATGTGGTAATTTAACAACAAGCTAAAGCCTACTGATTTCTAAAAGTGTGCATCGAGCCTTAGTCTCATATAAGCTAGATAGAGCGTCACTTTGAACCATAAACTATTACCGTTGCTCACTGTACTCATTCAGGCCATTTTACCATCAGAAAGAGGTTCCACAGGGGTCTATCCTTGGTCCATTCATGTTTACATTAGATATAACATAACTCTTTCTAATCAATATTTTAATGTCAATATTTTTGCTGATGCCGACGCTTTATCACAACCATTAAATGTCAACAGCTAAACAGATGTCTGTGAATTATATAAAAAAATAACATCTTTAGAAAGCTTCAGAATATAGACAGGAATACAACTTGAAGGTCTTGTAGGTGAAAATGTCTTCCTCTAATTTCAACGACCTTTAAACATATTGTAACAATCTATATAGCCATATATTTTGTAAGACACTACGGGTCAATACCATAGACTGTATATATAAATGGACGTAGGGTCCGTGAAGTCACCCATAGGAATCTGCAGAGTTGCAGAGAAGCCCTTAGTAGGCGGAGTCGGCCACTAACGGCTCGACAGTGACGTCAGAGTTCAACTCCCGCTTGTTCCAGCCTGCTCCAAATAAGGGCAAAGAGGCGGGGCCGAGGCGGGACCTGCTGCCACCGAGCTGGAAGTTCCAGAGCTAGCTGAAGCTACCAAGCTAAGCTAACATGCTCCCCATCTGCACGCTGCCGTCGCATTTTATGTTTTTAAGGTAAGCGGACATGAAACTATAAATAATAATCTAAGTTGAGTTTTTAGCATAATACTTCAGAATCTTAACGTTTGTGCAATTGTGCTAAATTCCACACTGGAATCAAGACAATATTAATATGTTTGCATGACATTAGTTATTAATATTTTGATATCACTTAATTATACGTTTAATACATTTAAGTCAAGCTAAGGTACATGTGATGGTAGCTAGTTAGTGCTCTTACCTGTGAGGCCTCCTCCAAACAGCACAATAACCAGACTGTATCATTAAAACTAAGTACCAGTTCCAAATCCTTGACTTTAGACAAACAATTAAAAAGACAACATGTATTTAAAGACCCATCTTTATTTGAAGGTGCCTCTTAATTATACAGTAATAGTATTGACAATCTAAAAAAACTGAGCAACTCAACTTTATGTTTCTTATTGTCTAAAACATTTATTATTTTCATTTTCCCCCTCTCATATTCAGTGTGGATGGATTGAGACAGCGTGGTGTCCAGAGAGCAGCATAGACTTCAGGGAGAAACCTCCGTGTGATGGACGTCCACTCTGTTGGTTTGGAGAGGACTGAGGGTCTTTCTTCAGCGAGGAGGACCAGGCCTGATGGAGGAGCCCATGCTGGGCATAGCTGATGCCACCTGCACAGGCCTAGTCTGTCACTTTATTTGACTAAATGTGTTCACTTATACATTGAATAGGTTAGGTCTTGATGAAACCTTTTAGTTTGACATCAGCCATTATAGATACTATGGCCATCTGAGTGTGTGTGGTTTGTTTTTAACTGTTTAATACAGTTAATTGTTCAAAATGTCAGAGTTCCTTATTTTTAAACTGAAACTTGCACTACTGTTCAAAAGTAAATAACAACAAACCTGGAATTATGCATTTGGGACTTTTTTTGCTTTTTCTTGTTGTACCGAACCGTACCGAACCGTGACCCCCCAAACCGAGGTACGAACCGAACCGTGACTTCTGTGAACCGTTACGCCCCTAGTCCCCGGTGTTCCAGGGAACTCACCAAGTGTCAGAAAACACAACCCTCTCTCTTTTCCTCCATACCCAAATCTCTAAAAACGGGGCTGCAACGGATCTGATACAGACTGATCTTGAATTATTTTCTACGTCACAGAAGTGGTGCTCCGCTTATTGCTCAATTCTCCACCTATCAGGGGAATGTGGGGTTGGGCCACGGCCGGCCATTGTGCTGGAGACGCTGTAGTACATATTCCAGGCCTGTAAGTGGCGCTGTAGTCTGCCACAAAAGCAGCGAAGAAGACTTCCCGCTCATGGTTGCCCTTCTGTTTATACTCTGGCTCTTTTTCTCCCTCCCCGAGGCAAGCGTTTGCTCCCGCTGCTGTAATTCAATGCAATCCCTCCCTTGCTGTAATTCTCTCCGGTAGTCCACCAGCAGATGACAAACACCCTCCTCTCCGGCTCTTCCAAGGAACGAGGGGACCATGCGGCAGAGTTTCAGTTAGATTTTTATTTCGCCGGTCAACATGTCCGTTAAAGTTTATATCTTCCGGACAAAATTAGAAAAGTGCCGGTCAAAGGTCTTCTTTGTTATTTATTGAGCTTTAAAACAAATGAATAACGACTCTATATAATCATATAAGAATAAAACACGGAGGACGGAGATCTCTTTTTCTCCCCCTCTTCTCCCGCTGCAGCCCAGCAGCTGATCTCAGAGCACTGCCCCTCTCCTGCCGGGGGGCGTGGTCAGCTGCAGCTGACTCACTTACTCGACAGTAAGGGGAATACTTACTTCCGGGTGTACAATTCTCTGTTATCCTATGAGAATGGACGCTCACATTGCCTTTAAGGGCAGCCGACACAAACGAATGCCGTGCTTCGGTGAGCGTCAAATCCCGCCGCAGATGGGAATACATTGCAATCAGTTGAAAGCTATTTGCGTCCCTTTATGAAGCTGAAGGAGCCTAGGAGCGTCACAACTGCACGCCACGGACACTGACCAAACGTCGCTATTGGACGCTTATGGAGTGAGAGTGTGTTGGGTTGGACGAGGCAGTGCATGCACTGATCTGATGCTTCTTGACATGAGAGCAGTTTCCCAGCTGAGTGAATAAAATACATGAACCTCACGGGAGTCACTCCCCAGTTTATACCGTGTTTTGTTTCAATTAATGTATCATTTAGTTACACATATGTCTGAACAACAAAGTGGTCAAAAATCATTTTCTTCATTTATTGGAAACATTTTCATGATCGCTTTTTTCGTTTATATTTTAAGCATGGCGTTTATCTTTTTTGAGAATTAGTTCTTATTTTATTTAATGTATTTGGGTCTACATGTTTGTGTCAGTAAATGTGTACTAGAGGCGGGGGTGTGTGTGGAAATAACAGGGACAGAGCTGGCTGCTGTCAGACGATCAGCTGTGCAGCGTCATCACTAACGGACGTCGCCTCACATGACGCTCCGGAGGAAAGGACGTCCCATTGCTCTTAAAACTAATTTCCCTGCTTCTCGTGGTTTCCTTGCATCTCTCCATGCTTCCCTGGCGGGGGGGACAAGTCGCAGGGAAACGACGCAAGTGAGGGACGCAAGGAATCCATTTAACCGAAGTGAGAAGGCCCCAAGGCTTTTCTCCTTCTAGCCCTACATCCATGTACTAGCGCCGTGCTAGAGCTTTTCCGTGCTGCGTCATTGCGTCATGGTTTTGCGTCATGACGTAACCGTTTGCGTGCCTGCTTCATCAAGCCAAACCGAGCGGAAACACCTCACATCATCAACAACAACAACAATGGCAGATTGTATTGAAGCGCTACTCGTTTTGGTTTTGCTCTGTCGAAACTAAATGGAACAAATGGGACGACTTTACTACCATCTTTACAGTCGTTACATGCTACATTCAAGACTTCTTTACAATCATCATCATCAACTTCAACGACGATTTGGTAGGAGAAAGAAGGTAAATATACGTCCTATTCGATGGCGTTAGAGCTAATACCCAGCTTTGCAGCATTAATTACTACGGTATAACCAGTGTCCCTGCTGAAAAAAACAGCTAAGACCAACAAGGCTGGTCAGGCTGGTTTAATATTAGCTGGTTAAGAGGGGTTTTGGACACATTAGCTGGTCGGGATAGCTGGTAAAAGCTGGTGGTCACAGTGGTCTGTATTTTTTGTGAAATGTAGTAACCGGACAACTTCTCCCTCTCGATCTTCTCCACGTTTTGTAAATTCAGCCATCCTCTGAAGCACTCTTCAAAAAGAAAGGAAAAACAGATTAACTTTTAGCTTTGTGTTATGATTACTGAAATATGTGCACTGTGAGAAGAAAAATGTATCACATTTTGAACATTCACTGTGATTGGGTCTATTATCCACGCAATACACCGCATTACATTTTTTTCTTAATTTACATTATTTAATTCCATATTCTGCTCTTGTAAATATCATATTATATTAAATGTATATACACTTTTTGCACTACTTTTTATTTTGTATTTTATATATGTTGCATTGTTGGAGGAGCTCAGGTCAGAAGGATTTCATTGACATTTCTACACTGTAGCTGCTGATTAGGGATCGACCGATATGGCTTTTTCAAGACCGATGCCGATTATTAGTAATCAAGGAGACCGATAACCGATATACATTTGCAGTAAAATCAGAAAATCTTGCCGTCAAAATGTAGAATAACGCAAACTCCAACACAACTCAACACAACTTCTTTGAAATGCATTTAAGCATATATTATGTTTAATGAACTTTTAAACATCTTACAACTGATTTCCTCTCTGTGCCCTTTTCTTTAGTGCAGCCATCTGCAATGAGTTAGAGAGAGAGACAAGAAGTGGGGCTGCAGGCTGACATGCTTAACTAACAATAATGCTTAATTTATTATATCCGTCTATAACATCCCAATAAGCTGCTAGCAACTGCAAACACACTAGTGCTAGCTAATGTTTTGCAAACTATTAAAAGTGAGGCTATGACAGTAGACCTAACGTTAGTCTAGTAGCCTCACTTCTAATATTTTTGCTAAACATTTGCTAGATACATGTCGCTAAATTGATTTATCAACTTTTAATACTTTCTAAGACCCCGCGGACACCCCGCTACAGTATGATAGATATATTACTTTACACCCGGAAGTATGTATTGTCATTCTTATTGTCGATAAATTGAGGGATATACGCTATATTTTATTAACACCAGTATATACTTTATACATCCACCTCAAGTATTTGTCTCTGCACCGGAAATAATTTAATTTTAAAGTTCAACCGCATATTATATAGACTACATCAGCGTAACACATGGTCCCTCTTGTCTGAACCATTTTTAAGCGATTTGAAATCTATTCTTGTCGACTTGCAGCCTAAATACAAAGATAACTCCACTCTCCTACCACTGCTTACCTCTAATGAGCCTTGGTAGAACTGGTGTCCGAGTCATGGGGTCCATAACTGACTGAAGACATGTGGAACAGAGGACAGGCATGGTTCCATGTACAGGGAACTGGAACTTTGAACAGGTGTTTGATGTGGGCTGGCATGATCCTTTCTGCAGCGATGAATAACGAAAACAAAGAAAACATTGTTAATGATGGTAACAACAATAATATTAGTATAACTATTTATATAGCACTTAAACAATTGCAAAGTGATTCTCACAATAAAAATAAAGAACAAAACAATACCAACAATAAAAAAACTATTATAGGAATGTTAAGAGACAAAGATATTATAAACATTCTGAGAGGCCGACTACAAAAGGGAGACTCAATGGCTCTTGATGACATCAATGAGCAGTCCCAATAGATGCTGTTGTATACAAATAAATAGATTTCTTCTATTTTGTGTTGGATGATTTGTTTTATTGATTGCTGATCGATATATATATATATATATATATTAGTGGTGCAAGATAATTATCGGCCCGATATTAGGAATTATGACGTCATCCCGATAAACCCGATAAAAGTATTAATAGCCCCGATAATATACAATATATTTTTTGGGTAAAAAAAGAAAGAGATCCTGCGGTGTGGGGGGATTGGGATGAGGGGCGCTTGTTTTAACCCTCGGCTCCTCCCGTTTTGCCAGTACCGTGGTGTTAGTGGTTTAGGAAGAGGGGAGTTTTTCACAAATCCAGCGCTCCCTAACTCGTGCCTGGCTGTGACGTAAACGGCGTGCGGCCGTGAAGCCAGGACAGTAAACAAACATGTCGTCGGTAGTATGGGACTATTTCAAAGTTTCAGAGTTGGATAGTTCGCTTGCTATCTGTATTAACAGATGCAGAAGTTCCACGAGGAGGGAAGAAGGCAACGAGCTATAATACTTCCAACCTGATTAGTCACCTGAAACATCGCCATGGCAACGATGGTGTGTTGAAAGCGTACGAAGACGCCTGCGCTGCTAAATGCTAAATGCTCATGTCATTTGCTCACTACTAGTCTTTTTCTTACCACCAGGTGTGCAAAAACTACAGGTACATTTAATTTATATATTATATTATTATCGGGTATCGGTCTTGAGAAGCAGGAAGTTATCGGTATTGGTTTCAAAAAAACAATATCGTGCATCCCTAGTGTTTTGTTTTTCAAGAGATAATATTTAACATAGCGAGACATTCCGACACCAGAGAAAAATTGTGCGGGTAGATTAGTAAACCTGGTGTTTACCCTTCAGGCTTCGCGTCGGGATCTTCGGGGGTGCATAGGCATGCATTGCACCCCCAGTTGAATGTTATGCACCCTCTATTCAAAACAGAGAACGGAGCAAAAAATACAAACAACAAATTGTGTCAGGTGCGCGTGACCTGCTCCGCTGCATGTGCATTATTTCCAAAGTGCTTCCACAGCAGTGACACACATCTGTGGATAATCATTTATACAAAAATGGTTAAAGCAACCATCACTAAACAAGGGATGGGAACGATTAATCGAATATTCGAAATGATTCAGGTATTCGAATAATTATTCATGTATTCGAATATGAGTTATGAATATTTTTTTTTATTAATTTTTTTTTGGGAGGGATGCCTAAGTTACATATTATCAAATTGAATAATTCAATGTATACGACAGTGCCATAGCTAAATGTGTTGTCTGACGTCTAAAGGTGTGTTTTTCTCCGCTCACCGGTCCCTCACAGCGGGCAGAGCTGCAGGTGCTGATCTCTCTCTCGTGTCCGGTTATACTATACCCGCGTTTATGTCCAAATCCATCAGATCTAGCTAGTTCTAGCCAACGATACGGCTGCTGCCCCTCCCTACACGCAGATCACGCAGACTCAAACCTCATTTTAGGCCCAAGTGTGGCGCAAATGAGCTCCGCAGCCATTGTGAGGTTCCGGCGCTAACAGTTCATGAGCGTGCTCCTCCGCCCCCTGTCAACACTCACGACACATGAGTGGCCAGCCTAAACAACAATAAGCGCTGCTTGGCAACCGTGTGTGGCGGCAAAGTACATAGACATTTTGACAGGACTGGAGAGATTTAGTTTTGCCGGTATTCAACATATTTTACCAGTCATAGTCCGGTAATTATTTACACTCTAAGAAGAGTCCTACACAACAGACATGGTGTCAAAAAGGAGTAATGTGTGGAAATATTTCGACCAGGTTAGTGAGTCCGGTGTAGAGGTCAACCTATGCCAAATTAAACCTATATATACACATGCTATACCTTGCTATACCGCAACCTGCGTTCCAGCTGAGAGGGTCCTCTCTACAGCTGGCCTGATTGTGAATCGCCTCCACACATGAAAGCTGTAGGTTTATAGCTGTCAAACTGTGATCACCAGTTCAATACATTTGACTAATTCGACTTGATTTCTACACTTATTTGAACATGTATGTATTTAAAAAAAATCCTGGAAAAAAAAATTCTGGAAAAAAAAATGTTACTCAATTTTTTTACTTTTATATATAGGATGTGTACATTTCGGTGAACCGGTTAACCCTTTTTTGGGGGGTCGAATATTCGAATATACATTTGCTTTCAAATTCCCATCCCTACACTAAACGCCAGCAACACTGCATCTACTGCAGACAGTAGCAACAGGTCAGATGGGGATGCCACGTTACCCTCCGTTAACTTGTGGACACTAGCGTACTCCTGCCTGACTCGCCCCCAGAGCAGCAGTCTTCGCCGCCCCTCTGTGGCCCGCAGGTGCCAGCCAGGATTCCACGGCACAACAGATTCTGCTCAGGTATATCTAAACAAGTACCCGCCTGTACAGTGGGGTAAGGCGGTCATTTTGCAGCAAGTGGTATAAAAATAGACTGGCTAGAATATGAATGTAAAATAGTGCCATATTCTGCCATGCCTGTAGAAATGTTGGGTCAAAAATAATGCATACAATAGCACCACGAATGGCTACAAAAAGATCTCGTATATCCCAAGCTAATCAACAAGCTAATGTTGAAGCTGAAATGTTATCCTGAGGCCTGTACTTCGAAGCAGGATTTTCGCTTAGCGGGCTAACTTCAGGGAAAACTCGGGGTTTCCGGTCCTACGACGCTGGTTCTCTTTTTAGCGGGATAGATCTCCATGGTAACTTATGCTGAGCGGCTAACCTGGGGCCAATACTACGAATCAAGATTTTCGTTTAGCAAGCTGACTCCTGGGATTTCCGGTCCTACGAAGCTGGTTCTCTTTTTAGCGGGCAAGATAACTTATTCTGAACGGCGAGCCTGCGCCGGAGCAGGATAGGTTCCAGGATAAGAGATCAACTGAACATTAATAGAATATCACCTCCATCTTCAGAGCAATCTGACTATTATAACATTAGCGTTAAGAAAGCTTAATTAAATATCTGCCACAACATAAGTAACCGGATCAGAGTAACATTAAGTACAGTCCGCGGCATATCACTTCATAAAGTATCATATATCTCCTGATCTGAGTCAGCTGAGCCGTATCTGGCCGTGCAACACTCAGTGTCACAGACTGGATGCAGAAGTATTATTTTGAGCAACACATGAAGTTGACGAAACACTCGAGTCAAATGTAATTAAAGACAGATCCACTCGTGTCTTGGACGGGGCAGTGATATCATAAACCTGTTGATGTACGCATTCAAACACTTGTTCTGTCACCAGCTGTATTCACCTTGCAGGTGCAGCTCTGTGGCTTTGATCCTGATCAAGTGTTTAAGTCATGGATGTTAAAAGTTTAACTTCTAATATGGTAATCTCTGTTATTGCAGATGGCTGAACTTCAGGTAGACGATAACACAAGCAGCCGAATGACTTCATCAGCAGAGGTAAGTTACTTTAACTTTTAAAAGTAACAATCCGGGTTAAATAATTATTCATATTTGAGTGAAAACAATGATATTCTGTTTAAAGTGTAGCCGTCTAGAGTCCTGTTGATTTAAGTTTTCAGAATTGTTTACATGGTTGCATTTGAGTCTAAACAATAAAGAATTAAAAAAGCATTCGTTATACTGAGTGAATCATATTGGTTGCTAGGAAACATCTGGCAAAATCAATCAAAGATGTAAACAGGAAGTCACCTGTAGAAAATAGTGAGTGCTACAGTAGCATATACAAGGAGTTGTTAACATCTGATCATTCATATTTACTCAGAGGTGGGAGAAGTACTCAGATCTTGTACTTGAGTAAAAGTAGAAGTACTCAGATCAATCAATTTATCAATGTTTACTTATATAGCCCAATATTACAAATGTTACACTTGTCTCAGTGGTCTTCACAGTGTGTACAGAATATCAGTATGACAATACGACACCCTCTGTCCTTAGACCCTCACATCGTACAAGGAAAAACTTCCGGAGAAAACCCAGTTTAAAGGGAAAAATGGGAGAAACCTCGGGGAGAGCAACAGAGGAGGGATCCCTCTCCCAGGACGGACAGATGTGCAATAGATGCCGTGTGTAAATTGAAAAGATAATACATTTGCAACATAAGTAGTCCAAATGTTTGGAAATGCATGTGTGTATAATAGGAAGATGAATCCACGAGGATATCCATCCAGGACCGATGATCCAGGACTACAGCCACGACTCGCGATCCAGGGCACTGGACCGGATCAACAGGACCGCAGGATCATCCATGTCTCCGGATCCCGGCGTATATAGACACCAAAAAGAAAGACATTTGGGGAAGCTGGGTTAATCGGAACATGAGAGGACACAGGTATAGACAGAGAGAAGGAAGAAGTAAGATGTCCCCCGACAAACTAAGCCTATATCAGCAAAACTAGGGGCTGAATCTAATCAGCCCTAACTATAAGCTTTATCAAAAAGGAAGGTCTTAAGCGCACTCTTAAAAACGGATAGAGTGTCTGCCGCCCGAACACAAACTGGAAGCTGATTCCACAAATGTGGACCTTGATAAGAAAAGGCTCAGGCTCCCATTGTACTTTTAGAGAGTCTAGGAACAACCAACAACCCTGCATTCTTGGAACGCAATGCCCTAGTAGGACAGTAGGGTATAATGAGTTTTTTAAGGTAAGGTGGCGCCTGCCCATTAAGGGCTTTGTAGGCGAGAAGAACAATTTTAAATTCTATCCTGTGTTCTATAGGGAGCCAGTGTAAGGCAGCCAGAACAGGAGTAATGTGGTCCCTTTTCCTAACTCTGGTTAGTACACGAGCTGCAGCATTTTGAATCAGCTGAAGCCACTTGATTGACTTCTTGGTACTCCCTGATAGTAAAGAGTTACAATAATCCAGCCTTGAAGTAACAAATGCATGGACTAGTTTCTCTGCATCGTTTTGAGGCAAGATATGCCTGATTTTTGCAATGTTACGTAGATGGAAGTAGGCGGTCCTTGAAATAGATTTTATGTGGGCGTTAAAGGATAAATCCTGATCAAATATAACACCAAGATTCCTTACAGTCTCATTGGAGGCCCAATTAATGCCATCTATAGTTGTTGGGGAAATTATTGACCTAGACTCCTAGATATGACTTACAGGACCAACCCTGACGTTTGTTTATCTCCTTTAAGGACATAGGCTGCTTGAGCCATAAATGTTATTGTTCCCATTCTGTGACCGGTCAACAGTAGGTCACAGATTGTCTGTTTTTGTGGGTGCACTAGGATACTTACTTCTTTGTTCTTTGTGGACTCCAAGGTATGACATCTTCGAGGCCATAAGTGACGGACGCAAGTGACTCAGTGTGCCCAACTGGTTAAACTATCTTATCAAGATATGTTGATTACTCTCTTTGAAACCAGTTAAATGGGCTAACAAGAGAGGTTCTCCAGAATTGACGTGGAAACCACCCGTGCAGTCAAACCGTGACTGCTGTGACTTGTGATGTGAATCTTCCGGCCGTAACTCCAAATAAACCTCCAGTGTTTGACATCAAAAGCTCCTGCTCCACCGTGTCTCCTTCCTGAGTCGGTGACTCCCACTGCATTGCTACACAGAAGTTTCCTTTACAATAGTTAGTATATCTTTAGATAATTTGTATCGTAGATTCTTCGGCCAAGTACAATAACTTCAGTTTTGGTCGTGTTTAACATCAAAACATTTAAGGTCATCCACGTTTTTAAGTCCTTGAGGCAGTCTTGAATTTTATTTAGATGATTAATTTCATCAGGCTTGATTGATAAATATAGTTGAGTATCATCCGCATAACAATGAAAGTTTACAGAATGATTCCTTATAATATTGCCGAACGGAAGCATATATAATGTGAACAAAATAGGTCCGAGCACTGAGCCCTGTGGCACTCCATGGCTAACTTTAGTTTGCGTGGAAGATTCATCGTTGACACGTACAAACTGAGAGCGTTCAGATAGATAGGACCTAAACCAGCCTAAAGCAGTTCCTTGTATGCCAACTAAGTGCTCTAGTCTTTGCAATAGGATATCATGGTCGATAGTATCAAATGCAGCACTGAGATCGAGCAAGACAAGAATAGAGACAAGTCCCTTGTCTGAGGCTATTAGAATGTCATTTTAGAATGGCTTTGTAGACTGCAGGGTAGCTGGTGGATTTACTCCAGGTGGAACTAAAGTCTGATTTACCACTTGATTATATTTCACATCATTCATCCAGATCTGAAGAGTAACTATTAAATACATGTAGTGGATTAGAAGTACAAAGGAGCATAAAATGGATTACCTCAACATTGTACTTAAGTACAAGTACCTGAGTAAATGTACTTCCTATCTCTGAATTTACTGATATAATGTGTTCACTATTTTCAAATTCACGGATATAAAGTAAGCAATATTCCATCATGATATTACATCAACACATTTAAATTTAGCTTGTTTTGAATAATATTTAAAAAAAATGTCTCTGTGAGAGCCAACCCCTTTGTATTCATTTAAAAATAACAACAAATAATTCTGAATCAAACAACCAATCAGTGTGTCTTTATTGTTTTGTTGTATCAAGTTCATATGTATTTATACTTCTTCCTTTATTCAGCGGTATTTTAAGCTACAATGAGTCAGAATACATTCTCGGGTTTCATTAAAAACCTTACTTTACTTCTGTCACTTCCATTTTTAATTTGCATCAAGACATTTATATGTGTCCTAATACACTTGTGTCACTTTCTCTGTTGATTTGTTTTATAGGAAGAGACCTGCAAAAACCCAGATAGGCTTTATAATGAGGGGGAGAAGAGTATCATCGGAGAACAGCTGGATCAACATCAGTCTACAGCCATGATAGGAAAACCACACACCTGTGACCAGTGTGAGAAGAGCTTTAGCCAGTCTGACTATTTGAAGATTCACAAGCGAATCCACACTGGAGAAAAACCTTTCACCTGTGACCAGTGTGAGAAGAGTTTCTGGAGTTCAGGGACTTTGAAGGCCCACCAGCGAATCCACACTGGAAAAAAAACCTTTCACCTGTGACCAGTGTGAGAAGAGTTTCTGGAGTTCAGGCGATTTGAAGATTCACCAGCGAATCCACACTGGAGAAAAAACCTTTCACCTGTGACCAGTGTGAGAAGAGTTTCTGGAGTTCAGCGATATTGAAGCGCCACAAACGTACCCACACTGGAGAAAAACCTTTCACCTGTGACCAGTGTGGGAAGAGCTTTAACCAGTCAGGCTATTTGAAGATTCACCAGCGAACCCACACTGGAGAAAAACCCTACTCCTGTGACCAGTGTGAGAAAAGTTTCACGGACTCACGCTCATTGAAGCGCCACCAGATAATCCACACTGGAGAAAAGCCTTTCACCTGTGACCAGTGTGAGAAAAAATTCACGGACTCAGGCTCATTGAAGCGCCACCAGATAATCCACACTGGAGAAAAGCCTTTCACCTGTGACCAGTGTGGGAAGAGCTTTAACCAGTCATGCCATTTGAAGAATCACCAGCAAACCCACACTGGAGAAAAACCCTACTCCTGTGACCAGTGTGAGAAAAGTTTCACGGACTCACGCTCATTGAAGCGCCACCAGCGAATCCACTCCTTTGTCCAGTGGAAGAAAGAGTTCAGTGACTCATACAGTGTGAAGCTCCACCAGCCTAACCACACTGGAGAAAAACCTGACATCTGTGCTCCCTGTGAGAAGAGTCTCAGAGAACCAGACCACATGGGAGAACACCTTCACTAGTGCACTGACTGTTCAGCAAGAGTGAGGTGGACTGTTTGACACAACTCACTGTTAAAATATGTTGTGTGGATTTCAAAAGTTGTTCAAATGTTCTCAATAATATTCAAATGATGCACTTCAGTTGTCAACTTGTATTTGTTTCCACAGCAAACACACACAAAGCTCCCTAAAGAACAAGGCACCACAGTCACTTAAATATAATAATGTTATAAATATGTGGTAATTTAACAACAAGCTAAAGCCTACTGATTTCTAAAAGTGTGCATAGAGCCTTAGTCTCATATAAGCTAGATAAAGCGTCACTTTGAACCATAAACTATTACCGTTGCTCACTGTACTCATTCAGGCCATTTTACCATCAGAAAGAGGTTCCACAGGGGTCTATCCTTGGTCCATTCATGTTTACATTAGATATAACATAACTCTTTCTAATCAATATTTTAATGTCAATATTTTTGCTGATGCCGACGCTTTATCACAACCATTAAATGTCAACAGCTAAACAGATGTCTGTGAATTATATAAAAAAATAACATCTTTAGAAAGCTTCAGAATATAGACAGGAATACAACTTGAAGGTCTTGTAGGTGAAAATGTCTTCCTCTAATTTCAACGACCTTTAAACATATTGTAACAATCTATATAGCCATATATTTTGTAAGACACTACGGGTCAATACCATAGACTGTATATATAAATGGACGTAGGGTCCGTGAAGTCACCCATAGGATTCTGCAGAGTTGCAGAGAAGCCCTTAGTAGGCGGAGTCGGCCACTAACGGCTCGACAGTGACGTCAGAGTTCAACTCCCGCTTGTTCCAGCCTGCTCCAAATAAGGGCAAAGAGGCGGGGCCGAGGCGGGACCTGCTGCCACCGAGCTGGAAGTTCCAGAGCTAGCTGAAGCTACCAAGCTAAGCTAACATGCTCCCCATCTGCACGCTGCCGTCGCATTTTATGTTTTTAAGGTAAGCGGACATGAAACTATAAATAATAATCTAAGTTGAGTTTTTAGCATAATACTTCAGAATCTTAACGTTTGTGCAATTGTGCTAAATTCCACACTGGAATCAAGACAATATTAATATGTTTGCATGACATTAGTTATTAATATTTTGATATCACTTAATTATACGTTTAATACATTTAAGTCAAGCTTAGGTACATGTGATGTGAAACTAAGTACCAGTTCCAAATCCTTGACTTTAGACAAACAATTAAAAAGACAACATGTATTTAAAGACCAATCTTTATTTGAAGGTGCCTCTTAATTATACAGTAATAGTATTGACAATCTAAAAAAACTGAGCAACTCAACTTTGTTTCTTATTGTCTAAAACATTTATTATTTTCATTTTCTCCCTCTCATATTCAGTGTGGATGGATTGAGACAGCGTGGTGTCCAGAGAGCAGCATAGACTTCAGGGAGAAACCTCCGTGTGATGGACGTCCACTCTGTTGGTTTGGAGAGGACTGAGGGTCTTTCTTCAGCGAGGAGGACCAGGCCTGATGGAGGAGCCCATGCTGGGCAAAGCTGATACCACTTGCACAGGCCTAGTCTGTCACTTTATTTGACTAAATGTGTTCACTTATACATTGAATAGGTTAGGTCTTGATGAAACCTTTTAGTTTGACATCAGCCATTATAGATACTATGGCCATCTGAGTGTGTGTGGTTTGTTTTTAACTGTTTAATACAGTTAATTATTCAAAATGTCAGAGTTCCTTATTTTGAAACTGAAACTTGCTCTACTGTTCAAAAGTAAATAACAACAAACCTGGAATTATGCATTTGGGACTTTTTTTGCTTTTTCTTGTTGTACCGAACCGTACCGAACCGTGACCCCCAAACCGAGGTACGAACCGAACCGTGACTTCTGTGAACCGTTACGCCCCTAGTCCCCGGTGTTCCAGGGAACTCACCAAGTGTCAGAAAACACAACCCTCTCTCTTTTCCTCCATACCCAAATCTCTAAAAACGGGGCTGCAACGGATCTGATACAGACTGATCTTGAATTATTTTCTACGTCACAGAAGTGGTGCTCCGCTTATTGCTCAATTCTCCACCTATCAGGGGAATGTGGGGTTGGGCCACGGCTGGCCATTGCGCTGGAGACGCTGTAGTACATATTCCAGGCCTGTAAGTGGCGCTGTAGTCTGCCACAAAAGCAGCGAAGAAGACTTCCCGCTCATGGTTGCCCTTCTGTTTATACTCTGGCTCTTTTTCTCCCTCCCCGAGGCAAGCGTTTGCTCCCGCTGCTGTAATTCAATGCAATCCCTCCCTCGCTGTAATTCTCTCCGGTAGTCCACCAGCAGATGACAAACACCCTCCTCTCCGGCTCTTCCAAGGAACGAGGGGACCATGCGGCAGAGTTTCAGTTAGATTTTTATTTCGCCGGTCAACATGTCCGTTAAAGTTTATATCTTCCGGACAAAATTAGAAAAGTGCCGGTCAAAGCTCTTCTTTGTTATTTATTGAGCTTTAAAACAAATGAATAACGACTCTATATAATCATATAAGAATAAAACACGGAGGACGGAGATCTCTTTTTCTCACCCTCTTCTCCCGCTGCAGCCCAGCAGCTGATCTCAGAGCACTGCCCCTCTCCTGCCGGGGGGCGTGGTCAGCTGCAGCTGACTCACTTACTCGACAGTAAGGGGAATACTTACTTCCGGGTGTACAATTCTCTGTTATCCTATGAGAATGGACGCTCACATTGCCTTTAAGGGCAGCCGACAAAAACGAATGCCGTGCTTCGGTGAGCGTCAAATCCCGCCGCAGATGGGAATACATTGCAATCAGTTGAAAGCTATTTGCGTCCCTTTATGAAGCTGAAGGAGCCTAGGAGCGTCACAACTGCACGCCACGGACACTGACCAAACGTCGCTATTGGACGCTTAGGGAGTGAGCGTGTGTTGGGTTGGACGAGGCAGTGCATGCACTGATCTGATGCTTCTTGACATGAGAGCAGTTTCCCAGCGGAGTGAATAAAATACATGAACCTCACGGGAGTCACTCCCCAGTTTATACCGTGTTTTGTTTCAATTAATGTATCATTTAGTTACACATATGTCTGAACAACAAAGTGGTCAAAAATCATTTTCTTCATTTATTGGAAACATTTTCATGATCGCTTTTTTCGTTTATATTTTAAGCATGGCGTTTATCTTTTTTGAGAATTAGTTCTTATTTTATTTAATGTATTTGGGTCTACATGTTTGTGTCAGTAAATGTGTACGAGAGGCGGGGGTGTGTGTGGAAATAACAGGGACAGAGCTGGCTGCTGTCAGACGATCAGCTGTGCAGCGTCATCACTAACGGACGTCGCCTCACATGACGCTCCGGAGGAAAGGACGTCCCATTGCTCTTAAAACTAATTTCCCTGCTTCTCGTGGTTTCCTTGCATCTCTCCATGCTTCCCTGGCGGGAGGGACTAGTCGCAGAGAAACGACGCAAGTGAGGGACGCAAGGAATCCATTTAACCGAAGTGAGAAGGCCCCCAAGGCTTTTCCCCTTCTAGCCCTAGATCCATGTTCTTGCTCCGTGCCAGAGCTTTTCCGTGCTGCGTCATTGCGTCATGGTTTTGCGTCATGACGTAACCGTTTGCGTACCTGCTTCATAAAGCCAAACCGAGCGGAAACACCTCACATCATCAACAACAACAATGGCAGATTGTATTGAAGCGCTACTCGTTTTGGTTTTGCTCTGTCGAAACTAAATGGAACAAATGGGACGACTTTACTACCATCTTTACAGTCGTTACATGCTACATTCAAGACTTCTTTACAATCATCATCATCAACTTCAACGACGATTTGGTAGGAGAAAGAAGGTCAATATACGTCCTATTCGATGGCGTTAGAGCTAATACCCAGCTTTGCAGCATTAATTACTACGGTATAACCAGTGTCCCTGCTGAAAAAAACAGCTTAGACCAACAAGGCTGGTCAGGCTGGTTTAATATTAGCTGGTTAAGAGGGGTTTTGGACACTTTAGCTGGTTTGGTCACAGTGGTCTAGCTGGTCACCATTAGCTGGTCGGGATAACTGGTAAAAGCTGGTGGTCACAGTGGTTTCACTGGTCACCAGTAAGTTAAAGTTAAAGCCTTTTATTGTCACTATACACAAAGTATAACGAGATGCAGAGTGCAACTCTGTCCCGGTGTGCAAAAAATATACAAACAAATACATCACACCAAAAAACACAGCAATAGGACATACAATCATACGGGGGAATAAATAGTTAAAAATATTGACATAAAAGAAATAGTATATAAAGTGCATTAAAAGTGTGTGTGTGTGTGAGAATGGTTACAGTTATTATTATGTGTGGTGGTTGAGCAGCCTGACGGCCCAGGGGTAGAAACTGTTTTTGAGTCTGTTTGTCCGTGACTTGAAGCTCCTGTATCTCCTCCCAGAAGGCAGGAGAGAGAACAGTCTGTGACCCGGGTGAGAGCTGTCCTTTATCATTTAGTTAGCTCTGCTGAGGCAGCGGGAGGTGGAGATGTGCTCCAGAGAGGGCAGGGGGCAGCCGATGGTATTCTCTGCCATCCTGATCACTCTCTGCAGGGCTTTCTTGTCCGCAGCTGAGCATCCTGCATACCACCCCGAGATGGAGTATGACAGCACGCTCTCGATGGTCGCCCGGTAGAAGGACACCAGCAGCTTCTTGTTAAGTCGGTTTCTCCGAAGCACCCTCAGGAAGTGTAGTCGCTGCTGGGCCTTCTTAACTGCTGCAGTGGTGTGTGCTGTCCAGCTGAGGCTCTCCGAAATGTGAACCCCCAGGAACTTAAAGGTGGAGACCCTCTCCACTCTCTCTCCATTGAGGTGAAGGGGGGCGGGTTCTGGACGGTGCTTTCTGAAGTCTATGATGATTTATTTTGTTTTACTTGTGTTCAGATACAGATTATTTGATGAACACCACGCAGACAGCTTCAGGATCTCGTCTCTGTATGCTGACTCGTCGTCTCCCTTATGTATTTGGCCGACCACAGTGGTGTCATCTGCAAATTTGATAATGGAGTTAGAGGGGTAAATGGGAGAGCAGTCGTGTGTGTAGAGAGTGTAGAGTAGAGGGCTCAGCACGCAGCCCTGCGGGAGCCAGTGCTGAGGGTGCGGGTGGAGGAGCAAAAAGGGCCTATTTTCACTGCCTGAGGACGGTCTGTAAGGAAATTATAAATCCAGTAGCTGGTCAGGATAGCTGGTGTAGCTGGTGGTCACAGTGGTCTAGCTGGTCACCATTAGCTGGTCGGGATAACTGGTAAAAGCTGGTGGTCACAGTGGTTTCGCTGGTCACCAGTAGCTGGTCGGGATAGCTGGTGGTCCCAGTGGTCTAGCTGGTCGGGATAGCTGGTGGTCCCAGTGGTCTAGCTGGTCAGACTGGTATGATCTTGAGTAGAACTTTAGCTGGGATGACTTGATGGTTAAGCTGGTCATATGATGATGAAACACTCTCACCCAATTTCAGTAGCTCAATGAACATCTATCATTTCAGATCAGAGCACCTACCTTACCAGAATGTATAGAATGTATTTTCTGTAAATAAATACTCATACATCAAATGATTAGAAGCAGGTAAATCATTTATAACACACAATGAACATTAACGCAAATTTAAAAAAAAATCAAAACACCCATTACTTCGTACTTTTAAGCAGTTTCCTTCAACTGTTTCTTTCCGCTTTTCACAAGGTCCTGTATTTTTTGTGTAATGTAGTAACCGGACAACTTCTCCCTCTCGATCTTCTCCACGTTTTGTAAATTCAGCCATCCTCTGAATAGACCCTCCAGAAAAACGCGATTCTGTGATTGCAGAATTTACCGCATAATCAGCAAAATGGCGCAGATTTTTCAAATGGAGCATATTTATCAAAAGGCCGCATAATCCCCGCAAGTATATATATATATATATATATACTAAGGTACCCAAAGTTGGCACCCCTGATTTATATTTGTAATATATAGCTTTACCTCTTTTTAAAGCTGCATTTATTTAAAAAATGCAAAAACTAAAGCACAACAAGATATGTCTCTTTTATTGTCACATCCTGGACCTGGCTGATCGCCTCACTCCCTCACCTGTGTATATTTGCTCCCTGTTAATCACCTGCCTGGCCTCAATGAGCCTCTGCTGTCCCTAATGATCACTCCTCACCCGTGTATTTAGTCTGTGCTGGTTCCTTGGTCAGTGTCAGTTCGTCTTGTCTGTATCGCAGAAAGTGCTCCATGTTTCTCTCCTGACGTAAGCTATTGTTCTAGCTGCTTAGCATTTGTACCACCTAGTTGTTGTTTTTTTGTTGCTTCTTTAGTAATTTTCCGCCAACACAGTTGGTTGTTTTTCGTTGCTTCCAGTCAGTACTTTTTTTGATTATTGCCTGTTTTATGTTTACCTTTTGGATTAAACGATTGACTAAAGACCTTTTTGCCTGGTTGTGCTCTTGAGTCCTATATTTTTTTTTGCTCCTGCCCGTGTTTATGTCTGATAATTATGTGTCAGATGTGCAAGAGTCTAACTGGATGGACTCCATCTCTCTGAGCTTTGTGGTTGTGATTATTTTTGTCAAATGAATGGTCTCAAGGTTAACATTTAGAAAAACACAAAATGTTTATTTTAATTCCTGTAGTTGGCTAATAAGTAATATGGTAATCTCTGTTATTGCAGGTGGCTGAACTTCAGGTAGACGATAACACAAGCAGCAGAATGACTTCATCAGCAGAGGTAAGTTACTTTAACTTTAAAAGTGAGAATCCTGGTTAAATAATTATTCATATTTGAGTGAAAACAATGAAGAATTAAAAAAGCATTCGTTACATTGAGTGAATCATATTGGTTGCTAGGAAACATCTGGCAAAATCAATCAAAGATGTAAACAGGAAGTCACCTGTAGAAAATAGTGAGTGCTAAAGCTACAGTAGCATATACGAGGAGATGGTAACAGCTGATCAATCACATTTACTCAGAGGTGGTCGAAGTACTCAGATCTTGTACTTGAGTGAAAGTAGAAGTACTCAGATCAATCAATCAATGTTTATTTATATAGCCCAATATCACAAATGTTACATTTGTCTCAGTGGTCTCCACAGTGTGTACAGAATATCAGTATGACAATATCACATCTCAGGTCCTTAGACCCTCACATCGTACAAGGAAAAACTTCCGGAGAAAACCCACAGTTTAAAGGGAACATGGGAGAAACCTCAGGGAGAGCAGCAGAGGAGGGATCCATCTCCCAGGACGGACAGACGTGCAATAGATGCCGTGTGTAAATTGAAAAGATAATACATTTGCAACATAGGTAGACCAGATGTTTGGAAATGCAGGTGTCTATAATAGGAAGATGAATCGAGGATATCCATCCAGGACCGATGATCCAGGACCACAGCCACGACTCGCGATCCAGGGCTCGCGATGCAGGACACAGGACCGCAGGATCATCCATGTCTCCGGATCCCGGCGTATATAGACACCAACAAGAAAGAGATTTGGGGAAGCTGGGTTAATCGGAACATGAGAGTACACAGGTACAGACAGAGAGAAGGAAGAAGTAAGATGTCCCCCGACAAACTAAGCCTATATCAGCAAAACTAGGGGCTGAATCTAATCAGCCCTAACTATAAGCTTTATCAAAAAGGAAGGTCTTAAGCGCACTCTTAAAAACGGATAGGGTGTCTGCCGCCCGAACACAAACTGGAAGCTGATTCCACAAATGTGGAGCTTGATAAGAAAAGGCTCTGGCTCCCATTGTACTTTTAGAGACTCTAGGAACAACCAACATTCTGCATTCTTGGAACGCAATGCCCTAGTAGGACAGTAGGGTATAATGGGTTCTTTAAGGTAAGATGGCGCCTGCCCATTAAGGGCTTTGTAGGCGAGAAGAAGAATTTTAAATTCTATCCTGTGTTCTATAGGGAGCCAGAACAGGAGTAATGTGGTCCCTTTTCCTAACTCTGGTTAGTACACGAGCCGCAGCATTTTGAATCAGCTGAAGCGACTTGACTGACTTCTTGGTACTCCCTGATAATAAAGAGTTACAATAATCCAGCCTAGAAGTAACAAATGCATGGACTAGTTTCTCTGCATCGTTTTGAGGCAAGATATGCCTGATTTTTGCAATGTTACGTAGATGGAAGTAGGCGGTCCTTGAAATTGATTTTATGTGGGCGTTAAAGGATAAATCCTGATCAAATATAACGCCAAGATTCCTTACAGTCTCACTGGAGTCCAAATTAATGCCATCCATAGTTAGTATATCTTTAGATAATTTGTTTCGTAGGTTCTTCGGGCCAAGTACAATAACTTCAGTTTTGGTCGTGTTTAACATCAAAACATTTAAGGTCATCCACGTTTTTAAGTCCTGGATCGAGGTTGTGCTCTTTAAGAAGCGGTTTTATCACTGCTACTTTGAATGATTGTGGAACATAGCCTGATAATAAAGAGATATTCATAATATTTAAAAAAGAAGTGCTAATTAATGGAAAAACTTCCTTCAACAGCTTAGTTGGAATTGGGTCAACCATCAACATGCACGTTGATGGTTTAGAAGAGAGAATCATTGAATTTAATTGTTCAAGGTTAATGGCTGAAAAGCATTCTAGTTTACTATCTAGTGTAATATTAGAACTTACGTTTCCGGGAGCTGTTGATAACACTATACTGGTCAAAGGCAAGAGGTCATTGATTTTGTTTCTAAGAGTAACAATTTTATCGTTAAAAAAGCACATACAATCATTACTACTGAGTGCTGTGGGAATAGAAGGCTCAATGGAGCTGTGGCTCTCTGTCAGCCTGGCTACAGTGCTGAAAATAAATCTTGCATTATTCTTATTCTCATCTATTAATGAAGAGTAGTAGGCTGCTCTCGCTTTACGCAGTGCTTTCTTATATTCATTGAGAGTAATATGCCAAATTAAACAAGATTCTTCAAGTTTAGTGGAACGCCATATCCTTTCAAGTTGTCTAGACTTTTGCTTTATTTTGCGGGTTTCGGCATTATGCCATGGAGCTAATCTATGTTGTTTTGTTTTCTTCTTTTTCAAAGGAGCAACCGTGTCTAATTTTATTCGCAGCGCATCTGTAGCACTATCAACAACATGATCAATTTGGGGTGGTGTACATTTTGTATAAGTTTCCTCCCCTACATGCAGACATGCTATCGAGTTAAGTATTGGTGGAAACTCTTCCTTACATTTGGCTATAGCACCTATGGATGACTGCATAGGAGAGAGCGCAGAGAAGCGTGTAAGACTGCAACTCCGCCTGCTGGTCTCAACTCCAGTTTGTCATGGATTAAGTCCACAAAGCCCTGAAATGTTTGCCGAAATGAGATTTGCACCTTCCAAAGTAGGATGAATGCCGTCTCTCTTAATCAGACCAGGTTTTCCCCAGAAGGCTGTCCAATTATTTACGAAGCCCACATTGTTTGCTGGGCACCACCAAGACAACCAGCGCTGAAATGATGACATGCGGCTATACATGTCATCATTGATCAGATTGGGGAGGGGACCAGAGAAGATTACGGTGTCCGACATTGTTTTAGCATAACTACACACCGACTCCACATTAAGTTTGATCTTGTACTTGAGTAAAAGTAGAAGTACTCAGATCTTGTACTTAGTAAAAGTAGAAGTACCAGAGTGTAGGAATACTCTGTTACAGTAAAAGTCCTGCATTCAAAATGTTCCATCAGTGAAAGTAGAAAAGTATTATCATCTAAATATAGTGAAAGTAGCGACAGTAAAAGTAGTCGTTGTGCAGATTGGTCCATTCCAGAATAATATCTATGATATGTTTTATAATGATTGATTCTGAAATTGTTCTCAAAGCTGGTGAAGGTGCAGCTAGTTGTAATGACTTTGTAGACTGCAGGGTAGCTGGTGGATTTACTCCAGGTGGAACTAAAGTCTGATTCAACACTTGATTATATTTCACATCATTCATCCACATCTGTAGAGTAACTATTAAATACATGTCGTGGAGTAGAAGTACAAAGGAGCATAAAATGGATTACCTCAACATTGTACTTAAGTATAAGTACCTGAGTAAATGTACTTCCTATCTCTGAATTTACTGATATAATGTGTTCATTATTTTCAAATTCACGATGTAGATATTTTAATAGCGAGTGATACCTGGATACTATAACTAATTTATAAAACAATGAAACAAGTTTGTGTGCTTCAACCCTTTTAGTTTTTTGTATTTAGCTATACATAATTCTAACCTTACAACAGATAAAGTATGCAATATTCCATCATGATATTGGTTGAAAAAAACACTTTAGATTTTGCATGTTTTGAATAATATTTAAAAAATGCCTCTGTGAGAGCCAATCCCTTTGTATTTATTTTAAAAATAACAACAAATCATTCTGGATCAAACAACCAATCAGTGTGTCTTTGTTGTATCAAGTTAATAGGTATTTATACTTCTTCCTTTATTCAGCGGTATTTTAGGCTACAACGAGTCAGAATGCAATCTCGGGTTTCATTAAAATCCTTCATATGTGTCCTAATACACTTTCTCTGTTGATTTGTTGTTTTGTTTTATAGGAAGAGACCTGCAAAAACCCAGATAGGCTTTATAATGAGGGGGAGAAGAGTATCATCGGAGAACAGCTGGATCAACATCAGGCTACAGCCACAATAGGAAAACCACACACCTGTGACCAGTGTGAGAAGAGTTTCTGGAGTTCAGGGATATTGAAGCGCCACAAACGTACCCACACTGGAGAAAAGCCTTTCACCTGTGACCAGTGTGAGAAGAGCTTTAGCCAGTCAGGCTATTTGAAGATTCACCAGAGAATCCACACCGGAGAAAAACCTTTCACCTGTGACCAGTGTGGGAAGAGCTTTAACCAGTCAGGTGATTTGAAGATTCACCAGCGAACCCACACTGGAGAAAAACCCTACTCCTGTGACCAGTGTGAGAAGAGCTTTAGCAGGTCAGACTCATTAAAGATCCACCAGCGAACCCACACTGGAGAAAAACCTTTCACCTGTGACCAGTATGAGAAGAGTTTTACGGACTCAGGCTCATTGAAGCGCCACCAGATAATCCACACTGGAGAAAAGCCTTTCACCTGTGACCAGTGTGGGAAGAGCTTTAGCCAGTCAGGCGATTTGAAGATTCACCAGCGAACCCACACTGGAGAAAATCCTTTCACCTGTGACCAGTGTGAGAAAAGTTTCACGGACTCAGGCTCATTGAAGCGCCACCAGATAATCCACACTGGAGAAAAGCCTTTCACCTGTGACCAGTGTGGGAAGAGCTTTAGCCAGTCAGGCCATTTGAAGATTCACAAGCGAACCCACACTCGAGAAAAACCTTTCACCTGTGACCAGTGTGAGAGAAGTTTTAGCAGGTCAGGCTATTTGAAGATTCACAAGCGAATCCACACTGGAGAACAACCTTTCACCTGTGGCCAGTGTGGGAAGAGCTTTAACCAGTCAGGCGATTTGAAGATTCACCAGCGAATCCACACTGGAGAGAAACCCTACTCCTGTGACCAGTGTGAGAAAAGTTTTAGCAGGTCAGACTCATTGAAGATCCACCAGCGAACCCACACTGGAGAAAATCCTTTCACCTGTGACCAGTGTGAGAAGATTTTCACGGACTCAGGCTCATTGAAGCGCCACCAGATAATCCACACTGGAGAAAAGCCTTTCACCTGTGACCAGTGTGGGAAGAGCTTTAGCCAGTCAGGCCATTTGAAGATTCACAAGCGAACCCACACTGGAGAAAATCTTTTCACCTGTGACCAGTGTGAGAAAAGTTTCACGGACTCACGCTCATTGAAGCGCCACCAGATAATCCACACTGGAGAAAAGCCTTTCACCTGTGACCAGTGTGGGAAGAGCTTTAACCAGTCAGGCCATTTGAAGATTCACCAGCGAACCCACACCGGAGAAAAACCCTACTCCTGTGACCAGTGTGAGAAAAGTTTCACGGACTCACGCTCATTGAAGCGCCACCAGCGAATCCACTCCTTTGACCAGTGGAAGAAAGAGTTCAGTGACTCATACAGTGTGAAGCTCCACCAGCCTACCCACACTGGAGAAAAACCTGACGTCTCTGCTCCCTGTGATGAGTTTTAGAGAACCAGACCACATGGGAGAACACCTTCACTAGTGCACTGAGACTGTTCAGAAAGAGTGAGGTGGACTGTTTGACACAACTCGCTGTTAAAGGATGTTGTGTTGATTTCAGAAGTTGTTCAAATGTTCTCAATAATATTCAAATGATGCACTTCAGTTGTCAACTTGTTTTTTTTTCACAGCAAACACACACAGAGCTCACCAAAGAACAAGGCACCACAGTCACTTAAATATAAGAATGTTATAAATATGTGGTAATTTAACAACAAGCTAAAGCCTACTGATTTCTAAAAGTGTGCAAAGAGCCTTTAGTCTCATAAAAGCTGGATAGAGCGTCGCTTTGAACCATAAACTATTACCGTTGCTGACTGTATTCATTCAGGCCATTTTACCATCAGAAAGAGGTTCCACAGGGGTCTATCCTTGGTCCATTCATGTTTACATTAGATGTTACTTAACTTTTTCCAGTAGCCAGACTTTCTCCTTGGACCTTTTCTCTGTTGGGGAGGTTTGTAAGGCTCTAAAGGGCCTAGACTCCAATAATGGTGAATGATCAAAGCAAAGAATATTTAAGCTTGAACAACATTCTATCTCCTCACCAGTCAGGCTTTAGGAAGCAGTACAGTAACGGCTGCTTTGAAAGTAGTGAATGACATTGTTGAAGGCTTGGACGCAAAGAGCTACTGTGCTGCCCTTTTTATAGACTTATCTAAGGCATTTGATACTGTGGACATGGCATTCTATGCCGGAAGTTATCCCAGATAGGCCCGTCTGACCAAGCTGTTGGTTGGGTCTCAAACTATCTCTCATATCGCAAGCAATTTGTATAATTCAGCAATCTCTCCTCAAGCGTTCATAATGTGCCCAGAGGTGTTCCTCAAGGTTCAGTCTTGGGACCCACCCTTTTTTACAATTTATATAAATGATGTGTGTCAACATATTGATGCCTCTGTACATCTATATGCAGATGATACTGATCTATACTGTTGTGCTAGCACTGTTGCCCTTGCATTTGAACGTCTGCAGTCTGCTTTTGACACTTTTCAGTCACACCTGTTCCACCTCAGATTGGTGTTAAATTCAGAAAAGACAAAAGTCATGTTTTTTTCCCAAGAAGAAAAAGTTATCAAATGTTCTTCCCTGCATCGTGTCTGCACAGCATAACCCCATTGAAGCTGTTCACACCTACAGATACTTAGCAACGAGGTGCAGGCAGGGGAGGCAGAGCCTCACCTGTCATACTCCAATGTAACGGAAAAACTAAATAGTAATAATAATAAAATGTCTCCACTGATCTGTGATTTATATATGATTCCAATCGCTTTTTATAGTCAAAATCAGCAAATTTGCCGAGCTCCGCTACAACTACGGGTAGCGATGAGAAGTGAGGCAGGGACGAGCTCCGCCTCTCGTAAGCCCACAGAAACTGGCTGGAAAGCGGGCCCTAAGCGCATTCCTGCACCATCTCACTGTATGTCACCAATGTAATGTTTGTAGATCCCTTTATTACATTTATCCCCGCCATCCATAGTCTCTAAATAACTTATTTCACGTATATGATATTTAGGCTCGCTGCTCTCATCATACAACGGCAATGAAAAAAGCACCAGGGGAGGCAGCCATAATAATAATAATAATAATACATTGCATTTCGAAGCGCTTTTCCAGGTGCTCAAAGACGCTTTACAGTGGTGATAAAACATGATAAAATAGAATTTAAAAGTTATTAGAACAAGATAAAATAACATTTAAAAGTTATTAAAACAGCAATACAGCATAATTCACAGATTAGTCAGTGTTTTGAAAGTGGGGGTTCAGTGCAGTCTCTGATGTGTTGTGGGAGGGAGTTCCAGAGGGTGGGGGCAGCGATGGAGAAGGCTCTGTCCCCCCAGGTTCGGAGCTTGGTTTTCTTGGGGATAGAGAGGAGGTTCGCTTCTGATGAGCGAAGGCTGCGGGAAGGGGTGTAGTGGTGGATCAGGTCGGAGAGGTAGGGGGGAGCCTGGTTATTGAGCGCTTTGTGTGTTAGCAGAAGGATTTTGAAATGTATTCGTTGACGAACAGGGAGCCAGTGCAGGTTTTGAAGGACGGGGGTGATGTGGTCTCGGGTGTGGGTGAGGAGGCGGGCAGCGCAGTTCTGGATGTATTGTAGTTTATTTTGGATGATGAACCATACAGGATACTGTTGCAGTAGTCCAGTCTTGAAGTGACAAATGCGTGGATGAGGGTTTCAGCAGCC
>CM070493.1:6493561-6521215 GCA_036324585.1 Champsocephalus esox
ACAATACATCCAGAACTGCGCTGCCCGCCTCCTCACCCACACCCGAGACCACATCACCCCCGTCCTTCAAAACCTGCACTGGCTCCCTGTTCGTCAACGAATACATTTCAAAATCCTTCTGCTAACACACAAAGCGCTCAATAACCAGGCTCCCCCCTACCTCTCCGACCTGATCCACCACTACACCCCTTCCCGCAGCCTTCGCTCATCAGAAGCGAACCTCCTCTCTATCCCCAAGAAAACCAAGCTCCGAACCTGGGGGGACAGAGCCTTCTCCATCGCTGCCCCCACCCTCTGGAACTCCCTCCCACAACACATCAGAGACTGCACTGAACCCCCACTTTCAAAACACTGACTAATCTGTGAATTATGCTGTATTGCTGTTTTAATAACTTTTAAATGTTATTTTATCTTGTTCTAATAACTTTTAAATTCTATTTTATCATGTTTTATCACCACTGTAAAGCGTCTTTGAGCACCTGGAAAAGTGCTTCGAAATGCAATGTATTATTATTATTATTATTATGGCTTTCTCCCCTGGTGCTTTTTTCATTGCCGTTGTATGATGAGAGCAGCGAGCCTAAATATCATATACGTGAAATAAGTTATTTAGAGACTATGGATGGCGGGGATAAATGTAATAAAGGGATCTACAAACATTACATTGGTGACATACAGTGAGATGGTGCAGGAATGCGCTTAGGGCCCGCTTTCCAGCCAGTTTCTGTGGGCTTACGAGAGGCGGAGCTCGTCCCTGCCTCACTTCTCATCGCTACCCGTAGTTGTAGCGGAGCTCGGCAAATTTGCTGATTTTGACTATAAAAAGCGATTGGAATCATATATAAATCACAGATCAGTGGAGACATTTTATTATTATTACTATTTAGTTTTTCCGTTACATTGGAGTATGACAGGTGAGGCTCTGCCTCCCCTGCCTGCACCTCGTTGCTAAGTATCTGTAGGTGTGAACAGCTTCAATGGGGTTATGCTGTGCAGACACGATGCAGGGAAGAACATTTGATAACTTTTTCTTCTTGGGAAAAAAACATGACTTTTGTCTTTTCTGAATTTAACACCAATCTGAGGTGGAACAGGTGTGACTGAAAAGTGTCAAAAGCAGACTGCAGACGTTCAAATGCAAGGGCAACAGTGCTAGCACAACAGTATAGATCAGTATCATCTGCATATAGATGTACAGAGGCATCAATATGTTGACACACATCATTTATATACATTGTAAAAAAGGGTGGGTCCCAAGACTGAACCTTGAGGAACACCTCTGGGCACATTATGAACGCTTGAGGAGAGATTGCTGAATTATACAAATTGCTTGCGATATGAGAGATAGTTTGAGACCCAACCAACAGCTTGGTCAGACGGGCCTATCTGGGATAACTTCCGGCATAGAATGCCATGTCCACAGTATCAAATGCCTTAGATAAGTCTATAAAAAGGGCAGCACAGTAGCTCTTTGCGTCCAAGCCTTCAACAATGTCATTCACTACTTTCAAAGCAGCCGTTACTGTACTGCTTCCTAAAGCCTGACTGGTGAGGAGATAGAATGTTGTTCAAGCTTAAATATTCTTTGCTTTGATCATTCACCATTATTGGAGTCTAGGCCCTTTAGAGCCTTACAAACCTCCCCAACAGAGAAAAGGTCCAAGGAGAAAGTCTGGCTACTGGAAAAAGTTAAGTAACATCTAATGTAAACATGAATGGACCAAGGATAGACCCCTGTGGAACCTCTTTCTGATGGTAAAATGGCCTGAATGAATACAGTCAGCAACGGTAATAGTTTATGGTTCAAAGCGACGCTCTATCCAGCTTTTATGAGACTAAAGGCTCTTTGCACACTTTTAGAAATCAGTAGGCTTTAGCTTGTTGTTAAATTACCACATATTTATAACATTCTTATATTTAAGTGACTGTGGTGCCTTGTTCTTTGGTGAGCTCTGTGTGTGTTTGCTGTGAAAAAAAAACAAGTTGACAACTGAAGTGCATCATTTGAATATTATTGAGAACATTTGAACAACTTCTGAAATCAACACAACATCCTTTAACAGCGAGTTGTGTCAAACAGTCCACCTCACTCTTTCTGAACAGTCTCAGTGCACTAGTGAAGGTGTTCTCCCATGTGGTCTGGTTCTCTAAAACTCATCACAGGGAGCAGAGACGTCAGGTTTTTCTCCAGTGTGGGTAGGCTGGTGGAGCTTCACACTGTATGAGTCACTGAACTCTTTCTTCCACTGGTCAAAGGAGTGGATTCGCTGGTGGCGCTTCAATGAGCGTGAGTCCGTGAAACTTTTCTCACACTGGTCACAGGAGTAGGGTTTTTCTCCAGTGTGGGTTCGTTGGTGAATCTTCAAATGGCCTGACTGGTTAAAGCTCTTCCCACACTGGTCACAGGTGAAAGGCTTTTCTCCAGTGTGGATTATCTGGTGGCGCTTCAATGAGCGTGAGTCCGTGAAACTTTTCTCACACTGGTCACAGGTGAAAAGATTTTCTCCAGTGTGGGTTCGCTTGTGAATCTTCAAATGGCCTGACTGGCTAAAGCTCTTCCCACACTGGTCACAGGTGAAAGGCTTTTCTCCAGTGTGGATTATCTCGTGGCGCTTCAATGAGCCTGAGTCCGTGAAAATCTTCTCACACTGGTCACAGGTGAAAGGATTTTCTCCAGTGTGGGTTCGCTGGTGGATCTTCAATGAGTCTGACCTGCTAAAACTTTTCTCACACTGGTCACAGGAGTAGGGTTTCTCTCCAGTGTGGATTCGCTTGTGAATCTTCAAATCGCCTGACTGGTTAAAGCTCTTCCCACACTGGTCACAGGTGAAAGGTTGTTCTCCAGTGTGGATTCGCTTGTGAATCTTCAAATAGCCTGACCTGCTAAAACTTCTCTCACACTGGTCACAGGTGAAAGGTTTTTCTCGAGTGTGGGTTCGCTTGTGAATCTTCAAATGGCCTGACTGGCTAAAGCTCTTCCCACACTGGTCACAGGTGAAAGGCTTTTCTCCAGTGTGGATTATCTGGTGGCGCTTCAATGAGCCTGAGTCCGTGAAACTTTTCTCACACTGGTCACAGGTGAAAGGATTTTCTCCAGTGTGGGTTCGCTGGTGGATCTTCAATGAGTCTGACCTGCTAAAAGTTTTCTCACACTGGTCACAGGTGAAAGGCTTTTCTCCAGTGTGGATTCGCTTGTGAATCTTCAAATCGCCTGACTGGCTAAAGCTCTTCCCACACTGGTCACAGGTGAAAGGCTTTTCTCCAGTGTGGATTATCTGGTGGCGCTTCAATGAGCCTGAGTCCGTAAAACTCTTCTCACACTGGTGACAGGTGAAAGGTTTTTCTCCAGTGTGGATTATCTGGTGGCGCTTCAATGAGCCTGAGTCCGTAAAACTCTTCTCATACTGGTCACAGGTGAAAGGTTTTTCTCCAGTGTGGGTTCGCTGGTGGATCTTTAATGAGTCTGACCTGCTAAAGCTCTTCTCACACTGGTCACAGGAGTAGGGTTTTTCTCCAGTGTGGGTTCGCTGGTGAATCTTCAAATCACCTGACTGGTTAAAGCTCTTCCCACGGCTGCTGAAACCCTCATCCACGCATTTGTCACTTCAAGACTGGACTACTGCAACAGTATCCTGTATGGTTCATCATCCAAAATAAACTACAATACATCCAGAACTGCGCTGCCCGCCTCCTCACCCACACCCGAGACCACATCACCCCCGTCCTTCAAAACCTGCACTGGCTCCCTGTTCGTCAACGAATACATTTCAAAATCCTTCTGCTAACACACAAAGCGCTCAATAACCAGGCTCCCCCCTACCTCTCCGACCTGATCCACCACTACACCCCTTCCCGCAGCCTTCGCTCATCAGAAGCGAACCTCCTCTCTATCCCCAAGAAAACCAAGCTCCGAACCTGGGGGGACAGAGCCTTCTCCATCGCTGCCCCCACCCTCTGGAACTCCCTCCCACAACACATCAGAGACTGCACTGAACCCCCACTTTCAAAACACTGACTAATCTGTGAATTATGCTGTATTGCTGTTTTAATAACTTTTAAATGTTATTTTATCTTGTTCTAATAACTTTTAAATTCTATTTTATCATGTTTTATCACCACTGTAAAGCGTCTTTGAGCACCTGGAAAAGTGCTTCGAAATGCAATGTATTATTATTATTATTATTATGGCTTTCTCCCCTGGTGCTTTTTTCATTGCCGTTGTATGATGAGAGCAGCGAGCCTAAATATCATATACGTGAAATAAGTTATTTAGAGACTATGGATGGCGGGGATAAATGTAATAAAGGGATCTACAAACATTACATTGGTGACATACAGTGAGATGGTGGAGGAATGCGCTTAGGGCCCGCTTTCCAGCCAGTTTCTGTGGGCTTACGAGAGGTGGAGCTCGTCCCTGCCTCACTTCTCATCGCTACCCGTAGTTGTAGCGGAGCTCGGCAAATTTGCTGATTTTGACTATAAAAAGCGATTGGAATCATATATAAATCACAGATCAGTGGAGACATTTTATTATTATTACTATTTAGTTTTTCCGTTACATTGGAGTATGACAGGTGAGGCTCTGCCTCCCCTGCCTGCACCTCGTTGCTAAGTATCTGTAGGTGTGAACAGCTTCAATGGGGTTATGCTGTGCAGACACGATGCAGGGAAGAACATTTGATAACTTTTTCTTCTTGGGAAAAAAACATGACTTTTGTCTTTTCTGAATTTAACACCAATCTGAGGTGGAACAGGTGTGACTGAAAAGTGTCAAAAGCAGACTGCAGACGTTCAAATGCAAGGGCAACAGTGCTAGCACAACAGTATAGATCAGTATCATCTGCATATAGATGTACAGAGGCATCAATATGTTGACACACATCATTTATATAAATTGTAAAAAAGGGTGGGTCCCAAGACTGAACCTTGAGGAACACCTCTGGGCACATTATGAACGCTTGAGGAGAGATTGCTGAATTATACAAATTGCTTGCGATATGAGAGATAGTTTGAGACCCAACCAACAGCTTGGTCAGACGGGCCTATCTGGGATAACTTCCGGCATAGAATGCCATGTCCACAGTATCAAATGCCTTAGATAAGTCTATAAAAAGGGCAGCACAGTAGCTCTTTGCGTCCAAGCCTTCAACAATGTCATTCACTACTTTCAAAGCAGCCGTTACTGTACTGCTTCCTAAAGCCTGACTGGTGAGGAGATAGAATGTTGTTCAAGCTTACATATTCTTTGCTTTGATCATTCACCATTATTGGAGTCTAGGCCCTTTAGAGCCTTACAAACCTCCCCAACAGAGAAAAGGTCCAAGGAGAAAGTCTGGCTACTGGAAAAAGTTAAGTAACATCTAATGTAAACATGAATGGACCAAGGATAGACCCCTGTGGAACCTCTTTCTGATGGTAAAATGGCCTGAATGAATACAGTCAGCAACGGTAATAGTTTATGGTTCAAAGCGACGCTCTATCCAGCTTTTATGAGACTAAAGGCTCTTTGCACACTTTTAGAAATCAGTAGGCTTTAGCTTGTTGTTAAATTACCACATATTTATAAACATTCTTATATTTAAGTGACTGTGGTGCCTTGTTCTTTGGTGAGCTCTGTGTGTGTTTGCTGTGAAAAAAAAACAAGTTGACAACTGAAGTGCATCATTTGAATATTATTGAGAACATTTGAACAACTTCTGAAATCAACACAACATCCTTTAACAGCGAGTTGTGTCAAACAGTCCACCTCACTCTTTCTGAACAGTCTCAGTGCACTAGTGAAGGTGTTCTCCCATGTGGTCTGGTTCTCTAAAACTCATCACAGGGAGCAGAGACGTCAGGTTTTTCTCCAGTGTGGGTAGGCTGGTGGAGCTTCACACTGTATGAGTCACTGAACTCTTTCTTCCACTGGTCAAAGGAGTGGATTCGCTGGTGGCGCTTCAATGAGCGTGAGTCCGTGAAACTTTTCTCACACTGGTCACAGGAGTAGGGTTTTTCTCCAGTGTGGGTTCGTTGGTGAATCTTCAAATGGCCTGACTGGTTAAAGCTCTTCCCACACTGGTCACAGGTGAAAGGCTTTTCTCCAGTGTGGATTATCTGGTGGCGCTTCAATGAGCGTGAGTCCGTGAAACTTTTCTCACACTGGTCACAGGTGAAAAGATTTTCTCCAGTGTGGGTTCGCTTGTGAATCTTCAAATGGCCTGACTGGCTAAAGCTCTTCCCACACTGGTCACAGGTGAAAGGCTTTTCTCCAGTGTGGATTATCTCGTGGCGCTTCAATGAGCCTGAGTCCGTGAAAATCTTCTCACACTGGTCACAGGTGAAAGGATTTTCTCCAGTGTGGGTTCGCTGGTGGATCTTCAATGAGTCTGACCTGCTAAAACTTTTCTCACACTGGTCACAGGAGTAGGGTTTCTCTCCAGTGTGGATTCGCTTGTGAATCTTCAAATCGCCTGACTGGTTAAAGCTCTTCCCACACTGGTCACAGGTGAAAGGTTGTTCTCCAGTGTGGATTCGCTTGTGAATCTTCAAATAGCCTGACCTGCTAAAACTTCTCTCACACTGGTCACAGGTGAAAGGTTTTTCTCGAGTGTGGGTTCGCTTGTGAATCTTCAAATGGCCTGACTGGCTAAAGCTCTTCCCACACTGGTCACAGGTGAAAGGCTTTTCTCCAGTGTGGATTATCTGGTGGCGCTTCAATGAGCCTGAGTCCGTGAAACTTTTCTCACACTGGTCACAGGTGAAAGGATTTTCTCCAGTGTGGGTTCGCTGGTGGATCTTCAATGAGTCTGACCTGCTAAAAGTTTTCTCACACTGGTCACAGGTGAAAGGCTTTTCTCCAGTGTGGATTCGCTTGTGAATCTTCAAATCGCCTGACTGGCTAAAGCTCTTCCCACACTGGTCACAGGTGAAAGGCTTTTCTCCAGTGTGGATTATCTGGTGGCGCTTCAATGAGCCTGAGTCCGTAAAACTCTTCTCACACTGGTGACAGGTGAAAGGTTTTTCTCCAGTGTGGATTATCTGGTGGCGGTTCAATGAGCCTGAGTCCGTAAAACTCTTCTCATACTGGTCACAGGTGAAAGGTTTTTCTCCAGTGTGGGTTCGCTGGTGGATCTTTAATGAGTCTGACCTGCTAAAGCTCTTCTCACACTGGTCACAGGAGTAGGGTTTTTCTCCAGTGTGGGTTCGCTGGTGAATCTTCAAATCACCTGACTGGTTAAAGCTCTTCCCACACTGGTCACAGGTGAAAGGTTTTTCTCCGGTGTGGATTCTCTGGTGAATCTTCAAATAGCCTGACTGGCTAAAGCTCTTCTCACACTGGTCACAGGTGAAAGGTTTTTCTCCAGTGTGGGTACGTTTGTGGCGCTTCAATATCCCTGAACTCCAGAAACTCTTCTCACACTGGTCACAGGTGTGTGGTTTTCCTATTGTGGCTGTAGCCTGATGTTGATCCAGCTGTTCTCCGATGATACTCTTCTCCCCCTCATCATAAAGTCTATCTGGGTTTTTGCAGGTCTCTTCCTATAAAACAAAACAACAAATCAACAGAGAAAGTGTATTAGGACACATATGAAGGATTTTAATGAAACCCGAGATTGCATTCTGACTCGTTGTAGCCTAAAATACAGCTGAATAAAGGAAGAAGTATAAATACCTATTAACTTGATACAACAAAGACACACTGATTGGTTGTTTGATCCAGAATGATTTGTTGTTATTTTTAAAATAAATACAAAGGGATTGGCTCTCACAGAGGCATTTTTTAAATATTATTCAAAACATGCAAAATCTAAAGTGTTTTTTTCAACCAATATCATGATGGAATATTGCTTACTTTATCTGTTGTAAGGTTAGAATTATGTATAGCTAAATACAAAAAACTAAAAGGGTTGAAGCACACAAACTTGTTTCATTGTTTTATAAATTAGTTATAGTATCCAGGTATCACTAGCTATTAAAATATCTACACCGTGAATTTGAAAATAATGAACACATTATATCAGTAAATTCAGAGATAGGAAGTACATTTACTCAGGTACTTATACTTAAGTACAATGTTGAGGTAATCCATGTTATGCTCCTTTGTACTTCTACTCCACGACATGTATTTAATAGTTACTCTACAGATGTGGATGAATGATGTGAAATATAATCAAGTCTTGAATCAGACTTTAGTTCCACCTGGAGTAAATCCACCAGCTACCCTGCAGTCTACAAAGTCATTACAACTAGCTGCACCTTCACCAGCTTTGAGAACAATTTCAGAATCAATCATTATAAAACATATCATAGATATTATTCTGGAATGGACCAATCTGCACAACGACTACTTTTACTGTCGCTACTTTCACTATATTTAGATGATAATACTTTTCTACTTTCACTGATGGAACATTTTGAATGCAGGACTTTTACTGTAACAGAGTATTCCTACACTCTGGTACTTCTACTTTTACTAAGTACAAGATCTGAGTACTTCTACTTTTACTCAAGTACAAGATCAAACTTAATGTGGAGTCGGTGTGTAGTTATGCTAAAACAATGTCGGACACCGTAATCTTCTCTGGTCCCCTCCCCAATCTGATCAATGATGACATGTATAGCCGCATGTCATCATTTCAGCGCTGGTTGTCTTGGTGGTGCCCAGCAAACAATGTGGGCTTCGTAAATAATTGGACAGCCTTCTGGGGAAAACCTGGTCTGATTAAGAGAGACGGCATTCATCCTACTTTGGAAGGTGCAAATCTCATTTCGGCAAACATTTCAGGGCTTTGTGGACTTAATCCATGACAAACTGGAGTTGAGACCAGGAGGCGGAGTTGCAGTCTTACACGCTTCTCTGCGCTCTCTCCTATGCAGTCATCCATAGGTGCTATAGCCAAATGTAAGGAAGAGTTTCCACCAATACTTAACTCGATAGCATGTCTGCATGTAGGGGAGGAAACTTATACAAAATGTACACCACCCCAAATTGATCATGTTGTTGATAGTGCTACAGATGCGCTGCGAATAAAATTAGACACGGTTGCTCCTTTGAAAAAGAAGAAAACAAAACAACATAGATTAGCTCCATGGCATAATGCCGAAACCCGCAAAATAAAGCAAAAGTCTAGACAACTTGAAAGGATATGGCGTTCCACTAAACTTGAAGAATCTCGTTTAATTTGGCATATTACTCTCAATGAATATAAGAAAGCACTGCGTAAAGCGAGAGCAGCATACTACTCTTCATTAATAGATGAGAATAAGAATAATGCAAGATTTCTTTTCAGCACTGTAGCCAGGCTGACAGAGAGCCACAGCTCCATTGAGCCTTCTATTCCCATAGCACTCAGTAGTAATGATTTTATGTGCTTTTTTAACGATAAAATTGTTACTCTTAGAAACAAAATCAATGACCTCTTGCCTTTGACCAGTATAGTGTTATCAACAGCTCCCGGAAACGTAAGTTCTAATATTACACTAGATAGTAAACTAGAATGCTTTTCAGCCATAAACCTTGAACAATTAAATTCAATGATTCTCTCTTCTAAACCATCAACGTGCATGTTGATGGTTGACCCAATTCCAACTAAGCTGTTGAAGGAAGTTTTTCCATTAATTAGCACTTCTTTTTTAAATATTATGAATATCTCTTTATTATCAGGCTATGTTCCACAATCATTCAAAGTAGCAGTGATAAAACCGCTTCTTAAAAAGCACAACCTCGATCCAGGACTTAAAAACGTGGATGACCTTAAATGTTTTGATGTTAAACACGACCAAAACTGAAGTTATTGTACTTGGCCCGAAGAACCTACGAAACAAATTATCTAAAGATATACTAACTATGGATGGCATTAATTTGGACTCCAGTGAGACTGTAAGGAATCTTGGCGTTATATTTGATCAGGATTTATCCTTTAACGCCCACATAAAATCAATTTCAAGGACCGCCTACTTCCATCTACGTAACATTGCAAAAATCAGGCATATCTTGCCTCAAAACGATGCAGAGAAACTAGTCCATGCATTTGTTACTTCTAGGCTGGATTATTGTAACTCTTTATTATCAGGGAGTACCAAGAAGTCAGTCAAGTCGCTTCAGCTGATTCAAAATGCTGCGGCTCGTGTACTAACCAGAGTTAGGAAAAGGGACCACATTACTCCTGTTCTGGCTGCCTTACACTGGCTCCCTATAGAACACAGGATAGAATTTAAAATTCTTCTTCTCGCCTACAAAGCCCTTAATGGGCAGGCGCCATCTTACCTTAAAGAACCCATTATACCCTACTGTCCTACTAGGGCATTGCGTTCCAAGAATGCAGAATGTTGGTTGTTCCTAGAGTCTCTAAAAGTACAATGGGAGCCAGAGCCTTTTCTTATCAAGCTCCACATTTGTGGAATCAGCTTCCAGTTTGTGTTCGGGCGGCACACACCCTATCCGTTTTTAAGAGTGCGCTGAAGACCTTCCTTTTTGATAAAGCTTATAGTTAGGGCTGATTAGATTCAGCCCCTAGTTTTGCTGATATAGGCTTAGTTTGTCGGGGGACATCTTACTTCTTCCTTCTCTCTGTCTGTACCTGTGTACTCTCATGTTCCGATTAACCCAGCTTCCCCAAATCTCTTTCTTGTTGGGGTCTATATACGCCGGGATCCGGAGACATGGATGATCCTGCGGTCCTGTGTCCTGCATCGCGAGCCCTGGATCGCGAGTCGTGGCTGTGGTCCTGGATCATCGGTCCTGGATGGATATCCTCGATTCATCTTCCTATTATACACACCTGCATTTCCAAACATCTGGTCTACCTATGTTGCAAATGTATTATCTTTTCAATTTACACACGGCATCTATTGCACGTCTGTCAGTCCTGGGAGAGGGATCCCTCCTCTGTTGCTCTCCCCGAGGTTTCTCCCATGTTCCCTTTAAACTGTGGGTTTTTTCCGGAAGTTTTTCCTTGTACGATGTGAGGGTCTAAGGACCTGAGATGTCATATTGTCATACTGATATTCTGTACACACTGTGAAGACCACTGAGACAAATGTAACATTTGTGATATTGGGCTATATAAATAAACATTGATTGATTGATCTGAGTACTTCTACTTTTACTCAAGTACAAGATCTGAGTACTTCTCCCACCTCTGAGTAAATGTGAATGATCAGATGTTAACAACTCCTCGTATATGCTACTGTAGCTTTAGCACTCACTATTTTCTACAGGTGACTTCCCGTTTACATCTTTGATTGATTTTGCCAGATGTTTCCGAGCAACCAATATGATTCACTCAGTGTAACGAATGCTTTTTTAATTCTTCATTGTTTTCACTCAAATATGAATAATTATTTAACCAGGATTCTCACTTTTAAAGTTAAAGTAACTTACCTCTGCTGATGAAGTCATTCGGCTGCTTGCGTTATCGTCTACCTGAAGTTCAGCCATCTGCAATAACAGAGATTACCATATTACTTATTAGCCAACTACAGGAATTAAAATAAACATTTTGTGTTTTTCTAAATGTTAACCTTGAGACCATTCATTTGACAAAGCAATCACTACCACAAAGCTCAGAGAGATGGAGTCCATCCAGTTAGACTCTTGCACATCGGACACATAATTATCAGACACAAACACGGGCAGGAGCAAAAAAAATAGGATTCAAGAGCACAACCAGGCAAAAAGGTCTTTAGTCAAGCGTTTAATCCAAAAGGTAAAAATAAAACAGGCAATAATCAAAAAAAGTACTGACTGGAAGCAACGAAAAACAACCAACTGTGTTGGCGGAAAATTACTAAGGAAGCAACAAAAAAACAACAACTAGGTGGTACAAATGCTAAGCAGCTCGAACAATAGCTTACGTCAGGAGAGAAACATGGAGCACTTTCTGCTATACAGACAAGACGAACTGGCACTGACCAAGGAACCAGCACGGACTAAATACACGGGTGAGGAGTGATCATTAGGGACAGCAGAGGCTCATTGAGGCCAGGCAGGTGATTAACAGGGAGCAAATATACACAGGTGAGGGAGTGAGGCGATCAGCCAGGTCCAGGATGTGACAATAAAAGAGACATATCTTGTTGTGCTTTAGTTTTTGCATTTTTTAAATAAATGCAGCTTTAAAAAGAGGTAAAGCTATATATTACAAATATAAATCAGGGGTGCCAACTTTGGGTACCTGGCTGGAGTGAGATTTTGATATCATGGGTTTAATTATACATATGCGCACTAAATGACTGCTATCGTGTCAGTAGCGGGACCTTAGCATATATATATATATATATATATATATATATATATATATATATATATATATGATATATATACACAATATATACAAATACACGATATTGGACGTAGACTATAAAGGGCACACAGTTTCATTCACAAATGAAAGTCAAACACATGTTTGTTTCCACTGTTTTATTGTGTGCCTGTCGCGATAAGCAATTAATTGACTTATCAAACAATAAATAAAAATGAACTCGATAACTTTTCTGACCTCGATACATTTCCATTTACATGAGGATGTGACTAGCCGTTTGAAAGGATGTACTTGAATTATTATTATATATTATCATGATGTCAGTGGTCTAAAATGGTCATATAACGGTGCCGACAATATTATCGTTTATTGCAATAATTTCCAGGAAATGTATCCAACAAAATTAATGATCGTGAGAGGCCTATACAAGAAACGCACACAAACAAATCTACAGACTTACTCCAAACTGCCAAATATATCAATTAACACACTCTCATATAGAGTGCTGTCATGATCTTTAGAACCAAGGAAGATAAATGTCTTACATTTCCTGATTTTAAATTGTCTGATATTAATCTTAGTGTCTGTAATAAGTTAAAATATCTTGGACACTTTATTACAGAACAATTGACAGATGATGAAGATATTTATAGGCAATGCCGCATGATGTATGCACAAGCAAACATTCTCCTACGTAAGTTTGGTGCGTGTACAGATGGAGTGAAGATGTCTCTGTTCAGAGCATATTGCACACCGCTCTATACGGCACATCTGTGGTCAAACTACAGAAAAGCAAGTTTACGGAAACTTCAAGTAGCTTATAATGATGCCATGAGAATATTGCTGAAGAGACCTCGATGGTCTCGTGCAAGTGAAATGTTTGTGGCTGCAGGAGTCAATACTCTACAAGCTGTTTTAAGAAATCTTATGTATAAATGTATTTGCCGGCTTAATGACTCTGATAATGAAATCCTCTTGGCCTAATCGAACATAAGGTTTAGTACACGCTACCAATCACAGCTGTGGAGACATTGGTATAGTTGTCTCTTTGTAGGACACTGATTTAAATTATTCTTAAACTATGAATTCTTTTTATGCTATGTATGTAATTTATATATATCTAATGCCTTGTCTTTTATCTGGACCCTGAGTCTGTAATAAAGTTGTCATTCATTCATATAGCATGTGACTCTATTTTGGCCTAGTACAGGGGTCTGCAACCTTTTTGACCAAAAGAGCAATTTTTTTGTCTGGAGCCGCAAAACATATTTGATAGCTTGATAACTAAGTACATTGTTAACATGTGACACGTTGTTAATACAGTACAGACCACTGTCAAGGACTCTAATGAAGGTTGCTAAGGAGGATCAAGAAAGAGAAAGGAAAAGAGGTTAAAAGACGGAGCGCTGGACGTCAGATAAATCACCAGAAGAAGAAATAATAACAGGACACGGAATGGGCCCTGTAGTGCGTTTAGTATATGGCCGTGTACAGGCCTGGTTCCAGAACAAAATGACGTGGGGTGCCTTTGAGATTACAGGGGGCGCAGCAGTACAGTAGTAGGTTTACATGAGCAATAGTGGCCGGCAACAGCAATGAAAAATAGCATTGATGTTATGGTCCCCAATAAGCAGATTAGGTCATTTGTTTTTAAACCAAGCAAGTGAGAACATTTCAAGTGTGTTAAAAGTGCAATGAGTTAGGCGGTTGGCCGAATCCAAAACATACGCGCTCTCGTTAAACGGTCCTCCTAATAATAAATTAAGCATTATTGTTAGTTAAGCATGTCAGCCAGCAGCCCCACTTCTTGTCTCGCTCTAACTCATTGCAGATGGCTGCACTAAAGAAAAGGGCACAGAGAGGAAACCAGCTGTAAGATAACATAATATATGCTTAACATAGTGTTGTCATGATACCAACATTTTGGTTTCGAAACCGATACCAAGTCAAGAATTGCGATTCCGATTCTTTTTCGATACTTTTCTTTAAAAAGGGAAACAGTCTTAAATGTAAAATGAACACTTCTTACAACTCTCAAGTTGTATTAATTCCTGCATTAAATGAGAGTCCACTGTGTTTGAAAACGACTGCATAGTCTGTGTCACTGTCCAATCATCCTCCATCCCCTCTCCCTCAATATCCATGTCCTCCCACTCCTCCATATCCTCCCCCTCCATCACCTTTCCCTTCTCCCTCTACTCCCTCTCAAAAGCTCCACTGAGGATCCGTTGGTTATGGCATAAGAAGACCAAGGCTTTGAGGTTTTGGTTGGTAGTTGATCTCCTTCGGCTGGACAACACCAGCTTGTAGATGCTGTTGCTTCGTTCAGCATCTAGCGAAAGGGTTTTGGAGGTCGATGCCTCGGTGAACGACGTCGTTTGGCTTTCTTGTCCGCAGCAGCAGAAAGCATTTTTGAATGTTTGAGCGAATCGAAGTGTGTCTTCACAGTCGATTTCCTTTTATACTCCAACACACAGTTGCACGGGCTGCAGAACCGTTTCCCCCCACTTTCGTGCAAGACATCGGGGAACTGCTTTGCCCGGTCTTTAGCTGAAATGTTCGTGGGTAAATGTGATGGATTCGATTTGTTCATCTTGGTGTGTGAATTCCACACTTTCACACGACGGTGTTTGCCTTCTGTGATGCACGGGCTGATGACGTCGCGTCATCATCACTACTCGTCAAGATGAGTTAATTAATTTATTTTTTAACTTTGTGCGGAAAAATGCGGGGATTATGCGGCCTTTTGATAACTATGCTGCCTTTGAAAAATCTGCGCCAATTTGCTGATTATGCGGTAAATTCTGCAATCACAGAATCGCGTTTTTCTGGAGGGTCTATTCAGAGGATGGCTGAATTTACAAAACGTGGAGAAGATCGAGAGGGAGAAGTTGTCCGGTTACTACATTACACAAAAAATACAGGACCTTGTGAAAAGCGGAAAGAAACAGTTGAAGGAAACTGCTTAAAAGTACGAAGTAATGGGTGTTTTGATTTTTTTTTAAATTTGCGTTAATGTTCATTGTGTGTTATAAATGATTTACCTGCTTCTAATCATTTGATGTATGAGTATTTATTTACAGAAAATACATTCTATACATTCTGGTAAGGTAGGTGCTCTGATCTGAAATGATAGATGTTCATTGAGCTACTGAAATTGGGTGAGAGTGTTTCATCATCATATGACCAGCTTAACCATCAAGTCATCCCAGCTAAAGTTCTACTCAAGATCATACCAGTCTGACCAGCTAGACCACTGGGACCACCAGCTATCCCGACCAGCTAGACCACTGGGACCACCAGCTATCCCGACCAGCTACTGGTGACCAGCGAAACCACTGTGACCACCAGCTTTTACCAGTTATCCCGACCAGCTAATGGTGACCAGCTAGACCACTGTGACCACCAGCTACACCAGCTATCCTGACCAGCTACTGGATTTATAATTTCCTTACAGACCGTCCTCAGGCAGTGAAAATAGGCCCTTTTTGCTCCTCCACCCGCACCCTCAGCACTGGCTCCCCGCAGGGCTGCGTGCTGAGCCCTCTACTCTACACTCTCTACACACACGACTGCTCTCCCATTTACCCCTCTAACTCCATTATCAAATTTGCAGATGACACCACTGTGGTCGGCCAAATACATAAGGGAGACGACGAGTCGGCATACAGAGACGAGATCCTGAAGCTGTCTGCGTGGTGTTCATCAAATAATCTGTATCTGAACACAAGTAAAACAAAATAAATCATCATAGACTTCAGAAAGCACCGTCCAGAACCCGCCCCCCTTCACCTCAATGGAGAGGGTCTCCACCTTTAAGTTCCTGGGGGTTCACATTTCGGAGAGCCTCAGCTGGACAGCACACACCACTGCAGCAGTTAAGAAGGCCCAGCAGCGACTACACTTCCTGAGGGTGCTTCGGAGAAACCGACTTAACAAGAAGCTGCTGGTGTCCTTCTACCGGGCGACCATCGAGAGCGTGCTGTCATACTCCATCTCGGGGTGGTATGCAGGATGCTCAGCTGCGGACAAGAAAGCCCTGCAGAGAGTGATCAGGATGGCAGAGAATACCATCGGCTGCCCCCTGCCCTCTCTGGAGCACATCTCCACCTCCCGCTGCCTCAGCAGAGCTAACTAAATGATAAAGGACAGCTCTCACCCGGGTCACAGACTGTTCTCTCTCCTGCCTTCTGGGAGGAGATACAGGAGCTTCAAGTCACGGACAAACAGACTCAAAAACAGTTTCTACCCCTGGGCCGTCAGGCTGCTCAACCACCACACATAATAATAACTGTAACCATTCTCACACACACACACACTTTTAATGCACTTTATATACTATTTCTTTTATGTCAATATTTTTAACTATTTATTCCCCCGTATGATTGTATGTCCTATTGCTGTGTTTTTTGGTGTTATGTATTTGTTTGTATATTTTTTGCACACCGGGACAGAGTTGCACTCTGCATCTCGTTATACTTTGTGTATAGTGACAATAAAAGGCTTTAACTTTAACTTACTGGTGACCAGTGAAACCACTGTGACCACCAGCTTTTACCAGTTATCCCGACCAGCTAATGGTGACCAGCTAGACCACTGTGACCAAACCAGCTAAAGTGCCCAAAACCCCTCTTAACCAGCTAATATTAAACCAGCCTTGTTGGTCTTAGCTGTTTTTTTTCAGCAGGGACACTGGTTATACCATAGTAATTAATGCTGCAAAGCTGGGTATTAGCTCTAACGCCATCGAATAGGACGTATATTTACCTTCTTTCTCCTACCAAATCGTCGTTGAAGTTGATGGTGATGATTGTAAAGAAGTCTTGAATGTAGCATGTAACGACTGTAAAGATGGTAGTAAAGTCGTCCCATTTGTTCCATTTAGTTTCGACAGAGCAAAACCAAAACGAGTAGCGCTTCAGTACGATCTGCCATTGTTGTTGTTGTTGATGATGTGAGGTGTTTCCGCTCGGTTTGGCTTGATGAAGCAGGTACGCAAACGGTTACGTCATGACGCAAAACCATGACGCAATGACGCAGCACGGAAAAGCTCTGGCACGGAGCAAGAACATGGATGTAGGGCTAGAAGGGGAAAAGCCTTGGGGCCTTCTCACTTCGGTTAAATGGATTCCTTGCGTCCCTCACTTGCGTCGTTTCCCTGCGACTAGTCCCTCCCGCCAGGGAAGCATGGAGAGATGCAAGGAAACCACGAGAAGCAGGGAAATTAGATTTAAGATCAATGGGACGTCCTTTCCTCCGGAGCGTCATGTGAGGCGACGTCCGTTAGTGATGACGCTGCACAGCTGATCGTCTGACAGCAGCCAGCTCTGTCCCTGTTATTTCCACACACACCCCCGCCTCTCGTACACATTTACTGACACAAACATGTAGACCCAAATACATTAAATAAAATAAGAACTAATTCTCAAAAAAGATAAACGCCATGCTTAAAATATAAACGAAAAAAGCGATCATGAAAATGTTTCCAATAAATGAAGAAAATGATTTTTGACCACTTTGTTGTTCAGACATATGTGTAACTAAATGATACATTAATTGAAACAAAACACGGTATAAACTGGGGAGTGACTCCCGTGAGGTTCATGTATTTTATTCACTCCGCTGGGAAACTGCTCTCATGTCAAGAAGCATCAGATCAGTGCATGCACTGCCTCGTCCAACCCAACACACGCTCACTCCCTAAGCGTCCAATAGCGACGTTTGGTCAGTGTCCGTGGCGTGCAGTTGTGACGCTCCTAGGCTCCTTCAGCTTCATAAAGGGACGCAAATAGCTTTCAACTGATTGCAATGTATTCCCATCTGCGGCGGGATTTGACGCTCACCGAAGCACGGCATTCGTTTGTGTCGGCTGCCCTTAAAGGCAATGTGAGCGTCCATTCTCATAGGATAACAGAGAATTGTACACCCGGAAGTAAGTATTCCCCTTACTGTCGAGTAAGTGAGTCAGCTGCAGCTGACCACGCCCCCCGGCAGGAGAGGGGCAGTGCTCTGAGATCAGCTGCTGGGCTGCAGCGGGGAGAAGAGGGGGAGAAAAAGAGATCTCCGTCCTCCGTGTTTTATTCTTATATGATTATATAGAGTCGTTATTCATTTGTTTTAAAGCTCAATAAATAACAAAGAAGACCTTTGACCGGCACTTTTCTAATTTTGTCCGGAAGATATAAACTTTAACGGACATGTTGACCGGCGAAATAAAAATCTAACTGAAACTCTGCCGCATGGTCCCCTCGTTCCTTGGAAGAGCCGGAGAGGAGGGTGTTTGTCATCTGCTGGTGGACTACCGGAGAGAATTACAGCGAGGGAGGGATTGCATTGAATTACAGCGAGGGAGCAAGCGCTTGCCTCGGGGAGGGAGAAAAAGAGCCAGAGTATAAACAGAAGGGCAACCATGAGCGGGAAGTCTTCTTCGCTGCTTTTGTGGCAGACTACAGCGCCACTTACAGGCCTGGAATATGTACTACAGCGTCTCCAGCGCAATGGCCGGCCGTGGCCCAACCCCACATTCCCCTGATAGGTGGAGAATTGAGCAATAAGCGGAGCACCACTTCCGTGACGTAGAAAATAATTCAAGATCAGTCTGTATCAGATCCGTTGCAGCCCCGTTTTTAGAGATTTGGGTATGGAGGAAAAGAGAGAGGGTTGTGTTTTCTGACACTTGGTGAGTTCCCTGGAACACCGGGGACTAGGGGCGTAACGGTTCACAGAAGTCACGGTTCGGTTCGTACCTCGGTTTGGGGGTCACGGTTCGGTTCGTACCTCGGTTTGGGGGTCACGGTTCGGTACGGTTCGGTACAACAAGAAAAAGCAAAAAAAAGTCCCAAATGCATAATTCCAGGTTTGTTGTTATTTACTTTTGAACAGTAGAGCAAGTTTCAGTTTAAAAATGACATTTTGAACAATTAACTGTATTAAACAGTTAAAAACAAACCACACACACTCAGATGGCCATAGTATCTATAATGGCTGATGTCAAACTAAAAGGTTTCATCAAGCTGTAAATCTAAAAAGAATGTCTTGAAAATATTACATCATAAATAATAAGAAAGTGTTTCTAGAGCGCAAAGTCGTTGAAAAAATATGCCAAAAGCTTCCGTTATTTATTTTGGTCTCTCTGCTTTCATGTCTATTGGTTTCTTAAAAACAGCGGGGATCAGCTGTTGAACTGCTGTTGTCTTTTGCCGGGCTCCGGTGATTGGCAAATCTGGGTGATGCCTTCTGATGTGATTTAGCATGTTTGGCGTGTGTTTCCATTAGCATACCGCACCGCTATCGGACAACGCCGACACACCGTCCTCTTCCGATCCACTGCGCATTGCTTATCGTTTTATAGATCTTTTGTCATCCACCATCTTTGTTTGTGACGTAAAGAGTGTAAGAGTCACGTTTCTGAATCGGGCACTCTGAGTGGATGCAGTCACAGCCAATCGGATTCAGAGTGTTGCCTGCCAGTTCCGTTGCTATGGTTCCGTTGCTATGGTTCCGTTGTTATGTGTACTGAAACGAGAGCCGGTATAATTCCGCAAGCGAAAACAAAATAAAAATTGGAATACGTTATTTTAGTGTCTTAAAAGTAGACTGAGGTTTGAAGGGTTAACGTTACATCTTAGGATAATTTTTAGTCATGTTCTGTATACATACAGAACATATATATAGATATAGATATAAGGGTATTGACTTAGTGTGGTTTATCTTTTTGTCACTGCTTTTAATTTAAACTGAGCTGTTGTGTTCATCAGTAAAGTGGAACTTCTGTGTGAACTATTCACATCTTAAAATGCACTGTAACTTTGTATTCATGTCTTTTTTTCTTTTAACGTTTCTTTTATTATCTTTTACTGTTTTTAAATGCTTTTGTCTGAATGTCTTTCATTTTTGTAAAGCACCTTGAATTGCCTTGTGTTGAAAGGTGCTATATAAATAAACTTGCCTTGCCTTGGTTACTCCATGTTTACTAGCTATAACATTAACGTTACATCACTCTTTTTCACTTCATACTCAGTCAGCCAGAGCGCAGATATCACCATTAGATTCACAAACCTGAAACATCATCCATTTCTTCACTGCTGGTGATGACATTGTTGTCAGCTGCTGATACTGCTGCTGCTGCTGCTGCTTGTGGCGCCTGCTTCGATGAAAATAACTTTCTAATATCCATAACTTTATAGGCTATTAGCTTAAAACTCGTCAGGCACTAAGAAGGATCACTTCTTCTTCAGGGCAGGGAAGGCTACGCAGTACGCAGGCTAATGTCCCGCAGAGGCTGCCTCTCTGGTGGACTCCGGTACTGCACATTACTCCTGAGACATTTAAAAAAAATATATATATATATATATTTTTTTTTCCACATGAAACATCCGGGGCTTTTCAAAAAACATCCGGGGCTTGAGCCCAAGTAGCCACCCCCTAGCGCCGCCTCTGGACTGTATATATAAAGGTTAAAACGAAATAGACAAGTGTTAAGCGTTAAGTGGGATAATACTGTAGAACAAACGGCTTCTGTTTGAGGTTGATAAAATAAGGTCATCCTTGTAACTTAGAGAGATATTTTATTATGTACGTAGGAACTGTATGCATCGCTAAGGTTAATTTAAATTGGCTATGCTCAAGTATGTAGACAAGCTAACGTCGAAGTAGTGTATGTGAAATCAACCTCACAATAAGATGTGTGTATATTACAATTATTAATGTCATGTTGGTTGAGCTGGAGTTCATTATTGAGCTTACACGTTAATGTCACAGTCATCTGAAGAACGAACCCAAACCTTGTTGTTTTTATTAATTGCATTACCAAATGGGTATCAAATAAACAGTAAGCATTGGTAACACAACTTCCAAAGTTACAGTAAAATAAAAAGGACTCGGACAATACACAATCCAACATGTTCAACAGAAGAGAATCAGTTATATTGTTTGTACACATGGTACTTTACATATATATATATATATCTGTTTGTTTAAGGTGTCCAGGTGATGCAGACAGGCTGGACCAGAGAGTGAGAGACAGAACTGGACGCCTCACAGCAGTGAACTTCAGCACAGGTACAAAGACTCTTTTTTTCATACTGTACAAAGAATCAAGAAAGATATTGGTTTAAATGAATGAAGTCTTGACTTTAATACACTGATATGTATTCCATTAAACAATACTAATACTAGATCACCTACACAGTTAAGTTGAGGCTTTTTTCCATGCAAAAAGTTAAATTTGAGATATTTAGCAATATGACTTTGTCAGCTTTCTAATTTAATGTATTGAAGGCAAAGATATTTAACACATAGTGAGAACTGCTACTATGTATCTCTCAATATTGTCTGTATAAACATGGTAAAAGTTATTCTTTCAGTGAGACAACAGAGCAAGCTTCTACAGTTCCACGACGTTTTGACAGCTCAATATTATTTTGATAATAACATATATTTCAGCTCACTGTTGAAGTAAAAAAAAACATTTCAAAATAATCATATCTACAGCCCCTAAACACACAAACACACCGCTTTCATAAATAACACACTTGTTCTGCAATAATATGTTTTATGTTTCCTGTCATTTTTGTTAGGAAAGGACATGCCTGAAAGACATGACATTTTCTCCTTCTCTGAGGGTCAAGGAGAACATCCAAGAGGAACATTAAAAGCTGATGTTATGAGATTTTAAGACCAGTACACTAAGAAACTACTTTTATTGTAAAAACAGTCAGCTGATCGAATACACCTATTTCCACATCTAAATCAGCTGATTATTTCTATTTGCCTCACTTTATGAGGTCCACATCACTTGTGCCTTGTACCGCAGAGTTTGCAACGTCACAAATAAATGGGGCCAATCTTCAGTCAGATGTGAATGTGTAATTAACACTTTCAGTAAGAATAATGGACACAAGGAATACAAATACAATTTATTGAAATGTGAACCAAAAGTTAATCAAATGTTTTAAATAAAAAGCACATATGGACAGAAGGTGTAAACCTATTCAATGTATAAGTGAACACATTTAGTCAAATAAAGTGACAGACTAGGCCTGTGCAGGTGGTATCAGCTATGCCCAGCATGGGCTCCTCCATCAGGCCTGGTCCTCCTCGCTGAAGAAAGACCCTCAGTCCTCTCCAAACCAAGAGAGTGGACGTCCATCACACGGAGGTTTCTCCCTGAAGTCTATGCTGCTCTCTGGACACCACGCTGTCTCAATCCATCCACACTGAATATGAGAGGGGGAAAATGAAAATAATAAATGTTTTAGACAATAAGAAACATAAAGTTGAGTTGCTCAGTTTTTTTAGATTGTCAATACTATTACTGTATAACTAATATATCAGGTTAAGAGGCACCTTCAAATAAAGATGGGTCTTTAAATACATGTTGTCTTTTTAATTGTTTGTCTAAAGTCAAGGATCTAGAACTGGTACTTAGTTTCAATGATACAGTCTGGTTATTATGCTGTTTGGAGGAGGCCTCACAGGTAAGAGCACTAACTAGCTACCATCACATGTACCTAAGCTTGACTTAAATGTATTAAACGTATAATTAAGTGATATCAAAATATTAATAACTAATGTCATGCAAACATATTAATATTGTCTTGATTCCAGTGTGGAATTTAGCACAATTGCACAAACGTTAAGATTCTGAAGTATTATGCTAAAAACTCAACTTTGATTATTATTTATAGTTTCATGTCCGCTTACCTTAAAAACATAAAATGCGACGGCAGCGTGCAGATGGGGAGCATGTTAGCTTAGCTTGGTAGCTTCAGCTAGCTCTGGAACTTCCAGCTCGGTGGCAGCAGGTCCCGCCTCGGCCCCGCCTCTTTGCCCTTATTTGGAGCAGGCTGGAACAAGCGGGAGTTGAACTCTGACGTCACTGTCGAGCCGTTAGTGGCCGACTCCGCCTACTAAGGGCTTCTCTGCAACTCTGCAGAATCCTATGGGTGACTTCACTGACCCTACGTCCATTTATATATACAGTCTATGGTATTGACCTGTAGTGTCTTGCAAAATATATGGCTATATAGATTGTTACAATATGTTTAAAGGTCGTTGAAATTAGAGGAAGACATTTTCACCTACAAGACCTTCAAGTTGTATTCCTGTCTATATTCTGAAGCTTTCTAAAGATGTTATTTTTTTATATAATTCACAGACATCTGTTTAGCTGTTGACATTTAATGGTTGTGATAAAGCGTCGGCATCAGCAAAAATATTGACATTAAAATATTGATTAGAAAGAGTTATGTTATATCTAATGTAAACATTAATGGACCAAGGATAGACCCCTGTGGAACCTCTTTCTGATGGTAAAATGGCCTGAATGAGTACAGTGAGCAACGGTAATAGTTTATGGTTCAAAGTGACGCTCTATCTAGCTTATATGAGACTAAGGCTCTATGCACACTTTTAGAAATCAGTAGGCTTTAGCTTGTTGTTAAATTAGCACATATTTATAACATTATTACATTTAAGTGACTGTGGTGCCTTGTTCTTTAGGGAGCTTTGTGTGTGTGTTTGCTGTGGAAACAAATACAAGTTGACAACTGAAGTGCATCATTTGAATATTATTGAGAACATTTGAAAAACTTTTGAAATCCACACAACATATTTTAACAGTGAGTTGTGTCAAACAGTCCACCTCACTCTTGCTGAACAGTCTCAGTGCACTAGTGAAGGTGTTCTCCCATGTGGTCTGGTTCTCTGAGACTCTTCTCACAGGGAGCAGAGACGTCAGGTTTTTCTCCAGTGTGGGTAGGCTGGTGGAGCTTCACACTGTATGAGTCACTGAACTCTTTCTTCCACTGGTCAAAGGAGTGGATTCGCTGGTGGCGCTTCAATGAGCGTGAGTCCGTGAAACTTTTCTCACACTGGTCACAGGAGTAGGGTTTTTCTCCAGTGTGGGTTCGCTGGTGAATCTTCAAATTGCCTGAATGGCTAAAGCTCTTCCCACACTGGTCACAGGTGAAAGGTTTTTTGCCAGTGTGGGTTCGCTGGTGAATCTTCAAATTGCCTGAATGGCTAAAGCTCTTCTCACACTGGTCACAGGTGAAAGGTTTTTCTCCAGTGTGGATTCTCTGGTGAATCTTCAAAGAGCCTGACTGGCTAAATCTCTTCTCACACTGGTCACAGGTGAAAGGTTTTTCTCCAGTGTGGGTACGTTTGTGGATCTTCAAATTCCCTGAACTCCAGAAACTCTTCTCACACTGGTCACAGGTGTGTGGTTTTCCTATCCTGGCTGTAGACTGATGTTGATCCAGCTGTTCTCCAATGATACTCTTCTCCTCCTCATCATAAAGTCTATCTGGGTTTTTGCAGGTCTCTTCCTATAAAACAAATCAACAGAGAAAGTGACACAAGTGTATTAGGACACATATGAATGTCTTGATGCAAGTTAAAAATGGACGTGACAGAAGTAAAGTAAGGATTTTAATGAAACCCGAGATTGCATTCTGACTCGTTGTAGCCTAAAATACCGCTGAATAAAGGAAGAAGTATAAATACCTATTAACTTGATACAACAAAACAACAAAGACACACTGATTGGTTGTTTGATTCAGAATGACGTGTTGTTATTTTTAAATGAATACAAAGGGGTTGGCTGTCACAGAGACATTTTTTTAAATATTATTCAAAACATGCTAAATTTAAATGTGTTTTTTTCAACCAATGTCATGATGGAATATTGCATACTTTATCTGTTGTAAGGTTAGAGTTATGTATAGCTAAATACAAAAAACTAAAAGGGTTGAAGCACACAAACTTGTTTCATTGTTTTATAAATTAGTTATAGTATCCAGGTATCACTACCTATTAAAATATCTACATCGTGAATTTGAAAATAATTAACATTAAATGATCACATTATATCAGTAAATTCAGAGGTAGGAAGTACATTTACTCAGGTACTGCACTTAAGTACAATTTGGAGGTAATTTTACTTGACTTGAGTATTTCCATTTTATGCTACTGTGTACTTCTACTCCACTACAGTTCAGAGGTAAATTGTGTACTTCTACTCCACTACATGTATTTAATACCTTTAGTTACTTCACAGATCTGGATGTATGATGTGAAATATAACCAAGTGTTGAATCAGACTTTAGTTCCACCTGGAGTAAATCCACCAGCTACCCTGCAGTCTACAAAGTACTTCAGACTAGCTGCACCTTCACCAGCTTTGAGAACACTTTCATGATCAATCATTATAAAACATATCATATTTATTATTCTGAAATGGACCAATCTGCACAACGACTACTTTTACTGTCGCTACTTTCACTATATTTTGATGAGAATACTTTTCTACTTTTACTTGAGGAACATTCTGAATGCAGGACTTTTACTGTAACAGAGTATTCCTTCACTCTGATACTTCTACTTTTACTAAGTACAAGATCTGAGTACTTCTACTTTTATTCAAGATCTGAAAACTTCTACTTTTAGTCAAGTACAATATCTGAGTATTTCTCCTTTTACTCAAGTACAAGATCTGAGTACTTCTACTTTTACTCAAGTACAAGATCTGAGTACTTCTACTTTTAGTCAAGTACAATATCTGAGTACTTCTACTCAAGTACAAGATCTGAGTACTTCTCCTTTTACTCAAGTACAAGATCTGAGTACTTCTCCCACCTCTGAGTAAATGTGAATGATCAGCTGTTACCATCTCTCGTATGCGACTGTAGCTTTAGCACTCACTATTTGCTACAGGTGACTTCCTGTTTACATTTTTGATTGATTTTGCCAGATGTTTCCTAGCAACCAATATGATTCACTCAATATAACGAATGCTTTTTTAATTCTTCATTGTTTTCACTCAAATATGAATAATTATTTAACCAGGATTTTCACTTTTAAAAGTTAAAGTAACTTACCTCTGCTGATGAAGTCATTCGGCTGCTTGTGTTATCGTCTACCTGAAGTTCAGCCATCTGCAATAACAGAGATTACCATATTACTTATTAGCCAACTACAGGAATTAAAATAAACATTTTGTGTTTTTCTAAATGTTAACCTTGAGACCATTCATTTGACAAAAACAATCACTACCACAAAGCTCAGAGAGATGGAGTCCATCCAGTTAGACTCTTGCACATCTGACACAGAGACATATCTTGTTGTGCTTTAGTTTGTGCATTTTTTCAATAAATGCAGCTTTAAAATGAGGTAAAGCCATATATCACAAATATAAATGAAGACAGTCTTGTGCAGAGAAACATCCATTTCAGTCGCAGTATCCAACATGCAGAACAACAAACTCTATTTTCATTAAATATCAAAATAAGTTTGAAAGAGTAAAATAAATCTCCCCCTGCCAGCCAAACAATAGCTCCCGTAAACATCTCATAGAAACGACAGAGCTGCAGAAATGCTGTTTTTCTTACCGTTGTTGTGTGAAAGTAGTTTCAATAACTCGTGCCGGTTGATGGACGTCTTCACGTGGGTCAGGTTTGAAAGATGCAAAGGTGTTTCCATGGTAACACAATTCAAAGGTTCCAATTCAAGTTTTATTTTGATTTGTCTTTGTTGTTGTTGTATTTGTGTCATCTGTTCCCTCTAGCTTAAATAGAGGGTTGTGCTGTGTATGTTACTTTGATGTATTGTATGGAAAATCCACCATTGTCCCGAAGTATACTTTTATCCTGCTGAAGTGTGTTTCAGGTTCAGGGGGCAGAGTATGATATGGCTTTTTCCCAAGCTCGGTGAATACTGAGGGGACGGACAGAGTGATGTAATTTTGAGATCGTAGTCTATAGCTGTACTGTTTGTGTGATATGTAGAGTGGCAGCAGTCCAAGCATGGCGGTATAGATGAATTTGTACCAGTGCAGAGATCTGCGCATTGATAGCGATGTCCAGTTAACTAAAACGTACAGCGTGCAATGGTGTGTGAGGGGTTTACAGTTGGTTATGAACCTCAGAGCCCCATGGTAAACAGCGTCCAGCAGATGAAGGGAGTGAGCTGAGGCGTTCATGTACACAACATCCCTGTAGTCCAAGAGCCGCAACAATTTGGCAGCTACAAGCCATTTCCTAGCACTTGTGGAGAAGCGGGGCCTTGTTTCTTAAAAAAAAATCCCAGTTTTAATTTCATTTTCCTTAAAAGATAGTCAATATGAGGTTTAAAGCAGAGGTTTTCATCTATAGTGATGCCTAAGTTTCTGTAGCTGTTAACAGCTTCTATGGGGTTATGCTGTGCAGACTTGATGCAGGGAAGAACAGTTGGTAACTTTTTCTTCTTGGAAAACAACATGACTTTTGTCTTGTCTGAATTTGACACCAACCTGAGGTGGAACAGGTGTGACTGAAACGTGTCAAAAGCAGACTGCAGACGTTTAAATGCAAGGGACAGCAGTGCTAGCACAACAGTATAGAACAGTATCATCTGCATACAGATGTACAGA
>CM070493.1:6521715-6559229 GCA_036324585.1 Champsocephalus esox
TCTGTACATCTATATGCAGATGATACTGATCTATACTGTTGTGCTAGCACTGCTGCCCTTGCATTTGAACGTCTGCAGTCTGCTTTTGACACGTTTCAGTCACACCTGTTCCACCTCAGGTTGGTGTCAAATTCAGACAAGACAAAAGTCATGTTGTTTTCCAAGAAGAAAAAGTTACCAACTGTTCTTCCCTGCATCAAGTCTGCACAGCATAACCCCATAGAAGCTGTTCACACCTACAGAAACTTAGGTATCACTATAGATGAAAACCTCTGCTTTAAACCTCATATTGACTATCTTTTAAGGTAACTGAAATTCAAACTGGGATTTTTTTTAAGAAACCAGGCCCCCTTCTCCACAAGTGCTAGGAAATGGCTTGTAGCTGCCAAATTGTTGCGGCTCTTGGACTACAGGGATGTTGTGTACATGAACGCCTCAGCTCACTCCCTTCATCTGCTGGACGCTGTTTACCATGGGGCTCTGAGGTTCATAACCAACTGTTAACCCCTCACACACCATTGCACGCTGTACGTTTTAGTTGACTGGACATCACTATCAATGCGCAGATCTCTGCACTGGTACAAATTCATCTATACCGCCATGCTTGGACTGCTGCCACTCTACATATCACACAAACAGTACAGCTATAGACTACGATCTCAAAATTACATCACTCTGTCCGTCCCCTCAGTATTCACCGAGCTTGGGAAAAAGCCATATCATACTCTGCCCCCTGAACCTGAAACACACTTCAGCAGGATAAAAGTATACTTCGGGACAATGGTGGATTTTCCATACAATACATCAAAGTAACATACACAGCACAACCCTCTATTTAAGCTAGAGGGAACAGATGACACAAATACAACAAAGACAAATCAAAATCAAACTTGAATTGGAACCTTTGAATTGTGTTACCATGGAAACACCTTTGCATCTTTCAAACCTGACCCACGTGAAGACGTCCATCAACCGGCACGAGTTATTGAAACTACTTTCACACAACAACGGTAAGAAAAACAGCGTTTCTGCAGCTCGGTCGTTTCTATGAGATGTTTACGGGAGCTATTGTTTGGCTGGCAGGGGGAGATTTATTTTACTCTTTCAAACTTATTTTGATATTTTATGAAAATAGAGTTTGTTGTTCTGCATGTTGGATACTGCGACTGAAATGTATGTTTCTCTGCACAAGACTGACTTATTGTCTTCATTTATATTTGTGATATATGGCTTTACCTCATTTTAAAGCTGCATTTATTTAAAAAATGCACAAACAACTAAAGCACAACAAGATATGTCTCTATGTGTCAGATGTGCAAGAGTCTAACTGGATGGACTCCATCTCTCTGAGCTTTGTGGTAGTGATTGTTTTTGTCAAATGAATGGTCTCAAGGTTAACATTTAGAAAAACACAAAATGTTTATTTTAATTCCTGTAGTTGGCTAATAAGTAATATGGTAATCTCTGTTATTGCAGATGGCTGAACTTCAGGTAGACGATAACACAAGCAGCCGAATGACTTCATCAGCAGAGGTAAGTTACTTTAACTTTAAAAAGTGAGGATCCTGGTTAAATAATTATTAATATTTGAGTGAAAACAATGAAGAATTAAAAAAGCATTCGTTATACTGAGTGAATCATATTGGTTGCTAGGAAACATCTGGCAAAATCAATCAAAAATGTAAACAGGAAGTCACCTGTAGAAAATAGTGAGTGCTAAAGCTACAGTCGCATACGAGAGCTGGTAACATCTGATCATTCACATTTACTCAGAGGTGGGAGAAGTACTCAGATCTTGTACTTGAGTAAAAGGAGAAGTACTCAGATATTGTACTTGAGTAGAAGTACTCAGATATTGTACTTGACTAAAAGTAGAAGTACTCAGATCTTGAGTAAAAGTAGAAGTACTCAGATCTTGTACTTGAGTAAAAGTAGAAGTACTCAGATCTTGTACTTGAGTAAAAGGAGAAGTACTCAGATCTTGTACTTGACTAAAAGTAGAAGTTTTCAGATCTTGAATAAAAGTAGAAGTACTCAGATCTTGTACTTAGTAAAAGTAGAAGTATCAGAGTGAAGGAATACTCTGTTACAGTAAAAGTCCTGCATTCAGAATGTTCCTCAAGTAAAAGTAGAAAAGTATTCTCATCAAAATATAGTGAAAGTAGCGACAGTAAAAGTAGTCGTTGTGCAGATTGGTCAATTTCAGAATAATATATATGATATGTTTTATAATGATAGATCATGAAAGTGTTCTCAAAGCTGGTGAAGGTGCAGCTAGTCTGAAGTACTTTGTAGACTGCAGGGTAGCTGGTGGATTCACTCCAGGTGGAACTAAAGTCTGATTCAACAATTGGTTATATTTACCATCATTCATCCACATCTGTGAAGTAACTAAAGGTATTCAATACATGTAGTGGAGGAAAAGTACACAATTTACCTCTGAACTGTAGTGGAGTAGAAGTACACAGTAGCATAAAATGGAAATACTCAAGTCAAGTAAAAGTACCTCCAAATTGTACTTAAGTGCAGTACCTGAGTAAATGTACTTCCTACCTCTGAATTTACTGATATAATGTGATCATTTAATGTTCATTATTTTCAAATTCACGGTATAGATATTTTAAGAGCTAGTGATACCTGGATACTATCACTAATTTATAAAACAATGAAACAAGTTTGTGTGCTTCAACCCTTTTAGTTTTTTGTATTTAGCTATACATAACTCTAACCGTACAACAGATAAAGTAAGCAATATTCCGTCATGATATTGGTTGAAAAAAACACATTTAAATGTAGCATGTTTTGAATAATATTTAAAAAAATGTCTCTGTGAGAGCCAACCCCTTTGTATTCATTTAAAAATAACAACAAGTCATTCTGAATCAAACAACCAATCAGTGTGTCTTTGTTGTTTTGTTGTATCAAGTTAATAGGTATGTATACTTCTTCCTTTATTCAGCGGTATTTTAGGCTACAACGAGTCAGAATGCAATCTCGGGTTTCATTAAAAACCTTACTTTACTTCTGTCACGTCCATTTTTAACTTGCATCAAGACATTTATGTGTCCTAATACACTTGTGTCACTTTCTCTGTTGATTTGTTTTATAGGAAGAGACCTGCAAAAACCCAGATAGACTTTATGATGAGGGGGAGAAGAGTATCATTGGAGAACAGCTGGATCAACATCAGTCTACAGCCATGATAGGAAAACCACACACCTGTGACCAGTGTGAGAAGAGTTTCTGGAGTTCAGGGATATTGAAGCGCCACAAACGTACCCACACTGGAGAAAAACCTTTCACCTGTGACCAGTGTGAGAAGAGCTTTAGCCAGTCAGGCTATATGAAGATTCACCAGCGAACCCACACTGGAGAAAAACCTTTCACCTGTGACCAGTGTGGGAAGAGCTTTAGCCAGTCAGGCTATATGAAGATTCACCAGCGAACCCACACTGGAGAAAAACCTTTCACCTGTGACCAGTGTGGGAAGAGCTATAGCCAGTCAGGCCATTTGAAGACTCACAAGCGAACCCACACTGGAGAAAAACCCTACTCCTGTGACCAGTGTGAGAAAAGTTTCACGGACTCACGCTCATTGAAGCGCCACCAGCGAATCCACTCCTTTGTCCAGTGGAAGAAAGAGTTCAGTGACTCATACAGTGTGAAGCTCCACCAGCCTACCCACACTGGAGAAGGACCTGACGTCTGTGCTCCCTGTGAGAAGAGTCTCAGAGAACCAGACCACATGGGAGAACACCTTCACTAGTGCACTGAGACTGTTCAGAAAGAGTGAGGTGGACTGTTTGACACAACTCACTGTTAAAGGATGTTGTGTGGATTTCAAAAGTTGTTCAAATGTTCTCAATAATATTCAAATGCATGCACTTCAGTTGTCAACTTGTATTTGTTTCCACAGCAAACACACACACAAAGCTCCTTAAAGAACAAGGCACCACAGTCACTTAAATGTAATAATGTTATAAATATGTGGTAATTTAACAACAAGCTAAAGCCTACTGATTTCTAAAAGTGTGCATAGAGCCTTTAGTCTCATATAAGCTAGATAGAGCGTCACTTTGAACCATAAACTATTACCGTTGCTCACTGTACTCATTCAAGCCATTTTCATCAGAAAGAGGTTCCACAGGGGTCTATCCTTGGTCCATTAATGTTTACATTAGATATAACATAACTCTTTCTAATCAATATTTTAATGTCAATATTTGTGCTGATGCCGACGCTTTATCACAACCATTAAATGTCAACAGCTAAACAGATGTCTGTGAATTATATAAAAAAATAACATCTTTAGAAAGCTTCAGAATATAGACAGGAATACAACTTGAAGGTCTTGTAGGTGAAAATGTCTTCCTCTAATTTCAACAACCTTTAAATATATTGTAACAATCTATATAGCTATATATTTTGTAAGACACTACGGGTCAATACCATAGACTGTATATATAAATGGACGTAGGGTCCGTGAAATCACCCATAGGATTCTGCAGAGTTGCAGAGAAGCCCTTAGTAGGCGGAGTCGGCCACTAACGGCTCAACAGTGACGTCAGAGTTCAACTCCCGCCTGTTCCAGCCTGCTCCAAATAAGGGCAAAGAGGCGGGGCCGAGGCGGGACCTGCTGCCACCGAGCTGGAAGTTCCAGAGCTAGCTGAAGCTACCAAGCTAAGCTAACATGCTCCCAATCTGCACACTGCCGTCGCATTTTACGTTTCTAAGGTAAGCGGACATGAAACTATAAATAATAATCTAAGTTATTGAGTTTTTAGCAAAATACTTCAGAATCTTAACGTTTGTGCAATTGTGCTAAATTCCACACTTGAATCAAGACAATATTAATATGTTTGCATGACATTAGTTATTTATATTTTGATATCACTTAATTATACGTTTAATACATTTAAGTCAAGCTTAGGTACATGTGATGGTAGCTAGTTAGTGCTCTTACCTGTGAGGCCTCCTCCAAACAGCATAATAACCAGACTGTATCATTAAAACTAAGTACCAGTTCTAGATCCTTGACTTTAGACAAACAATTAAAAAGACAACATGTATTTAAAGACCCATCTTTATTTGAAGGTGCCTCTTAACCTGATATATTAGTTATACAGTAATAGTATTGACAATCTAAAAAAACTGAGCAACTCAACTTTATGTTTCTTATTGTCTAAAACATTTATTATTTTCATTTTCCCCCCTCTCATATTCAGTGTGGACGGATTGAGACAGCGTGGTGTCCAGAGAGCAGCATAGACTTCAGGGAGAAACCCCCGTGTGATGGACGTCCACTCTGTTGGTTTGGAGAGGACTGAGGGTCTTTCTTCAGCGAGGAGGACCAGGGCTGATGGAGGAGCCCATGCTGGGCAAAGCTGATACCACCTGCACAGGCCTAGTCTGTCACTTTATTTGACTAAATGTGTTCACTTATACATTTAATGGGTTTACACCTTCTGTCCATATGTGCTTTTTATTTAAAACATTTGATTAACTTTTGGTTCACATTTCAATAAATTGTATTTGTATTTGCACTCCTTTTGTCCATTATTCTTACTGAAAGTGTTAATTACACATTCACATCTGACTGAAGATTTGCCCCATTTATTTGTGACGTTGCAAACTCTGCGGTACAAGGCACAAGTGATGTGGACCTCATAAAGTGAGGCAAATAGAAATAATCAGCTGATTTAGATGTGGAAATAGGTGCATTCGATCAGCTGACTGTTTTTACAATAAAAGTAGTTTCTTAGTGTACTGGTCTTAAAATCTCATAACATCAGCTTTTAATGTTCCTCTTGGATGTTCTCCTTGACCCTCAGAGAAGGAGAAAATGTCATGTCTTTCAGGCATGTCCTTTCCTAACAAAAATGACAGGAAACATAAAACATATTATTGCAGAACAAGTGTGTTATTTATGAAAGCGGTGTGTTTGTGTGTTTAGGGGCTGTAGATATGATTATTTTGTAATGTTTTTTCTTTACTTCAACAGTGAGCTACAAAGACAATCAGATTATGAATGAACAGTATGAAGTTCATCAACATTGAAATATATGTTATTATCAAAATAATATTGAACTGTTATCAAAACGTCGTGGAACTGTAGAAGCTTGCTCTGTTGTCTCACTGAAAGAATAACTTTTACCATGTTTATACAGACAATATTGAGAGATACATAGTAGCAGTTCTCACTATGTGTTAAATATCTTTGCCTTCAATACATTAAATTAGAAAGCTGACAAAGTCATATTGCTAAATATCTCAAATTTAACTTTTTGCATGGAAAAAAGCCTCCACTTAACTGATGTGTAGGTGATCTAGTATTAGTATTGTTTAATGGAATACACATCAGGTGTATTAAAGTCAAGACTTCATTCATTTTAAACCAATATCTTTCTTGATTCTTTGTACAGTATGAAAAAAAGAGTCTTTGTACATGTGCTGAAGTTCACTGCTGTGAGGCGTCCAGTTCTGTCTCTCACTCTCTGGTCCAGCCTGTCTCCATCACCTGGACACCTTAAACAACAGAGAGATATATATATATATATACTATATATATATATATATCAGGGTTTCCGTTAGCCGGTAATTAACGGTTTTTAGCTGGTAAAATGTATTAAAAACCGGTAAATTCAAAACCTGCCGGTCAAAATGTCTGGTAATAATTAGGGAGGCTCCGATCGATCGGCCGCCGGTCATTATCGGCCGATATTCACTCTTAATAGTTTGATCGGTGCTCTCTATAAAGGCCGATCAGGAGAGCTGGATCTGATCGATATGGACATAAACGCGAGTGAAGTGTAACCGGACGCGAGAGAGAGATCAGATCAGCTGCTGAGTCTGACCGAGACACACAGCTCTGCAAAATCACCTGAAGCCCCGCCTACTGTTTAGCGGGCTGCAGGAGCTGCATGAGAAACTGAGGTGCTGTCAGAAGAGAGAGGGAGGGAGAGGGGAAAAGAGAGGATCCGTTTCTCCCGTGTTATTATTCAAATGTAATGTAAACTTTTGAATAATATATGTTATATACTACAAGTAGTTTGTTTGAATGTAATAATTATGTTGTTTGTTGTTTGTGGAATCATTTATTGAAAAATGAATCTGAATTTTTCGATCTGTTACGATTATAAACTGAAGCAATATAAAAATGAGCCCCGTGAACTGAGTTTTAAACTGAAGCATATCTGCTCATAGTCCGGTAATTACATGCTAACGGAAACTCTGCTACACAACTCTTATTATTATTGAAATATGACCGGTAAATTTCAAATTAGTCCGGTAAAATAAATTCTGCCCGGACATTTGACCGGCGAGAAAAAATCCTAGCGGAAACCCTGATATATATACAGCGGCGACTGGTCATTAGGGGCAGGTGGGGCACAGCCCCACCTAGTGTCAGCAGAAAGTATTAAAATAATGATTACAACAAAATGTAAAAAATAAATTAAAAAATATATAAAATATATTTTAAGATCATGTTTAATCATCTGATTCGTCTGCACGTTGCTGTTTTAGTATGTGTTCTTCTAATTAGTGTCTACAGTGTGTGCCTATTGAGCTGTTTAGAGCCATGTGGGACAAAACCTGATCCTGCCCCTCCCTCTGACTGTCTAAGTGAACGGTGACTGTAAAAACTACACTGCGCATGCTCAGAGTATTTTCCTATTTAATGTGTGTGGCAAAAAATAATGACCATAGGGGCAAAGTGCTGCCATCCCCACCATACGTCATCTCACATCATTCAGAGCTGATTGGCTGTAAGTACGTGTGCCGCGAAAAGTGTGGTGTGTGAAGAGGAGGAGAGAGAGCTGCAGTGACGCGTCCTAAAACCAGAAAGTAAGCTGCGCATGGCTTCCCTCCACAAAAAAGCAACGAGATTTCTCCACAGGATTTTAGAAAATAGCTCAAAATAAGATCTGTGGGAAACGTAGCTGTTAGATAAATGTACGTTTTGTTCAGCCGGATAATATCCACATGTCAACCCTACTTTTATCATTTTCGAATCAAAAATCTATTGATTAGATTAGATTTATGATTTAAACTACAAGAAGATAAGGAGGACTTTTACAAAAAAGTAACAGCGATTTTTGTCCAGAAGGATAGGCAAATGGACTTAATCTTCATGTCAAGGTAAGACTGCAATTTTATTGAAAATGGGACCTTACTAAGAGAGAATAATTCAATATTTAAATGTTAAATTACATTTTTTTGGGTATCATTCTGTTGAACTGTCTGTTTAAAAGTAATTGAAGCATCAGACAAAAAAAGCTTTTGAAAATAATATTATATTTTGATTTAATATATTTGTAAACCTGAAGAGTCAGGAGCCTCACCAGCCATGAACCTCTCTGCAGAAGCTTATATATAGACATCTGAGTTTTTTGCCCCACCACTTTTGTACATATAGAAACGCCACTGTATATATATATATATATATATATATATATATATGTAAAGTACCATGTGTACAAACAAAATAACTGATTCTCTTCTGTTGAACATGTTGGATTGTGTATTGTCCGAGTCCTTTTTATTTTACTGTAACTTTGGAAGTTGTGTTACCAATGCTTACTGTTTATTTGATACCCATTTGGTAATGCAATTAATAAAAACAACAAGGTTTGGGTTCGTTCTTCAGATGACTGTGACGTTAACGTGTAAGCTCAATAATGAACTCCAGCTCAACCAACCATATTGTAATATCTAAGTAATCATCTTGAGATATGACATTATTAATTGTAATATACACACATCTTATTGTGAGGTTGATTTCACATACACTACTTTGACGTTAGCTTGTCTACATACTTGAGCATAGCCAATTTAAATTAACCTTAGCGATGCATACAGTTCCTACATACATAATAAAATATCTCTCTAAGTTACAAGGGTGACCTTATTTTATCAACCTCAAACAGAAGCCGTTTGTTCTACAGTATTATCCCACTTAACGCTTAACACTTGTCTATTTCGTTTTAAACCTTTATATATACAGTCCAGAGGCGGCGCTAGGGGGTGGCTACTTGGGCTCAAGCCCCGATTCAGAAACGTGACTCTTACACTCTTTACGTCACAAACAAAGATGGTGGATGACAAAAGATCTATAAAACGATAAGCAATGCGCAGTGGATCGGAAGAGGACGGTGTGTCGGCGTTGTCCGATAGCGGTGCGGTATGCTAATGGAAACACACGCCAAACATGCTAAATCACATCAGAAGGCATCACCCAGATTTGCCAATCACCGGAGCCCGGCAAAAGACAACAGCAGTTCAACAGCTGATCCCCGCTGTTTTTAAGAAACCAATAGACATGAGAGCAGAGAGACCAACATAAATAACGGAAGCTTTTGGCATATTTTTTCAACGACTTTGCGCTCTGGAAACACTTTCTTATTATTTATGATGTAATATTTTCAAGACATTCTTTTTAGATGTACAGCTTGATGAAACCTTTTAGTTTGACATCTGAGTGTGTGTGGTTTGTTTTTAACTGTTTAATACAGTTAATTATTCAAAATGTCAGAGTTCCTTATTTTTAAACTGAAACTTGCGCTACTGTTCAAAAGTAAATAACAACAAACCTGGAATTATGCATTTGGGACTTTTTTTTGCTTTTTCTTGTTGTACCGAACCGTACCGAACCGTGACCCCCAAACCGAGGTACGAACCGAACCGTGACTTCTGTGAACCGTTACGCCCCTAGTCCCCGGTGTTCCAGGGAACTCACTAAGTGTCAGAAAACACAACCCTCTCTCTTTTCCTCCATACCCAAATCTCTAAAAACGGGCTGCAACGGATCTGATACAGACTGATCTTGAATTATTTTCTACGTCACGGAAGTGGTGCTCCGCTTATTGCTCAATTCTCCACCTATCAGGGGAATGTGGGGTTGGGCCACGGCCGGCCATTGCGCTGGAGACGCTGTAGTACATATGCCAGGCCTGTAAGTGGCGCTGTAGTCTGTCACAAAAGCAGCGAAGAAGACTTCCCGCGCATGGTTGCCCTTCTGTTTATACTCTGCTCTGGCATAACGAGGGGACCATGCGGCAGAGTTTCAGTTAGATTTTTATTTCGCCGGTCAACATGTCCGTTAAAGTTATATCTTCCGGACAAAATTAGAAAAGTGCCGGTCAAAGGTCTTCTTTGTTATTTATTGAGCTTTAAAACAAATGAATAACGACTATATAATCATATAAGAATAAAACACGGAGGACGGAGATCTCTTTTTCTCCCCCTCTTCTCCCCGCTGCAGCCCAGCAGCTGATCTCAGAGCACACATGCCCCTCTCCTGCCGGGGGGCGTGGTCAGCTGCAGCTGACTCACTTACTCGACAGTAAGGGGAATACTTACCTCCGGGTGTACAATTCTCCGTTATCCTATGAGAATGGACGCTCACATTGCCTTTAAGGGCAGCCGACACAAACGAATGCTGTGCTTCCATGAGCGTCAAATCCCGCCGCAGATGGGAATACTGTAGCGATCCTGCATAGGATGTTCAGGGTGTCACTCAGGCATCCCCCGTCGCTCTGCCAATCACAGTGATGCTGGTTGAGGTGCGGGCCTGTGGTTGGGGGAGCGGACGGGGGAGGGCGGGGAGTTGTGACGTAGACACTGCTATATCTATATGTGTAGGGGTAGGAGTTAAGAGTGTGTGGGAAGTGTGAGGTAGAACCCCCACAATGTACCTGTACCTGTGATCATCTGTAAAGAATATCTGTTATTAAAGCCTAATAACGAGAAGCCTGTTTCCGACTCACCTTGTGAACGTTACAATACATTGCAATCAGTTGAAAGCTATTTGCGTCCCTTTATGAAGCTGAAGGAGCCTAGGAGCGTCACAGCTGGACGCCACGGACACTGACCAAACGTCGCTCCTGGACGATTATGGAGTGAGCGTGTGTTGGGTTGGACGAGGCAGTGCATGCACTGATCTGATGCTTCTTGACATGAGAGCAGTTTCCCAGCGGAGTGAATAAAATACATGAACCTCACGGGAGTCACTCCCCAGTTTATACCGTGTTTTGTTTCAATTAATGTATCATTTAGTTACACATATGTCTGAACAACAAAGTGGTCAAAAATCATTTTCTTCATTTATTGGAAACATTTTCATGATCGCTTTTTCGTTTATATTTTAAGCATGGCGTTTATCTTTTTTGAGAATTAGTTCTTATTTTATTTAATGTATTTGGCTCTACATGTTTGTGTCAGTAAATGTGTACGAGAGGCGGGGGTGTGTGTGGAAATAACAGGGACAGAGCTGGCTGCTGTCAGACGATCAGCTGTGCAGCGTCATCACTAACGGACGTCGCCTCACATGACGCTCCGGAGGAAAGGACGTCCCATTGCTCTTAAAACTAATTTCCCTGCTTCTCGTGGTTTCCTTGCATCTCTCCATGCTTCCCTGGCGGGAGGGACTAGTCGCAGGGAAACGACGCAAGTGAGGGACGCAAGGAATCCATTTAACCGAAGTGAGAAGGCCCCCAAGGCTTTTCCCCTTCTAGCCCTACATCCATGTTCTTGCTCCGTGCTAGAGCTTTTCCGTGCTGCGTCATTGCGTCATCGTTTTGCGTCATGACGTAACCGTTTGCGTGCCTGCTTCATAAAGCCAAACCGCGCGGAAACACCTCACATCGACAACAACAACAATGGCAGATCGTATTGAAGTGCTACTCGTTTTGGTTTTGCTCTGTCGAAACTAAATGGAACGACTTTACTACCATCTTTACAGTCGTTACATGCTACATTCAAGACTTCTTTACAATCATCATCATCAACTTCAACGACGATTTGGTAGGAGAAAGAAGGTAAATATACGTCCTATTCGATGGCGTTAGAGCTAATACCCAGCTTTGCAGCATTAATTACTACGGTATAACCAGTGTCCCTGCTGAAAAAAACAGCTAAGACCAACAAGGCTGGTCAGGCTGGTTTAATATTAGCTGGTTAAGAGGGGTTTTGGACACTTTAGCTGGTTTGGTCCCAGTGGTCTAGCTGGTCACCATTAGCTGGTCGGGATAACTGGTAAAAGCTGGTGGTCACAGTGGTTTCGCTGGTCACCAGTAGCTGGTCGGGATAGCTGGTGGTCCCAGTGGTCTAGCTGGTCAGACTGGTATGATCTTGAGTTGAACTTTAGCTGGGATGACTTGATGGTTAAGCTGGTCATATGATGATGAAACACTCTCACCCAATTTCAGTAGCTCAATGAACATCTATCATTTCAGATCAGAGCACCTACCTTACCAGATTGTATAGAATGTATTTTCTGTAAATAAATACTCATACATCAAATGATTAGAAGCAGGTAAATAATTTATAACACACAATGAACATTAACACAAATTAAAAAAAATAATCAAAACACCCATTACTTCGTACTTTTAAGCAGTTTCCTTCAACTGTTTCTTTCCGCTTTTCACAAGGTCCTGTATTTTTTGTGTAATGTTGTAACCGGACAACTTCTCCCTCTCGATCTTCTCCACGTTTTGTAAATTCAGCCATCCTCTGAATAGACCCTCCAGAAAAACGCGATTCTGTGATTGCAGAATTTACCGCATAATCAGCAAAATGGCGCAGATTTTTCAAATGCAGCATATTTATCAAAAGGCCGCATAATCCCCGCATTTTTCCGCACAAAGTTAAAAAATAAATAAATTAACTCATCTTGACGAGTAGTGATGATGACGCGACGTCATCAGCCCGTGCATCACAGAAGGCAAACACCGTCGTGTGAAAGTGTGAAATTCACACACCAAGATGAACAAATCGAATCCATCACATTTACCCACGAACATTTCAGCTAAAGACCGGGCAAAGCAGTTCCCCGATGTCTTGCACGAAAGTGGGGGGAAACGGTTCTGCACCCCGTGCAACTGTGTGTTGGAGTATAAAAGGAAATCGACTGTGAAGACACACTTCGATTCGCTCAAACATTCAAAAATGCTTTCTGCTGCTGCGGACAAGAAAGCCAAACAACGTCGTTCACCGAGGCATCGACCTCCAAAACCCTTTCGCTAGATGCTGAACGAAGCAACAGCATCTACAAGCTGGTGTTGTCCAGCCGAAGGAGATCAACTACCAACCAAAACCTCAAAGCCTTGGTCTTCTTATGCCATAACCAACGGATCCTCAGTGGAGCTTTTGAGAGGGAGTAGAGGGAGAAGGGAAAGGTGATGGAGGGGGAGGATATGGAGGAGTGGGAGGACATGGATATTGAGGGAGAGGGGATGGAGGATGATTGGACAGTGACACAGACTATGCATTCGTTTTCAAACACAGTGGACTCTCATTTAATGCAGGAATTAATACAACTTGAGAGTTGTAAGAAGTGTTCATTTTACATTTAAGACTGTTTCCCTTTTTAAAGAAAAGTATCGAAAAAGAATCGGAATCGCAATTCTTGACTTGGTATCGGTATCGAAACCAAAATGTTGGTATCATGACAACACTATGTTAAGCATATATTATGTTTCATGAACTTTTAAACATCTTACAGCTGGTTTCCTCTCTGTGCCCTTTTCTTTAGTGCAGCCATCTGCAATGAGTTAGAGCGAGACAAGAAGTGGGGCTGCTGGCTGACATGCTTAACTAACAATAATGCTTAATTTATTATTAGGAGGACCGTTTAACGAGAGCGCGTATGTTTTGGATTCGGCCAACCGCCTAACTCATTGCACTTTTAACACACTTGAAATGTTCTCACTTGCTTGGTTTAAAAACAAATGCCCTAATCTGTTAATTGGGGACCATAACATCAATGCTATTTTTCATTGCTGTTGCCGGCCACTATTGCTCATGTAAACCTACTACTGTACTGCTGCGCCCCCTGTAATCTCAAAGGCACCCCACGTCATTTTGTTCTGGAACCAGGCCTGTACACGGCCATATGCTAAACGCACTACAGAGCCCATTCCGTGTCCTGTTATTATTTCTTCTTCTGGTGATTTATCTGACGTCCAGCGCTCCGTCTTTTAACCTCTTTTCCTTTCTCTTTCTTGATCCTCCTTAGCAACCTTCATTAGAGTCCTTGACAGTGGTCTGTACTGTATTAACAACGTGTCACATGTTAACAATGTACTTAGTTATCAAGCTATCAAATATGTTTTGCGGCTCCAGACAAAAAAATTGCTCTTTTGGTCAAAAAGGTTGCAGACCCCTGTACTAGGCCAAAATAGAGTCACATGCTATATGAATGAATGACAACTTTATTACAGACTCAGGGTCCAGATAAAAGACAAGACATTACATAGATAAAAGACAAGGCATTATATATATATAAATTACATACATAGCATAAAAAGAATTCATAGTTTAAGAATAATTTAAATCAGTGTCCTACAAAGAGACAACTATACCAATGTCTCCACAGCTGCGATTGGTAGCGTGTACTAAACCTTATGTTCGATAAGGCCAAGAGGATTTCATTATCAGAGTCATTAAGCCGGCAAATACATTTATACATAAGATTTCTTAAAACAGCTTGTAGAGTATTGACTCCTGCAGCCACAAACATTTCACTTGCACTCGACCATCGAGGTTTCTTCAGCAATATTCTCAAGGCATCATTATGAGCTACTTGAAGTTTCCGTAAACTTGCTTTTCTGTAGTTTGACCACAGATGTGCCGTATAGAGCGGTGTGCAACATGCTCTGAACAGAGACATCTTCACTCCATCTGTACACGCACCAAACTTACGTAGGAGAATGTTTGCTTGTGCATACATCATGCGGCATTGCCTATAAATATCTTCATCATCTGTCAATTGTTCTGTAATAAAGTGTCCAAGATATTTTAACTTATTACAGACACTAAGATTAATATCAGACAATTTAAAATCAGGAAATGTAAGACATTTATCTTCCTTGGTTCTAAAGATCATGACAGCACTCTATATGAGAGTGTGTTAATTGATATATTTGGCAGTTTGGAGTAAGTCTGTAGATTTGTTTGTGTGCGTTTCTTGTATAGGCCTCTCACGATAATTAATTTTGTTTGATACATTTCCTGGAAATTATTGCGATAAACGATAATATTGTCGGCACCGTTATATGACCATTTTAGACCACTGACATCATGATAATATATAATAATAATTCAAGTACATCCTTTCAAACGGCTAGTCACATCCTCATGTAAATGGAAATGTATCGAGGTCAGAAAAGTTATCGAGTTCATTTTTATTTATCGTTTGAGAAGTCAATTAATTTCTTATCGCGACAGGCACACAATAAAACAGTGGAAACAAACATGTGTTTGACTTTCATTTGTGAATGAAACTGTGCCCTTTATAGTCTACGTCCAATATCGTGTATTTGTATATATTGTGTATATATATCCTATATATATATATATATATAGGATAGGATATATATATATATATATATGCTAAGGTCCCGCTACTGACACGATAGCAGTCATTTAGTGCGCATATGTATAATTAAACCCATGATATCAAAATCTCACTCCAGCCAGGTACCCAAAGTTGGCACCCCTGATTTATATTTGTAATATATAGCTTTACCTCTTTTTAAAGCTGCATTTATTTAAAAAATGCAAAAACTAAAGCACAACAAGATATGTCTCTTTTATTGTCACATCCTGGACCTGGCTGATCGCCTCACTCCCTCACCTGTGTATATTTGCTCCCTGTTAATCACCTGCCTGGCCTCAATGAGCCTCTGCTGTCCCTAATGATCACTCCTCACCCGTGTATTTAGTCTGTGCTGGTTCCTTGGTCAGTGTCAGTTCGTCTTGTCTGTATAGCAGAAAGTGCTCCATGTTTCTCTCCTGACGTAAGCTATTGTTCTAGCTGCTTAGCATTTGTACCACCTAGTTGTTGTTTTTTTGTTGCTTCTTTAGTAGTTTTCCGCCAACACAGTTGGTTGTTTTTCGTTGCTTCCAGTCAGTACTTTTTTTGATTATTGCCTGTTTTATGTTTACCTTTTGGATTAAACGCTTGACTAAAGACCTTTTTGCCTGGTTGTGCTCTTGAGTCCTATTTTTTTGCTCGTGCCCGTACTTGTGTCTGATAATTATGTGTCCGATGTGCAAGTGTCTAACTGGATGGACTCCATCTCTCTGAGCTTTGTGGTAGTGATTGTTTTTGTCAAATGAATGGTCTCAAGGTTAACATTTAGAAAAACACAAAATGTTTATTTTAATTCCTGTAGTTGGCTAATAAGTAATATGGTAATCTCTGTTATTGCAGATGGCTGAACTTCAGGTAGACGATAACGCAAGCAGCCGAATGACTTCATCAGCAGAGGTAAGTTACTTTAACTTTAAAAGTGAGAATCCTGGTTAAATAATTATTCATATTTGAGTGAAAACAATGAAGAATTAAAAAAGCATTCGTTATACTGAGTGAATCATATTGGTTGCTCGGAAACATCTGGCAAAATCAATCAAAGATGTAAACGGGAAGTCACCTGTAGAAAATAGTGAGCGCTAAAGCTACAGTAGCATATACGAGGAGAAGGTAACAGCTGATCAATCACATTTACTCAGAGGTGGGAGAAGTACTCAGATCTTGTACTTGAGTTAAAGGAGAAGTACTCAGATCTTGTACTTGAGTAGAAGTACTCAGATATTGTACTTGACTAAAAGTAGAAGTACTCAGATCTTGTGCTTGACTAAAAGTAGAAGTACTCAGATCTTTTACTTGAGTAAAAGGAGAAGTACTCAGATCTTGTACTTGAGTAAAAGGAGAATTACTCAGATCTTGCGTAAAAGTAGAAGTACTCAGATCTTGTACTTAGTAAAAGTAGAAGTATCAGAGTGAAGGAATACTCTGTTACAGTAAAAGTCCTGCATTCAAAATGTTCCTCAAGTAAAAGTAGAAAAGTATTCTCAAAACAATATAGTGAAAGTAGCGACAGTAAAAGTAGTGATTGTGCAGATTGGTCCATTTCAGAATAATATCTATGATATGTTTTATAATGATAGATCATGAAAGTGTTCTCAAAGCTGGTGGAGGTGCAGCTAGTCTGAAGTACTTTGTAGACTGCAGGGTAGCTGGTGAAGGTGCAGCTAGTCTGAAGGACTTTGTATTCTGCAGGGTAGCTGGTGGATTTACTCCAGGTGGAACTAAAGTCTGATTCAACACTTGGTTATATTTCACATCATTCATCCACATCTGTGAAGTAACTAAAGGTATTCAATACATGTAGTGGAGGAAAAGTACACAATTTACTTCTGAACTGTAGTGGAGTAGAAGTACACCGTAGCATAACATGGAAATACTCAAGTCAAGTAAAAGTACCTCCAAATTGTACTTAAGTACAGTACCTGAGTAAATGTACTTCCTACCTCTGAATTTACTGATATAATGTGATCATTTAATGTTAAGTATTTTCAAATTCACGGTGTAGATATTGTAATAGCTAGTGATACCTGGAATACTATAACTAATTTATAAAACAATGAAACAAGTTTGTGTGCTTCAACCCTTTTAGTTTTTTGTATTTAGCTATACATAACTCTAACCGTACAACAGATAAAGTAAGCAATATTCCATCATGATATTGGTTGAACAAAACACACATTTAAATGTAGCATGTTTTGAATACAATTTTTAAAAAAATGTTTCTGTGAGAGCCAATCCCTTTGTATTCATTTAAAAATAACAACAAATAATTCTGAATCAAACAACCAATCAGTGTGTCTTTGTTGTATCAAGTTAATAGGTATTTATACTTCTTCCTTTATTCAGCGGTATTTTAGGCTACAACGAGTCAGAATGCATTTTCGGGTTTCATTAAAAACCTTACTTTACTTCTGTCACGTCCATTTTGAACTTGCATCAAGACATTTATGTGTCCTAATACACTTGTGTCACTTTCTATGTTGATTTGTTTTATAGGAAGAGACCTGCAAAAACCCAGATAGGCTTTATAATGAGTGGGAGAAGAGTATCACCGGAGAACAGCTGGATCAACATCAGTCTATAGCCATGATAGGAAAACCACACACCTGTGACCAGTGTGAGAAGAGTTTCTGGAGTTCAGGGAAATTGAAGCGCCACAAACGTACCCACACTGGAGAAAAACCTTTCACCTGTGACCAGTGTGGGAAGAGCTTTAGCCATTCAGGCTATTTGAAGATTCACCAGCGAACCCACACTGGAGAAAAACCCTACTCCTGTGACCAGTGTGAGAAAAGTTTCACGGACTTGCGCTCATTGAAGCGCCACCAGCGAATCCACTCCTTTAACCAGTGGAAGAAAGAGTTCAGTGACTCATACAGTGTGAAGCTCCACCAGCCTACCCACACTGGAGAAAAACCTGACGTCTGTACTCCCTGTGAGAAGAGTCTCAGAGAACCAGACCACATGGGAGAACACCTTCACTAGTGCACTGAGACTGTTCAGAAAGAGTGAGGTGGACTGTTTGACACAACTCGCTGTTAAAGGATGTTGTGTGGATTTCAAAAGTTGTTCAAATGTTCTCAATAATATTCAAATGCATACACTTCAGTTGTCAACTTGTTTTTTTTTCCACAGCAAACACACACAAAGCTCCCTAAAGAACAAGGCACCACAGTCACTTAAATATAAGAATGTTATAAATATGTGGTAATTTAACAACAAGCTAAAGCCTACTGATTTCTAAAAGTGTGCATAGAGCCTTTAGTCTCATATAAGCTAGATAGAGCGTCACTTTGAACCATAAACTATTACCGTTGCTGACTGTATTCATTCAAGCCATTTTACCATCAGAAAGAGGTTCCACAGGGGTCTATCCTTGGTCCATTCATTTTTTCATTAGATATAACATAACTCTTTCTCATCAATATTTTAATGTCAATATTTTTGCTGATGCCGACGCTTTATCACAACCATTACATGTCAACAGCTAAACAGATGTCTGTGAATTATATAAAAAAATAACATCTTTAGAAAGCTTCAGAATATAGACAGGAATACAACTTGAAGGTCTTGTAGGTGAAAATGTCTTCCTCTAATTTCAACGACCTTTAAATATATTGTAACAATCTATATAGCTATATAATTTGTAAGACACTACGGGTCAATACATGTTAAGGTAATACACATCACCATGAAACCTCAGTTATTAAATTGCATTAAGATACATTTATTTTGTATGATACTGTACGTTAGTAAATAAACTCCTCATAGTGAACATATCAACTAAACTCCAAATAAATAAAGGTTACGCTAACAGGCTAAACTAGTCTCATCACTTTGACGAATTGCAGAGAAAGAGTACGTGCTGAAGTTCCATGATGTTTTATAAAGAAAATAAAACCAAACGTTACTAACGAAAGATTATACGTGCTACAGAAAACACCCGAGGCAGCTCACCTTCTTCGTCATCTAAACCTCGGGATCCAATAGGTGGACTAAATACCATTAAACCACACCCAGGTAACAATTGCTGTGTGAGGTGCAAACAATTAATTATAATAATAGAAATAATTAATAATGACTAAATAATATATTCTGAATGTTTTCTTTCCACTATTATGGAAGCATTCTCAGAAGAACATTATTTATAGTATTTTCTGTGAATCCTGAGTTTTGTGTCTTTTATGAGTTTTTAAAAGTATTAAAGCCCATAAATTCATGAAAAATAAGAATGCAACACAACTGTTGAGCGTAATAGAGGAATATGTGCCCTTTTTAATGTATTTTAATTTTATATGTTCTATATTTAAATGTTCTGCTCTGTTTTTGATTTGTTTATTTTGTGTTTTGTATGCACCTGTTCCTAAGGATACATTGTGAAATATATCTGAAAGCCACGTTGTAGATGTTTCTATAGTATGGTATTTTCCAGCCACCAGATGGTAGTCTCGGCCTGCTTAGCTCCAGCCCATGACTTCCTGTAGCTCACAGTCAAAGGAGCAGGTACTGAAAGATGACCGCCTGCTGCTGCCTCATTTATCATGCCAAAATAAAGTACAGTGAAAAACAAAAACCCACCGCAAAATGTTTGGATTTATTCTGCAGCTCACACACTGTTGTGACAAGAAACCACAGAAACACTACTGTTGAATTTCGCAAACTAAAGCAAAACTCAGTCAAATAAATCTGCTAGATGAATAATGGCAGCCTCAGCTTAAAACCACACACTTACCTAATTCACAGCTCGTTTCCTGGCTCGAACAATGCAGCATTTCGTCACATTAGCCTGAGTCACACACACACACACACAACATGTGTTCATTATGTCACACTGAAAGGGAGGAGTGTGTTCCCGAAACATGCCACCACAATCTGCCAGTATCACCAGTGATCTTGGAATAATACAAAGTGCCCAGGGAGTTGGATGTGTTTCACTTTTCAATTGAGCATTTGGAACAAATCGTGAACCGACGGAGCCAGTGGGGTGTAATGACTGTTTACTCTGAACTGGAGGAAAATGGTGGACAACATGAATGTGTTTTCCTTTTCCCCTGACATGCTTTGGCTCTTTTTTGTGTTGTTGTCTGGCTTAGGGTTAGTTCAAAAAATGATTCTGGGCAGTGGGCTGTAATACACAAATAATACAAAATATATATAAAAAGTAAATATACTTTGACATAAAGAAACCCTAATAAAAACTCCTTGGCCTTTCATTGGCTGTATCAAAGTCAAAGTCAACTTTATTGTCAATCTTTCAGTTTGCGTGAGAGATCGAAATGCCGTTTCCCACAATCCCGAATACAAAAATACAAATGTAAATAATAATACTAATGACAATATAAAACATCTTTGTCCTTCCACACCCTTGACTCTGTCTGTTGGCGGTTTCTCTTGAACTGCCTCATTGTAATCCTGAACAGTAATAAGAGGCTCCCGATGAGACATATTCCTGCAGGTGACTCACTAACTGATCACATGAACTACAGCCAGTCAGCGCAGCATGGCTGTCTGTCGGCTGCCCACACAGCTGCAGGTAAAACGCTCAGTAGCTTTAAGTCATGAGCAGCTAGGCTCCAGATTTAGACAAACAATCCTCATTGTTGATCAGACAGGAGAGGAGGATATATCATGTTTTCATATCAGTATGTAGTGTCTCTACTGGGACATGTCTCCATGCTTTAATGTTCAAAAAGCTCTTTATCTTTCTCATACTGCCTGTGCTGCAGCATCTCTTTTCACCCACTGTCTGAAACCAGAGCCCAGTCTGCTCTGATTGGTTAGCTGCTCAGAGATGTCCTTCCCCTTAGCCAATCACGTACAATGGCCAATAGAAGCGCAAGTGTTACATAGTGATGTCACTGTAAACAAAGGAGTACAATGGAGGTGCAGGGCCACAATTCCCTCTGGAGAACTTTGGGATTTTAGCCTTTGCAGGCCATTTACATGCACACAAACCTATAACACACTACTACAGGAAAGGAGAGACCCTAAAAGCACAATAGGGCCTCTTCAATGTGGTTATGGTTTGATGACCACGATATTGTCAACACATTCAGACTCATACATACCTTTTAACATCTGAGTTGTTGTTTATTTATCTTTTTTTTGTCTTTTATTTTTCTGCATTCACCTATGAGTGCTGCAGAATCATCAGTCGGCCCAATATGAGTCTCCAGCCACGCTATCAGCCATGTGAAGTTATACTTTATGCTGCACTCATGTAACAATTATGAGCGGTTGAGTGGAAACACCAATCACATCTGTCTCCTTTTTGTAATTGTATTCCCGAGTTGGATATGTTAGGGATTTGCAAAAACAACTTTAAGGTAACGTGTCGCAATCGCTTTGCAAACATGGCAGCAACAGCACCATTACTGACAGTTTAATCAACTTTAATCTCAAAGGAGATATACACCGTTTCCTTGTATTGGCCTCCCCTTGTTAATGAACCAGCCACAAATATGCAACTCCGCCAAAAATAAACCTTTTCCTGTTCTTCCAGTCCTGATTATTTTTACATGAATGCATCATACAGGCACAGCAGTGCTTTGGGATGTTAACGTCAGCAAGCAAACATGTTAACGTATTGATCCATAGCCTCTTTGTATGGTTAAGCAGTTGCTAATAAGCTGTCATTATTCTTGAAGGTATGAAGTCATACATTGGATGTAAAATGTCGCCCTTAGTATGGTGCTAAATGAGAAGTAAAAGGATTACCAAATTACAACTTATTCTGAGGAGAACCTGAATGTTTCTACCAAATTACATGCCATTTCTTCTTGAGGTTGTCGAAACATTTCATTCAAAACCAAGAAAGTCAACCTCATGGTCGAATATGTGGAAAAATATTTGTCCAAAATGTTATGGCCGAACATGGTGAGTGGTGCAGAAACGAGTCCAAAAACCCGGAAATAACTTGGCTTCTTAACATTTCCAGTTCACTCGTCTTGAAGTTTTTTTTGAACATGTTTGAAGTTAGAAGCCCGAAATAAGGTCTTATGGTTTGAACAAGCTTTCTTCTCCGACATAAAACGCGTTAGTAATTACCCCACTTGCGAATGCCAGAAACCAGAATGTGTCATAAAAATGGCGGTTGCTAACAAGTGACTAAATGAGACAACTAAACGTCATCACGCCGAACATTAGCCGCCTTTAGCTTAGCGGTGGTGATGCGCAGCCATGCGACCAAGATGTAGTTCGTTTACAGCCTAATGTTAGCTTTTTACTCCTGGCTATTGCATTTATGCTTAAAAATTCACAAAGTATGTGAATTTATCCTGCTGAACAAACGTGTTAAGCATCATGCATGCGTGTTTGCCACTGAACTTTCTGCAATACACCAAAATCAAATGGGCAAATCTCATTGCTCATTGTCGAGGGAGCTCTTGCGATAGGTTTGGCCTACAAAACTACATCATCACTGCACCACCCTATCTGACTAGAGATATTGCATCTTCTTCATTGAACAGAAACCAGACACAGAGAGTATGAAGCTTCGTGAGCCAGTCTGGTGACGAAAATTCAGATTTTAATTCACTACACTTTGGCTTTGTCTGAACCCTCTACCCACTGTGGTCGACTGTGAGGTGCACAGTGGCTCGGGGTGAGATCAGGGACAAATCTCTGCAACACACACACACACACACACACATACACACACACACACACACACACACACACACACAAATCACCTACACAAGGGGGGAAAAGGGAAGTTGAGTCAACTCAAAGTTGTTCCCTTTACTTCCTAACAAGCAGATTTCCTCTCACGGTGATTCTGTGACATTGTTTGACTGTCAGCACACACCATCCAATTATAACCTGCTCCACTACCTGCTGGGGGGGAAAGAGACCCTCAGGAGGAAAACATGACACATTTGGGACTGGAGAAACAAAGACGGACAGGAAGGGTAATCGGAGGAGAAAGAGAAAGGTGAAAGGAGTCTACATGCAGGGGGTAGAGAGGAAGAAGACGTCACGAAAGACTGAGAGGGAAAACCTCTGAAGCAAAGTGTGTGTCGGAGAACTTTGGGGAGAACTCATGGGGCGCTGGTGAGAAAAAGCCCCGGCTTTTTCCTCTGAAGTCAGGCAGAGAAAGGCAAGCCGACGGGCAGACACACACATCCTCCAACACACACTGCCTCTCACACACACACACACACACACACACACACACACAGCCTAACACACACTTCCACAACCTTATTCTCAGGAAAAAGGCATGTACAATGCTGGCTCTTACACAACACCAAATCCACTGCACACACACACACACACACACACACACACACACACACACACAGCATGGGAGTTCTGACTCATGTTTAGTTGGAAGTGTCTTCACTGAGATCAACTTTCTGACTCTTAGAGTAACAGACATGTTACTGCTGCTAGTGACAGCTTGACAGATAGAAAGATAGACGGAGTGATAACAATGTATACAAAGGTATATGTGTTACGGAGCCCCCTAGGGGACATGGAGAAGAAAGAAAAAATATTTCGAAAAAAATAAAATAATAATGTTTTGTGAGATCTCGCAAAACCCCGTTGCATTTTGTAGACGGTCCCTAAGCACTCCTCTCCTTCCTCCAGCTGCAGATTGTGACCAATTCTTGATGTTTAGCTCGGGTGACGGCGCGTATCGAACTGTTCTGATAAAAACTACTCTGTAGCTCGTTGTCTACCTTGCTATGATTGTAAAGTCATGTTGTTTGTATTTTTACAACGTTATGTTCATGAGTTATTGATCCGCGAAATTCGAATCTGTCAATAACTCAGCTCAGAGGGACGTGCATGTCGTGTTTTCTTGAGGTGTCTTCACTTTTGTGAAACCCTTTATATATACAGTCTATGTGTGAAACCCGTACCTATTGCCAAGCACTGATGTTATATCTTTATATTTAAGGCCAAGCTCAAAGTAAAATCGATGAACCACTCCATTGTTGTGGTTTCTGTGTTGCCGTGGCAGCCGAACTAACCAGGAAGTACTAAATGAAAAGTATTGCGAGATCTGGCAAATGGGTTTTACGAGATCTCGAATAAGTAGGCTATTGCGAGATCTCGCAAAACTCAAATTATTCAAATTATTATTATTTTTCTTCTCCATGTCCCCTAGGGGGCTCCGTAATGTTTCAATATATACAGTGTTAAATAAAATATTATAGTTAAAAACCAAATCATTATTCTACTGTTAAGTGATATACGAGTATTGACTTTAGAGGAGTGTAATTATTGCTAATTCTATTGATTTAAAACAGATGTTATGGCTCAAAAACAATATATGTTTTTCATTTCAGTTTAAGTCCATAGCAATTTCTCTATCACAATAGAGTGCTGTGATTGCAGGTCACCCTTGAAAAAGAGATCTTTTGATCTCAAGGGGCTTTCACCTGGTTAAATAAAGGCTACAAACAATTGACCACATTTAATCAAGTGTTTAGGAAAGCAAAGCTAACCGGCTCCTGGCTCCAGATTTATATTTGACATACAAATATTGTAGCTGTTTGGATCTGTTCTCCTAACCTTGGTAAGAAGATCAATAAGGGTATTGTGCAAACAATGTTCTACTATTCCCTTTATGACTCAGAGCAAAGGAGCGAAGAAAATTGTGTTTTACTCTGACAGACAAACGATCCCTGCTGTGTTAAACCCATCAACTTCAATTCTCTGGCTCTCTTTGGATTTGATTGGAGGCCAGCTGCTCGGGGAACGCTGGTCTAGATTTCACAAAGAGCCTCAATTCACACCGGCCTCTCTGACAGACTGTTCGCTGATGAATACACCTGCTGTCGATACTGTTACAGGTGGGACACACGCACTTGTAATTTAGAATCAGAAACAGGTTTATTACCAGGTAGGTTGACATGTACGAGGAATTTGACTTGGTTTTGTGGTGCACATAAAAGTAAAACAACAATTAAAAAACACAGATAGAAAACTATTTTAAGAAAACTATAATAACATTACAACATATTTAATGGCAGACACCCTATCCATTTTAAGAGTGCGCTTAAGACCTTCTTGTTTGATAAAGCTCATAGTCAGGGCTGATTAGATTCAGCCCTTAGTTTTGCTGCTTTAAGAAGACTGTCGGGGGACACCTTGCTTCTTCCGTCTCTCTGTCTGTACCTGTGTCCTCTCATGTTCCCAATAACCCAGCTTCCCCAAATTTATTTTTGGTGTCTATCTACGCTGGGATCCTGAGCTGTGGCTGAACCTGTCTCTGCGGTCCTGCCTGACTCTCATCATACTACTTCCCTGGTGGCTCCCACAGGATAGCTGACATCCTCGTGGATTCATCTTCTTATTATACACACATGCATTTCCAAACATTTGGACTAACTATGTTGCAAATGTATTATCTTTTCAATTTACACACGGCATCTATTGCACGTCTGTCCGTCCTGGGAGAGGGATCCCTCCTCTGTTGCTCTCCCTGAGGTTTCTCCCATGTTCCCTTTAAACTGTGGGGTTTCTCCGGAAGCTTTTCCTTGTACGATGTGAGGGTCTAAGGACAGAGGGTCTGAGGACAGAGGGTCTGAGGACAGAGGGTGTCGTATTGTCATACTGATATTCTGTACACACTGTGAAGACCACTGAGACAAATGTAATATTTGTGATATTGGGCTATATAAATAAACATTGATGGATTTAAAAATATGGTAGTATTTACATTGAAATGGAATTGGAATCAAATATGTGCAGTAATAAAAAACAAGATATTGTGTACATTGTGTGCGTTAATGTAATGCATAGGGTTTATGATGTAATGGATGGGAAAAAGTAAAGGACGTTTATGTTTTAAAACCTCAAAATGCTCATCAGATTAGCATTGTGTTGGAGGAGACGTGGTATATAAACTGTGTACATCAGTGTGGTTAGAGTGAATCTCATAGCTGCGAGTTAGCTTAAATGACTTAGTGGCAGGGAAATGATGCTTCCCATTAGCTTGTGTCCATGAATACAGCTGCTGCCACTTAATGACACTTTAAAGGCACATGAATTATTCAAAAGGGAAAATCAGTGTAAAGTATCCAAATCTGTGAAAGATGTAAAAAAGATTGAAAAAGAGACAAGTAATCTACATGATTTAGTAAGACATAATGACCAGCTTTGAGTGAGGTATGCATCGTTTTTTAAAGGTCCCATGCCATGGCCATTTCTACTGATCATAAATCCATTGTTGAGGTCGAATAGATTTACATTGTTCAATGTTCCAAACTCACATTGGTTTCTCACAGCATCTCTGTATAGTATGTGTATTCACTCTCTGTCCTAAACGGATTGTTGGAGCTCCTGCCCCACACCCCCTCCCTGTGAGCCCACTGTGCTCTGATTGGTCCACCACCGTTACAGCGGAACATCAGTGGTTATGTTTTACAATGGCGTTTGTTAGCAACCAGGAAATGACACCAGTAAGGACAAACAGATGAGAATGCTGCGTGGGGTCTGGGTGCCGTGTTGGCGGCTCGTTGCTGCGAGGAGCGGACAGTGTGAGCTGGGTTCATTTCGCGGAAGCTGGTGCTGAGGGGGCTGCAGCACCCAGATCTGTGAGGCTCCACTAGCACCTGCACCCCCAAATGCGGCGCACCTACAGTGTAAGCGCGCCGTAGAGAGAGAGAGTGTGTGTGGAGCTCCACGGATTGGTCCATTTGGGTTTGGGCAGGTCACTGTACCCAGGAAGAAGAAGAGAAATGTCCAGCGAGGCGTTCTGGGGCAGCAGACAGGTCTTCTCTGTGTTAGAGTTCTACTCGCTACAGGGTGCACTTTGAGGGTTTTTGACTCTGCAGACCGTTCACATGCAGAACAACCTTCATAACACAAGGGGACGGGTGATAACCAGAAAAGCACGACATGGGACCTTTAAATAACTTTATATGGCATGGATACGGAAGATGATGGCGGGCCAAATACGAAAAATGGAATTCGTACAAAAAAAGTCATAAATCAAAAACAATTGATTTTTTTTTGGCCTTTATTAAAATAAAATCTCTTAATTTTTACTTCGATCAAAAACATTTTCTTTTTACATTTTATGACAGTTTTTCACATTTTTTAATCCTCTTTTTTACAATGGATATAAAAGTGTGTGTACAACTAGACAAACAAATCATGCACCACATCTTAGCTCAAATATCAGGCTTATCTTCCAGAGCAAGAACATGTAAAATAAATGTCCATACAGACAAATTATGACGATGTGATTCTGCTCAAACTAAAACATTGCAAGGCATGAAGTGTCCTCCACCCTGCCTCAAGTTCCTTACAAAAACAAACTAGGAATAAACAGGAAGTTTGGTCATGAAGCATACAAAATAAAAACATGGAAGGAGCCACGGTTAGGAGTAAAATGACTTACAGCAACACAACAGACTTACAAGCTCTGAGTAATTGCTATATACACACATACACACAGATTCAGCGTTACATCTGCATATTAGATACAAAAATACCCTTATAGCATTTATAGAAGGGTTTTTATGCATATAGTACATAGTTATATTTTATTATATTTTAATGTACTCAGTTACTCACATAATTGTTTTAATAGCTTTTATATTATAATGATCTTGTATTTGCATATGTTGTTATGTATTCTTCATTCTGTGTCTCTGTATGCACCATATAAACCAAAGTAAATTCCATATTATAAACCCAACTTGGGAATACAATTCATTCTGATTCTGATTCTGATGCACGTGGTAATCGGAAAAGGTAAAGTCATGATGCATACAAAATAAAAACATGGAATAAACCACGTTTTGGAGTAAACACAAAATACACTTACAAACTCTGAGTAGACTTTGCTACATAAACTAGTACTCTGCAGCGTTATACCTGCATACAAGTTACAGAAATACCCTTAAAAGTGTTAGTAAAAAAGTGTTTTATGCATATCATAATCGGAAAAGGTGTTATAATTTCCCACCGGTCACCTATGCTGGTGTGATTATGCTCAAAATAAAAACTATGCAAGGCATGAAGTGGCCTCCACCCTGCGTCAAGCTTCTTAACAAAAGCTAGTGAACAGGAAGTTTGGTCATGAAGCATACAAAATAAAAGCATGGAGTAAACCACTTTTGGGGGTTAAAATCGATTAAAGCAACCTGAACAACATCCGCGCGCTTTGGGGAATTGCTAAATACATCGTGGTGCCGCGTGAAACCTGCGTATTAGATTCAAAAACACCCTAAACCGCGTGTTTACAAAAGGGCTTTTACGCACACCGCAGTCGGAAAAGGGGTTGTTAATCTGGCTAACTTTACAGCGGTCACCTTTCTTTGATCCCGACCCCGCAGCCAATCAGCGGCCGGCAGAGACACACGAACGGTGATAATATCTACGGGCTGCAGGCAGGACGAACAAAGAAAGCCGTCCTTTCACTTCGTCAATACGGACACATATCCACGTCGGAGAGGCAGGTTTCCCCCGGCCCCCCCTACTTTAAACACTGTTAAATATCTCCGGGCGTCGTGAGAGCCGCTGCGTTGTTTTGCTGAGGAAAGAGGAAACTTGGCGTCGAGAGGTTTTGGTCTTTCTCCAAACCTGGATATTGTGAAGATAACCGCACGGTGAGTTTATTTGACCCACTCTCTTCCGTGAAACTGTAATATAATGCCGAAAACAACCGTAAAAAGAATACTGTTATATGTTGTTGCTTCACATTGGGAGAAGAGGAAAACTCCTGCTTCAAACTTTCCTCTTGTTGTCTTTTCCTCAATCTTTCCCTTCTGCTGGGAGCTCGTTCAAAACTCCATGACATATTCAGTTGATTTAGTTTTGTGTTGCCCCTTGACAAACAAATACACACATAGGAACTAAACCTAAGATGTTGTCTGACTATGTGTAGCTCTTGCATCAATTCGGCATATAAGAATTAAAACTAGTAGCTTATTTAATTAATTTGAATCACTTTCATTGGTAATTAACGCAGTGAACTATCACCTTTGACTGCTGCTACAGCAATAGGTGTGACTCAATACAAAAAAAAATCCTAATTACCTAAATGTCCTTTTTTGGCTGTTCCTGCGCCGAATAATAAAGAACACACTCCTATCACATAAAATCTACTTTTTCTATTTTAACGGGTCAATTTGTAGCTATAGATATTAGATAACGTCAAAACTAAACATCTAGAATTTCATTAGAGATTTTGTCTCGCGGTTTTTTCTCCATTCAAGAGAGAAAGGTTAAAATGAGGCACTGTCCGCTGCCTTTTCGGCGTTATTCATGCGTGTCCATCAACTGGCAGTTTCCCCTGGACTTAAATCCTTCCGTTTGTGTGCTGAGGAAATTAAAATAAGAGACTTGTTTCTGTTGCAAGTGTTAAAGTTGCTTGTATTTTATGGTGGAGTTATTTCCCTGAGCTTTGCTTTGACTGGTCTTACAGTAGGTGAGCAAACAATGCAAGCCAATGCCCTAAACGCTATAGCAAGTGGACAGTTTGACTTCATTCAGTGCCCATCGGATTTAAAGTGGGCTTTTCCATTCAACGACTAAATGGTTTGTGTAACAACACCATCTGCTTTGCCCTCCTGGTCATTGGCAGGCTACTGGCCAGAGAGTGGTGCTCTGAGAGAAGTGTGTGGGTGGAGCACAGCAGATGGTGAGATGGAGAACATAGCTGGCTGATGTGGTAGCAATCTGACTGTTGGTCTCTTTTTCAGTTGCAGCAAACAAACGGTCTCTCTCCCCTCCATCTGGGGTTTGACCCCGTGACCCCTGTCTGACATCGGTTGACCCCTCTGTCAACACCGGGGCAGATCGACCGTTACATTACAGAGTCAAAGGGGAAGCTCTCGGACACTTCCAAGTTGATTTCAGCCACCAATATGATTGTCTGCGTGCAGCGTGTGTGAGTTGAGAGACATCCTTCAGCATATAAAACATTGTCACTCACAGCAACAGTCTTCTGGTTTTAACATGGACAATTATGTAATGCAACATGGCAGTATGGCTATTGGGACTTTTGTGGATGTTGAAAAACGAAACTCTTGGCTGAGAAAGAAAAAAGAAAGTTATTTAGCTCAGGGTTCTATCCAAAGTGACTTACACTTACCGTCTACATGCCTACAGTTTGGGGTTAAGTGTTTCCCCCCAGGACACTTCGACAATTTGATGACGTAGGCTTGGGATCGAGCCGCTGACCCTCTGACTGGTAGACTCCTATTTCGTTTTTTAGTAAGTTAGATTTAGTCATCTAGTTATTTCGGCTGCACAATTTGTACAAAATAAACCGTTACGATTTATCTTTTGACTGATATTGCAACAGCATTATGGTTCACTGTCAAAGGAATGACCACGACAGATTAGATTTGACTTTAAGTCGGTGAGTTGCCGGGAAATCTTTGTTCCCCAGATATACATATTTAATGCTGTGACTTTTAGAGGATCTACGAACAATCTCGACTCCCGTTAAAGCCCGTCTAATGATTATCCACCGCTGCCATACTGTGTGCCCATTCTCTCTTCACCAGCCAACACTCAATCTCTCCTACACTCTCTCTCTCTCTCTCTCTCTCTCAAGGCGGGGGAACTGTAGCCACTGTGCTCGATGCTGACTCTGCAGAATGTTAATGTTGTGAAATCCCATTAAGAGCAATCCGGTGCAGAGCCAGGCTTCAGGGGACGGCGGGTCATTTGAAAGGCCAGCGGTGCCCTTGTGTTTGCACTGATGAATGGAATCTAATCACTTTAGGGGCTCGCCCTGAATTGAGTTGCTTGTTTAAAGTGCTGCCACTCATGGTTAGTTGCTTTTCGGAGGCCTTTTTAAATGACTCTGGATGAGCCTCTCCCGCAGCAACACTTTGGTACCCGGGGTGAAGACTGCGTCGTTTTTGACCCCTTTTGCTTTCGTCACCGTGTTGAGAGACAATAATATCCATCGATGGTTTCATTGCCCCGTTCTGATAAGATGGTTGATTAAAAAGGCGCGGACTGAAACAATTGCTGTTGAGTTTCGAGTGCTAGCCAGGATCAGCTCGCTCATTCTGTGCACGTTTCACCAAAGAGGAATAGACGGATGTATATTTTATTGATACTAGGGATGCACGATATTGTTTTTTTGAAACCGATACCGATACCGATAACTTCCTGCTTCTCAAGACCGATACCGATACCGATAACCGATAATAAAAATTAAAATTACGCCACTAATTATTTTAATGCGATTAACGCATGTGAATTTTTTTTCCCTCGGCCGCCCCGTAGCTTCAGAGAGCATCGAGTTTAAAATACCGTCTACAAGCTGATGCTGACAGCCCCGCTCTTGCCGCCCGCTTGTGGCAGACCACACTTCCACGCTCACCGGCAGGCACCGACTGGCCATCTGGAGGACCGGGAGGGTGTGTGTACGTGTGGTCCGAGCGAGCAAGAGAGAGACCTTACGTGCATTGTTGTTGTTAGCATCTGGTGTTAGCTAGCTGCGCTAACGGATATAAGGAGCTGTTTAAATGAAAACAGAGGAGCGCTCTATCCACACAACTGCGCCGAGCACTTGACTTGATGCAGGAAGCAGACAGCGGGACATTGGAGGAGAAGTCAGCACACTCGGCAACATGATTGCAGCGTCCAGGCAGCTCCGGTTCGAGCATATGCCTTGAGTTAAACATAGCTCCAACGCGCGCGCGCAGGCACACACACACACACACACACACACACACACACACACACACACACACACACACACACACACACACACACACACACACACACACACACACAGACACACTGTATTGTATTATTGTCTTCGTACGCTTTTAACACACCATCGTAGCGATGGCGATGTTTCAGGTGACTGATCAGGTTCGAAGTATTAGGGAGCGCTGGATTTGTGAAGAACTCCCCTCTTCCTAAACACTAACACCACAGTACTGGCAAAACGGGAGGAGCCGAGTGAAAAACAAGCGCCCCTCATCCCAATCCACCCACACCGCAGGATTATTTTTTTTTACCCAAAAAATATATTGTATATTATCGGGGCTATTAATACTGTTATCGGTTTATCGGGATGACGTCATAATTCCTAATATCGGGCCGATAATTATCGGGCCGATAATTATCGTGCATCCCTAATTGATACGAATAAAAATGATTTAGTTACAGAAGCAGCCGTTTGTTCAGACATTAACATACAAATACTTAACATCTCCGTACGTTGGTCTAACGCTCGAACTGCCCACCCTTACCACTAGGGTTGCCAGAAACTGACCATGATCAAAATCGATTATTCGGCAGCCCTGGCGAATAATAATCGATTATTCGACCCCCCCCCCTCGGGAGAGAAAAAATAAATAAATAAAAGGAATTCCGTTGTTTTCTGTAACATGTTTAACATACAAACAACAAACAAGCATGTCATCACAACGACGTGAAGTTGGTAATGGCCGGCTGTGCTGCGTCTTTCTCTGTAACCTCTTCAGCGTGCTTCGCACTCAAATGCGAACGCATCGTTGAGGTTGAGCTGTGATAGACCAACGTCTTTTCGCAGAGCTTGCATTTAACTTCCTTAGGACTTGTAAGTTCGAAGTAGTTCCACGAGGAGGGACTCTTTTTACCTGCCGGCTGCCGCTTTGTTCATCTTTAGTCGCACGTGTGAGGGAGAGGGGGGGGTGGGGGCGGTGTGAGGGAGAGGGGGGGGCGGGGTCGGTGTGAGGGAGAGGGGGGGCGGGGTCGGTGTGAGGGAGAGGGGGGGCGGGGTCGGTGTGAGGGAGAGGGGGGGCGGGGTCGGTGTGAGGGAGAGGGGGGGGGGTGGGGGCGGTGTGTAGCGTGCTGCAGCAGCAGTCTGCACGCAGGCTTCCTCCAAGTTTACAGTAAGACAAACTGGTGGTGTGACCAATGACCATTTACAATTATTAATACTATTACTATTATTAGCATATATATATTTATATATATTTTGGTTGACATTAAGCCAGAAAAAAAACATAAATAATAATTAAAAAAATATATAAATAAAATCGATTTTTATAAATAATATTCGATTATGGAGACTGTAGCGAATAATCGCTGGCATCCCTACTGACCCCCCCTTTGGTTCCACCTGTGATCCACTCAAAACGGTTTGCTTTCTTATAGCCAGAGAGAAGCCGCGTACTGACGTCGCCATTAACGTGTCTCTCAATAATAACAACAAAGGCAGACGACATTGGATCTGTGCTCATGTTGCTGTTCAACTTGCAAGAGTGTCTTTACGTCCAGCTCTTCTTACCAGTAATGAGGCCACTATGGTTCAGCGGCCTGTTTGCACGTCAGGCATAAAGCCTACTGAAACCTGAAGCCTGAAGGCAGTAATGTACTGCCTGGCCGTCACACCAGTGGCGTCCGCTGATGCTTTCATTGTTTTACATTTCAATTGACAATGTTGGTAACCATGACGCGGTCAATACGGGTTGTATAATGTGACGTTTCTCTCGTATAACATGACTTATGGTCGCGTTCTAGAGGGAGCTCGGTGGCTTCCTTCTGCAGCGACTTTCTCTGCTCTCCTCGTGAGCCGTTTCTAAAGTGAACCCGGCCTCTGACGTGCATGCAGCTCTGGCTCCCGGTGCCCGTGTCGCAGTCGAACCCATTTTATTTTCGGCTGCAGTCCTGTCACCGGTATGATTTGTAGCACAAGGAGAAAAAAAAAGGACCGTCAGTATTAATTGGATATGACACGAGAGAGAGCTTTTTCTATCTACGGGAGTTTTCTAAATTAAACGTACTCATTGTTTTGTTCTAAAGGCATGATTGTTATGTAATGTGTCGCTCCACGTGCGTGCGACCGGCTGCCTGTCGCCGCGGGGTGAGTGATGCGTGCTGAAGTTTGGATTCCCACCCAGCTCTGCAGGCACATGGCGGGCGTTCCTGAAGAGAAAGAGAGATGTGTACCAGACCAGTTCCTAGGCCTGCTTATGTTTCCTCTCTGAGAAGGATGCGATGTTGTTAAGTGCTCCTCCTGGAAGAAGCTTCCACCCACATGTTTCTATACTGGTACACGAGGGTCTGCGCCATGTGCTGCGATGAGATACCAACTCCTGTGAATGAATCTTGACCGTGGTTGTGTTCACTTAAATGCACTCAAAACAACAGTCGATAATACAAGAATGTCCCTGAGCGATGGCAGCACGCTGTGTTTCAAAGCGTGGGTGCTTTTCAAATCTAACTTAAAGTGAAGTTTCATATAGAAGTTGGAGCTTTTATATTTCACACTCTGCACCATTTTATAAATGATAAGGTAATTGGGGAATACGTGAGACATGTCAGTTTGTTATTAGCGGTGTGTTTTTAAATGCCATTTTCCACACGTTCTCATGTGAGCTGGATTTGGTTTTCCTAGGGATGCTACTTGAGATGTTTTTCCTGTACGACGACAACCGTGTTAATCAATCAATAATTGTTATCGGACAAGATCAGTGTCTTGAAAGTGGTTAAAGTGCCTAAATAGCCGGCTAGCTGCTACTAAAACCATATTGTATTACCTGCCAAAGTGTAACTACGGCAACAGTTGTTAAATGCACTTTTATGGACAACTTCAGAAGAAGTGTCTCCTTTCTCAACAATGAATGGTGTGTTAAACAAAGACATTGTGATGGAGTCCTTACAGAAAAGACTCTTGCTGTGTGTGGCCATCCTGATCAGGTAAGCCTCCCTTCACGAGGGAGCTGTATATTATACGAAGGACTTGTTTTCTAGCGTTGTTCAGCCTTTCCAGTTGATTTGGATGGTGGGCAGATTGAGAGAGAATCGAATGGCATGTAGGAGACACCAAGTCTGAGGAGGAGGGATCGATAGAAAGAGGATGGTTGCTGTTGATAAAGTCTTTCTGTTGAGAGCACTACATTAATGTTTACAACGCTTCTTGTAACTGAAACCATTATCCCAAGTGCCTACAAGCTGAAATGACGGATATGGATGTGATACGACTTGTGGCCCGGACACACCAAGCTCATTTCGGCCGTCGATAGATGTCAGGCCGTCGACGAGCGTCCTGTCGCCCTGCTCAGATTGGTGTGTCCCGCCCCGTCGTGTCTTTTTGGGCCGTTCCGACACTTTCCACCGCCGATTCGAGGCTAAGGAAATCACTCCGATTGGCTGTTCAGCTAGCGAATCAGTGCATGAGACGCGAAATGGAAGTGAGGGACCCAAACAAACTATTAAGAAGGGAAATCTGAGCTTTCATTTAACTCCAGCTCTCGAGAAAGCCCCGTGAGCTTCTCGCTGTCGAGTGAAGATGGAACGCACACGCTATGGTTTGTTTATATCACGCAGTCTGTTCTTCTTCTCTCGGTTATCACGCTGTCTGTCTTCCGGTTGCCTCTTTTGAATGACGAATACACACTACCGCCGCCTGCTGGTGAGGAGAGGTATTGCCACTCACGCATGCGCAGTTCGTACGTGCTTCTTGGCCGTCGGCTGAAGTCTTTGCGGTGTGTTCCAGTGCGACACACGGCCAAGACGCAGAGACGACGTGAGGCGACGCAACAGTCGGGGTCCGTCGGGACGTGTTCTTTGCTGTCAGTTTGGTGTGTCGGCCCCTTGACATTGAAAACAGTGCAATGTCAGTGATTTTGAGGAATCCTCAGAAAAGCCTTCTTAATTGGATCAGATGATAACTTCCCGTTTTCAATACGTTTAGCAGAGCCACACAGTTTTAATTGAGGGCCAAGACTTGAAGCAGATATTTTAAACGGGATGATTAATGAGTGCACTGTTGTGTATAGTGGAGCTGAACTCTATTTCCATTTCTAAGCCCTGGATGGTATTTCCATTTGTGTTCTGATTCATTATTCACAGAGAATCTGACTTTATGTGCAAAGAGCACCTTAAAACCTGACAGCCAGGGCTCGACATTAAGGACTGCCCGATGGCCCGGGGCCGTCTAGTATTTAGCTCGGGCAATGCAGCCTCACCTGCTGGTGGCCCGATCGGGCAATCTATTATGCCAGTATCATGCAGCTCGTGGTTCCAGTAATGAGTGACCCGACAGTAAAACTAAACATATCTATAACTAGTTATGGTAGTTTGAGAGGTAATTAAAATAGCTACGTGTGATATTCTAACCTGAAGTGTGTGTTTTGTTCCGCTCACCGCTGCATGTGGTTATGCAGAGCTGCGTGTCGAGTCTCGACTCGTCAGCAGCAGCTGATCTCTCTCTCCCGTCAGATCAGACTTCACTCGCGTTTATGTCCATATCGATCAGATCCAGCTAGTTCTAGCTAATGATATGACTACCTGCTTATTAAAAGACACCTAAGCAATAAGCGTCGCTATGCAACTGGATGAGGCCACACAGTAGAGCGCAGCATTATGCATTTGTTTACATGCCCACCGGAACCCCGAGGCATTACCAACAGATCAACGCATAATCAACCCATACAGGACTTCTCCACATTACGTGTTAGACATTAGAGTTGACTATTCTTGTCTGTCACATACTCTTCTTGTCTGTCACATAAGTGGCGCAACTGAAGCGGTATTGCTCTAGGGAAATTATTTTGACCGAAGAGATTTAGATTTGCGGGGAACTCTGACGTCGCCATTGTGTGTGCTTCGCGGATGCGCTCGGCTCCTCTCGGCTGCTGCTTGGGTCTGCTCGGTCAGCTTCCGGATGAGGAGGCATTCGTTCGAGCAATTTACAGTAGATAACATTACAAACATTTTTAACGGGGGCCATAATAGTGTAAATAATGTTGTGGCAGTTATAACTGAAGGTAATGTTTTCTACTTTTTTCCATCTGGAAAGTGTTTTGACCAACAACTTAAGTGTTTCTTATAGCTATGCAGGCAGGCAAACAGAAACAAGAACAAACAAGTGCAATTAAGAATACAATTGAAATTGTATAATATTGTGATGTGATCTTATAATTCAGTCTAGAGAATGCACCAGACAGCATAAGACCTGCAAAAATCTAAATGTTCTAGGGGGACGGAGCCCCCCCAAACCCTTCGTGCGTCATTTCGTCCGCGCGCATTTCTCTATTGGGCTCCGGGCCCTCTGTAAATTAGCTAATTTGTCCTTAATGTCATGCACTGCACAGCCCGTCTTTGTTTTCAACCTTGTGTGAAAGGGGAGCTTAGTTTTAGAAGCAGGAAGTTTCCTCTTCAATGTTTTAAACCAGACATCCTGCCGTATCCTCCTGGAACAGGCCGCCATGCAAAC